>CALSBV010012116.1:165635-201094 GCA_943590825.1 Bovichtus diacanthus
CCTTCCTCCTAAGTGACTGACTGAGATACAACAGCAGACACATTATAGTGTGTGCTATTACTATTATTGCTATTATGTTTCATAATAATATTATGATATCATGTTCGGGGATGTCTGTTTTTTGTCTTTTGCTTTCCTTCGAGCTTGTGATCGCAGAAAAGTCTAAGACAGCATATAATAATAATAATGATAATAATAATAATGATAATAATAATAACAACAATAATACAATAATTCCATATTCTAAATGTACACATCTGTAAATACTGTATTTACTGTGATACTAGATAAATAGTCATGAGCTTTGGCCTCATGTTTCCCTCTACGTTGTACATACATTTTTAACAATTATGTAGAATTAATTTATTTCATTAATTACAGACATGTTCAGTACTTTATGGTAAATCTCATACTTTTAAATTTTTTCTTACTACACAATGGCAGTAAAAATCATAGAAAGAGACAAAACAAACATTAGGCTACGAGGGCAGTCACTTAAAAAGAAAATCTCATTCAAACGATGAGGACTGGCGCATCATTTATTCAAATGAATTTGAAGGCAACGCACATAGCGTAATCTTAAACTCTGTCCTTTGTCAAGGTGGACCTTGTGACTTGTCACAGTAAGAAAAGCACAGTTGTAAATAAGGAGTGTTTCTACCAATGCTCTTAAATATCGACACAGTTTTTCCCAGAGCAGCACTTGTGAGCATTAGAAGCTTCTTGACGTCAGCTGTCCGTGGTGCTGAAGATACAGCCGAATACACTCGTAAAATATAATTTTACATCAAATGTCACTTGATAAAGAGAATCAGTGTTTATGATAAATAAATAACAAAGTATTATCAACATTTTCCTGCTGCAGTGGGGCGGAGTCACTCTTCAGAAAGGACAAAAAGGCAGTGAATACAGTGTACTGTATACTATATTGAGACAGACAGAGTGTGCAAACACACTGAGGGACACTTTTGAGATGTTATTACACTCAAAGGGATTGTTTATGATCAGAGACAGGATACAGGTGTTGGAGATAGACGAACAGTCAGGCAGTACTTTCAGAACGCTGCCTAAACCAGACGGAAATATTGTTGTTTGGTTCATTTGGTCCAGACCAAGTGGAAGTTCTGGTGCGGTTTGTGTTCACACTGATTTAATAAAAAGGAACCAAGACGGTGATGTCGTCAGGCATCATGAGAGCTAGGGCTGACGATTCAGGCTAGAGTTTTGATTAATTCAATTATTCTGACGAGTATTTTCTAGATCAATCGTCAGAAAATAGTGAAAAATGGTCCAAAAAAAGTCCAAAGTGATGTCATTAAATGTATCCTTGTGTCACTCCAAAACCTCTTTAATCTGATATAAAACAGAGAAAAGCAGGAAATCTCCATATTTGAGAGGCTGAAAACAGAATTTTCTGACATTTTTCATGAAAAATTACTTTAACGATTAAACAACTATCAAAATAGTTGCAGATAAGTTCCTGTCGATTGATTAATCAACTAGTCAACTTGTGCTTTTCATTCACTTTTTAATGAGGAACTGCTAAAATACACAACACATCTTTTTTTTTAACTGTTTTTGGGGGGAACAAGGAAAGAGAAATGGTGCCATTCCATTAGTCCAACAGCCCATTATTCTGAAACATCAGTAGTCCGAAAAATTTCGCATTGGACCCATTATCCCTGCAAAGAACAGAAGCTTATAGCTCATTAATATGCAGAATGACGGTTGCACATCTTTTTCCCCTACTTCGGCAAAAGCATGACACCCCCACCTGCTCGGCCCCTGATTGGCTTACTCTTATATTCTTACAGTAACCCTAACCAATCACTAACCAACCCAGCCAAAGAAGACAGTGGGTACTAACCAATCAGAGGCAGAGTAGGGCAAGTCACGCCTTCTCCGTAGTAGGAAATATGGAAGTTCGGATGATGTCATTCTGCATAATAATTAGCTATGTGCTTCTGTTTGTTGCACCGACAGTGCCTATTTTCCGAGCAATAAGCCTTCGGAACAATGTCCCTTTGTTTTCAGGATATCTGGCTGTCGGACGAATGGGTTTTTGGTCCAATGGGACATTCATTGGACTTTTGGGGTTTTGGAATAATAGGCCATCAGAACAATGGGCAGTCGACAGAGAAAAGGGCAAAAACGTGCAAACTTTTGTGGCTTGATGCAAAATCAAAATCACAGTACACACAAACTGCACCAGAGCTTGCTTGGAAGTGGAACTGGACCCACCGTTTCAGGCAGACTCAGCCCGCTTTTATAATGCAATACTCCAAATCAAACAGGAAAGGCAGTAACTAAACATTCATCATTAAAGGTCAAAGTGCATCTTAAACTTTCTCATTGCATTTTCCTTCTCATATGATTGTGCTGTGTCTAATCAGTGAAATACCTGAGCTGTATTGGTCAAATTTAGACAGGAACATGAACTTCTGTCAACAAGACCTTCGGTTTGTGTTTCATACAAGACACGCCGTTATATCCTCCTCAATATTTACTGTTGTTCAAATATCAAAACAAACAACACTAACACTTTGATTTTTCTGTCTCTTCTTCCCATCAACCCACCTCCTATCCTCTGCTTCCCTCTGTCATTGTCCTTTTTACCCCCTCTCTCCTCACCCCCTCCTTCCTCGCAGCGTGCAAACGGAAGGAGCAGGACACGGCCAAGGACCGCAACAACACGCCAAAGAAGTCGCGGCTGGTCTTCACTGACCTGCAGCGCCGCACCCTGCTGGCTATCTTTAAGGAGAACAAGCGACCATCCAAGGAGATGCAGCTCACAATCTCACAGCAGCTGGGCCTTGAACTCACCACCGTCAGCAACTTCTTCATGAACGCCCGCCGCCGGAGCCTGGACAAATGGACAGACGACGGAGCCAGCCCCGGCGCCCAATCTTCGGCGTCCAGCACTTGTACCAAAGCGTGATAATAGATGGCGAAGAGGAGGGGGAGGGGAGGGGAGGGAAGGGAAGCGACAGGGAAAGGTCTCGGGTGGGGTGGGGCGATGGAGATACGGGGAGGGTTGAGGGCGCGGGGCGAGGTTTCGTCCGGTCGAAGCGAGGAGAAAACCAAACTTTTTAAATTTTTTTGTTTGTTTGTCTGTTCAACTTTTGATGAGGGTGACAAACTGAGAGAGGGGCTGCTCACTGCGACGAATTGTTTGTAGCCTAACCGCCTTTTGCAAATCCATCGTGAATCCATAAAGAAGCTGAAGGGTAAACTCACCTATAAAACACAGAAACCTCACTGGGTAAAAAAAACTTTCAAAAATCATAGACTTTCACTGCTGACATCTTCTTTAGGACAATAAGCTGACACACTAGCCCAAATACCAAAGACTAGAAGACGATGTATGTTTTCTATTATGCAATATATAAGCTAGGAACAAACCAAACAAACAAGAAACCAATGGAAGCTTTATGAAAAATTCTCTGCGGAACTTTTGTGGTGTTTTTCAAGCTTCAAATGTCATAAAGATGGCAATAACGCATCTTTTTAGGGCGAAGTTGAAGACTTTCACATTGGGGTTTCAGAGACTGCCCAGTCAAATTTAAAAAGCTGTCATAGCTGAATTATGATTGAAAACAAAATTATTGTTACTATTTTTTTAACCAAACCAAAGATGTATGAGGGGGCATTTCTCGGTCATAAGAAACCATACGATGTTTGACAAAAAATCTTACTGGCTTGGACAAGCGTGTGATTCGTATGCTCACGAGAAAAGCTAGTGGACCTCATGTTAAAATATTTTTTTCAAACATACAATGATTTATTTATCTAAATCAGGGTTCAACTGGTCAGTTTATGTATCTGTTTATTAATGGCTGTGTGATGGGAAAAAAAACAGTCCAGCATTGGTAATTTGGCTGTGCAGTCTCCAATTTGAACCGACTCACTAACACTAACAGAAAAAACAGAGTCTGTTTCCCCCTGAGAATTAAAGAGATGGTTTCCAAAATGCTTGTATCCCAAAGCTTGTAGATGGATTATTACTTTCTTAAATAATGACAGCATAATCAACTTTTTTTTTTTTGTCAAAATTATGAGATTTCTGTCATTTTTTGGACAAAACTCTTCAATTTTACCAAAAAAAGAGCATGATTTGACTCTTTAAAGTGGGCAGTTAGGATTCTTAAAGTTAGGAAATGGCAAAATATGCAAGCACAAACACATACAGATACACAAACATTCACCGGCATGTAGAATTACAAGCTTTCTCTTTCAGCATACTTTAGCGTTCAGTGGAGTATTAGTGTATTATATATGAATATATACAACGTATGTGAGCACAATCTTGAAGCACATTTTCTTTGCAATAGAACCGGGGCGCTCTGCCAAGCCGAGTGGTCTTCACATCTTAGAAAAACTCAGGATACCAATTTTTCTAAACAGTGGCTGAAATCCATTTGGCATCTGTCGTTACACACCGCATTGTACAAATGTGCAAACACACACGTAGACACACTCTGTCGCAGACATACAAATACACCTGCTTTGCAGAAACACACACACAACTTTAAAGAGTCGATTCCCCGAACGTTGCCCAGAATTCCCATTCTGACCGAAACACAAGTCAGCTAAACCAAAGCTAACCCTGTTTACCCTGGCTTCACCCACCCATTTGTGTTACCATGGTAACTCATCCACCAAGGCAGTGGTTTCCACCTAGCACCTCGGCATCAATTAGAACAGCCTAATGAAAACGCTACAAAATGGAGCTTTGAGACACAAAACCACCTCAGCATCCAGAGAAAGTTAACAATCCCCAACAAAGCATTAAGAAAATGAAAGTTAAACAGAATCCATGTTTAATCAAAAGAGTGATGAGCGTCGAGAGCTCCTGGGCTTTCAATACATCAGCAGAAGCCACAAAACATGGTTGCACACATTTTGGTTTTTGAGCCATTTCTGCCAAAGTTTTGTGAAATGAGCATGGCCAGCACAAAACAAGAGGTAGTTTGACCTTCCAACATGTCATCCGAATACATCAAAATCTTAAACTGTTAATACCCGTTCCAAATGGCCACATCCGCCCCATCATAGAGAGGGCGAGGTCCAATTAATCATACAAATGGTGACAATCTGTCCTCAAAGGCGTTCATGGTGTTGGACTACACATGAAAAGTGATGGGAGTAGTTGTGTGAAGAATGTAAAGAAAGAGCTTGAGGGAGAAGTTCAAACCCAGCCTACTGTCACACCTCAGCACACCTGGCCAGTCACTGTGTAAAATGGGAGTGATTGTTGGATCGCCTGTTTCGGAAAGTTAACAAATTGTCGGACGCAGCTCGCCCTTATTCCAATGTAGGAAAGAGAGTTTGTTTGAATCGTACCGCCCCTTTCCACAGAAGGGCTGTCTAGTTTTTAGCCTCAAAAACCTAAATTCTTATCTTGCTCAACACATAGTTTTGATGATTGACAAAATTTGTCAGTATCCATGTCCAGAGTCCTAGCATATTTTACACATTTTTGGACTGTGTTGATTTATAATTGCTGAAGAGGTTCTTGGTTGAAACTTGCTCAGAGCCTTTCAATTTGACCTTTTAGTGTAAATCCAGCTGTAGAGCTGTGGTGCTTTTTGGAAGCCTCCAGCTGCCATCACAGATACCCCAAAAAATAAACCACAAACTCTTACCGCATCGAGTGACGGACATAACAGCAGAACCAGTAAACTGTCTGAACCCGCGGAGGACGAACTGTCCGGGCAAATCAGGGCCTTTATAATAATTAAAGAGGACAATCTAAAGACGATGCCTGGCAGGTCCGTCTCTTCCAGAGGGTCAGCAGGCTGGAACACAGGAAAGCAGGTATTGACGCTGCAAACGCTAATAAAGTCATATATTCAGACTTCAAATTCTGTTAATTCAAGATGAGATTATGGATCTTTTTCCACTTGTAAATGAACTTGTTTCCTTGTTGATATTGGTGAAATTTACCACTCAACAGTTGTTTTGCGAAGAACTTGAAACGTTACTCAAAATTGAATTTGTTTGCAGCGTAGTAGAGCTGGATGCTTGGTAAAAAAAGACAGTTGGACTGAGACACAGAGACAAGTTTTCTCTGCCCGTCTCTCTGACTGTTTTAATGTCCATACAAACTTCACCAAGCTACCATCGCTACCAAATCCCACAGCACCAATCGATTTTACTTTGATACCGTCTCTGTACAGCTTTTACACATGATGTAAATACTAACAAACCCAAAAAACCTCAACCGCCACCACCTCCTACTTCATTTTAACAGCCTTTACCATCCACAATCACCTCATCAATCATTTCTCACTCAAGCTATCGAACCAAAAATAGAAACAAAACCAAAGGAAAGGCGTCAGTCAGCAGCCCCTGCTCCTTAGAAACCCCAGGCCGGGTCCCGGCTTGGTGAGAGGCAAGCCAAAGGCTTTAAGAACGATTTAAAATAAAAAAAATGGACACTTGAGACTTTTTCTATTTATTGACTAATCGAAACCAAAGAAAACCTTTTTCTGCACCTAACTGTTCCAACAAAAGGAAAAAACTAACTGAAGATGGAAGAGAATTATTACCAAAAAAAGAAGAAAAAAAAAAAAGAAAAAAAAAAGAGTGGTTGCGACGATGTCGAGGATGTCGACGAGAACGAGAAGGAGGATAGAAGAAAGGATGACATCATGGTGTCGGAGAAGTAGCTTTGTTCTGCCCGATGTTGCGTCAGGCCATCTTTAAGGGGAAGCAAGTTGGGGACTGAAAAGGGTAAAAACCACACGGGTAGGAGGGAAGGAACCAATGGATGACGCCGTTGACCACTTTCTTCCCTCCGACCCACAAAAAAGGCAGAACATTAATGTGTCTCTCACGGTTGAAGAGTGTCTTTAACGTGTGCCTATGCAGTTTTTCAAAGTAAAAAATGGTTAAAAGAACAACAGAAACCTCATCAGCTAACAAACCAAAGATTCACCGTTAACTCCAGTCGCAGTCCTCCTCCCCCTGAAAAGTAAAAATCTGGACCTTTTACTCACTAATCATTACTCTGCTACATCTGTTGCACGAAAAACCTCCTGAGTTAGCACGTAGGCTAATCAAGCTTGTTTATTCTGTTAACTTTCTAAGACAGTCGCATTTATTTCCTCCTTCTGCTAAAAATGTTAGCCGGGATGCTCAATCACAGTTTTTATCAGAATAGCTAGCATTTTGCTAGCGAATATCCATCTTAATTAGTACCCGTACAGTATTGTATCTTTCAACGTTAAAATTAATACATCTGGTATTTTGATTGGTCATTCCTCCAGCCTGGCGTCAACATGTGCAGCCATCATAGTAATAAATCCTTCAGACCCACGGCCATAGCCACACGTTACCACAAACTTTTGACGTTGGAAAAGAGAACAAACGTTAGAGCGTTTCTGAGATGGCTGCTGTTGCTCTGTGTGGTTTGTTTAGTTTCTTTTCCACCACAAGTCATTACCTGCTCCACAGGACAAAGTCTACCTCCAACAATCTCCAGCAGTAGAAACAAAAGCTGCCAGACAACAGTACAGGGATGCTTTATCCCCCCCCCCGCTTCACGTCCATACGGTTTGATACGAGCAGCTCGGTGGGTCAGCATCGAGAAAAAAAACCATCAAGTAGTTGTTGACTGTTTTCTCAAATGCTTCCATCTTCCATTTTGCTTCCATCCAGTCTGGGGATTTGAATAGGCCTCTTTTCCATGTTAAAATGACTGTTGTCCGGCAACTTCCTACTGCGGAGAGAGTGACAATGTAATGCTATGTGAAACGTACAGTGCATACCAAAGATTTTTCTGCTGTACAAACAGTAGCACACTGACACCTTTTATTTTCTCCATTCCCCTCTAAGAGTCTAGAACAGACCCTGGATCTGTTCTCTAGATCGACCAAAGTCTTTTACATTAAGTCACTCACAGTGTTGCCTCCGAGGTTCTTAACTTTTCAAACCAAGCCTAGTAGAAACCAGCTGAGGCAGACGGAATTTGGATTTGGACCATTTATCAATTTCAGAGTGAGAAAAGAAACTAACTGACAAACAAAATGTCATCAACACTGGGTTTCACAGGGGTATTGAATAGAAAACAGGCTTCCTCACTTTTATCGTTTGAGAAAGGCTGATAAAAAAAATATGAATTTGGAACAAATGTGTCATGTGGTACAAGACCAAAAAGAATGGACAAAGGACAATCCAGGGGATAAAAGTCTGCTTATTTGAGTTTTGGCTAACGCAAAAAAAAGAAAGAAAAAGCACTGCTGGCTAGGGTTGAAAAGTTGGAGTGCAAACAATCTATCATGACACCAGTTTGTTATAGCCCACGCTGCCATGCTGGAGGAGGAGCCTCACAGAGAAAGTGATCATTGGACATGCTAACTGTCCACGGATAACAAACCCACATTAGCTTGTTCTTTCGGGGGGAGGAACTATGCTGCTGCTCCATATATACAACAACAATAAATGAAACAAAACCAAAAAACGTGACACCCGCTGAGAGAAACTGCTAAAATATCGGTCAAATAGCTTTATCCTTAGTTTTCTCTCTCTCTTTCTGTATGTAAAGCTTCTAGTCCAAAGAAATCCTCCGCCCACCTGACCCGCCCATCCTGCTGACCACGCCCAATTGAGGGGTGTGGCTTGTGGCTCAGGGGGGTGGTGGCCATTTTCCATTACCACTTGCAGTTCTGTCTGGATGTAACACAGGCTAAACCTGCCAAACCAAAAAAATGGGTATGAAACCAAAAAAACTGTCCCAAAGAGGTTTTCATTGCTTGTTTGTTTTTAAGTACTTAACAATTATTTGCCAATACTTATGTGTCTACTATTACTACTATGCTCCTTCATAGGTTTTTGCAATATGTGATTTTGTTTTTATTTAATCTAATTTATGTTTTCTTTTTAATTGTGAGTTAATTTCAAACGAACAAATTGTGTTGCCAAATCTCCCTCTGAACCCTTTTACCCTTGATGATTAGCTTTGCCAAAGTTTACATTGTATGTTCCCTTTTCTTTCTGTTCAATGCTGTATTTATTTATGAGGTGTTTTAGAACACACTAGTTTTGTACTTAATAATTTAATGTTATTTAATTAGATGTAATTGTTTTTTGATGAATATTTATGAGTATTTAAGAATGTTAGTTGCATCAAAGATGCAGTGCTTATGCCAGGCCTATTAATTTATTCTTAGTTAGCTTTACTTTAAAAAGCAAATGAAATGTTGTTTTATGAATGTTTAGACAGAACAATGTAGGAATGTCAGATTAGACTTGCGTACTTCTGAATGTCAACACTTGCTCTCACTTTTTAGCCTACCTTTTTTTTTTGTTGTTTTTTTTGTCCTGGTAATGATTTTTCATTACAGTAATGATCTATGATTATAGTAATGATCTCTTCACGACGAATAATAGCCTACCAAATGATGAGCACTGCATCTGTTTTTCTTTTCCTCTTTCGGGAATTATGGCTAATTTATTGGTTGTTTTGTTTTAATTTCTTTGTATCCTGCTGACCATTGTTTAACAAACAATGAATTTCAGACTGATGTTTTACTGACACTTGATCAGATGAAGTAAGGGCCACACGTTGACATGAACTGACTCACCAAAGATAACTGGAATCCTTGAGAGGCCACTAAACAGTGTGTGTTTACATCCACGCAGCTCATGACCTGGTTAAGGTCTCATCCGTACATTGACTTTATCAAACGATATGAAGCATACACATGTTCAAAAGCCGCAAAAAGAAAGATCACTGCATGTAAATTAAGCTCTCTGTAGTTTGTTTATTCAGGCCATTTTCTTGCACATAAACTCCAACACATGATTATTTGTTGCATTTTAGAATCAAACACATTTTAGCTTCATGTCAGGACTCAAACACCTGCATAACTAGATTAAACGATATCAAAATATTCTAGTGTATAGTCTACGGAAGACTACAGAGAGGACATGGGTGGAGGTAATTATTTAATGATAAAGAAAAATATAAACAACTTTTAATTTGCGATCACAGCCCGAGGAGGAGCCCCCAAGGGGACATGAGCTTAAGCTTTTCTTGTTTCGCACCAGAAACTCTAAAGAGTAACTTAACACTAAATCCCACTTTAGTCACTTTGTTACGCTATCTATTGATCCTAGTTTAATTTTATAGGGTCCATTGCAACAACAGTATCTTTTCCTTTTTTTCAGAGAAAATCCAGTAATTCTGTCATGTCAGGGTTCAAAAGCCTTTTTTTATTATTTGTGACGAAGGTGTGTTAAGTTAAGCTTAAGACCGGATGTTAAATTGCTCATTAAAGTTCTGGTGCGCGATCAAAAAAATTTTGAGCAACTCATCAATCCGTCCAAAACATTTTGACTATCACTGGAAATGATGTCGCAATCAAGAGAAAAATGCTTGAATGCTTTTATTATCTCGTCATAAACTGCCCGGTTGAACAGTAATAGTAAGAATGTCTTCTCAGACATCCAGTAAAAACACTGAGATGCGATTCGTATCCTAGAGAAAAATCTGCTCGTTTTCAACTTTTTCTATGATTCTCCGTAGAGCTTATCCAGGTTATTGTAATGCAATGTTAACACACACCACCCCCACTGGAAAATACCTGCTGTGTTTCCCATTTATTACCCGGATATCGGTGTGTGTGCACCTGCGTGTGTCTGTGTGTCTGTGTGTGTGTGTGTGTGTGTGTGTGTGTGTGTGTGTGACTGCGTGAATGCAAACACACCGACTTGTTTCACTCGTTAGGAAAGAAAACTGAGGAGTCCCTTAAAGCTAGCTGCTTCCAAGACTGACTTTGTGTGTGTGTAAAAAGAAAAAAAAACTTTCTATTTCAATAGTGAGAACCAGGGAGGCTACCTCACTGATTTTCCATTTGTCCTTTTAATCGTGTTGATGAAACCAAAGAAACCAAAGATTTTTTGTCCTCTTCAGTACGGTCTGCGCTCAGCTCCATGCTTTTGTTCTCTTCTTAACGACGATGCTTTGTTTTGTTCTATTTTCTACTTTCTCCTTTTCTCTCCCTTCCTCTTTCTCTCTTTCCCTTCCTCCTCTCTTGGCCATGCATTGTCTCTTGTCCTCAAAAAGAACAAGTGCGAAGGGGAAAGAGGCTGGTAGAAGGCGGGGGTCGGGCTGGATGCTGGATATCAGGAAGTGCGAGCCGAAGTACTCAGTTCTGCAGTCGTCTGGGTAATGAGCCTGAGAGAAGAGTACATTTTCACTTCAAATTTAGCTAAATGAAGAAAAACAATGAAAAAAAAACTACGAAAAAAGGCTTCTGGAGACTGGAGAAAAAAGAACCCCACACTTAAATGTAAAATGTAAAAAGCACTTTATTTGAAGCATAATGAAGTCCTGGGACTTTTATATGCAAAAAAAAAACCAAACAAACCAAAAGGCTGTTTTGCACTGAAACATAAAAGCTGCAGATTGCTACAGTTCTATGGGCCTGACACCAGAAACACACACACTGAAGATAGCAGCTTCATCTCTTGCTGTTTTTTTCAGACACCCACATCCTGTTTCTTCATCCTGGCTATTTTTATTATCAACAACACTCCCCTTTTTCTCTTTCACCGTATCTCGCTAACAATAATTAGATGGCAGATTGTTATCCAACCTTGCGCTGCGTAGCAACCATAGTGATGCAATGATGCTCTGACCATCTGAGCACAAGGTTGAACTTCTGTTTTAACAATAGGAATCCTAATAAAACTACTTGTGGTCCTTGTCATTTTCTGTAAAGTCCAAACTGCTCTCCTGTTCTTATGAAAAACTCCCATAAGCAGAGCTCAACTCTTTGTTACCATTTTGACCATCTTCATTTAGCATGCTAACGTTTGGTAATTATCGCTAAACACAAAGTCATGTCATTAGTCTTCACATATTTGGTCATGAACCAAAGTATTGGCCAATTAGAAAGTTTGACCTGATGATGGCGCAGCATTAAAAGTTCACCAAAACGATTACAACTTATCCTGTTGGGGGCCTTGAATATCCGTACCAATTTTCAAGGAAATCAGTTTGAGAATTCTTTTTAGATATTTCAGTCTGGACCAAAGTGGTGGACCAACCAACCAATTGGTGAGAGTGGCAAAAAATCCAAATATGATTTTGTAAAGGACAACCAACGCAGTACAGATCATACACACATAAAGACCATAGCTCTCTCCATCTGTTGTTTCAGTGCAAAACATCAACATCGCCACGAAATGCAAACAACAAAAACCTTAAGAAATAAAATCTGAGTTTCTGCTCTTCAAATTGTCTGTGTAATCTTTTGATTCGATTAATAAAACCATGAAAGTAGGATTAGGCGCCTGGGATCTATACGTGTACACGGTACATCCAGCTGTGTCATTTTGCTTTCCTTCTCACAAGCATTTGGCTTATAAATTAACCGGAAGCCGACTTGCGGAGGAACACATTCTTAGCTTGTTCTGCTTCGAGTCAGTTGCTCGGCCAGTTTTCAGACTCCTGCTGTGGCACCTTGCTTTTCCATACGAGGTCACTTTCGAAGACAAAGCTGTAGAGAGCGCTTTTGTTGTAATGCATAACCTTGGATGAGTGCCTTGCTTGAACCAAAGCAAAGGCTAGACCTCTATGTTGAGCTGTAAACGTTCTATTTTTGTGAAAAAAAACAAATACCTCGCGTTCCTTTCTGCTCTCTGGTACCCTGCAATCGACACGAATAAATCCAGAGTGAATACCAAGGACTTCCTGTTCGGTTCGACGCTTCTCTTTTACTATCCCCTCTCTTTTTCTCTTTCTCTTGTTTTTCTGAGCTGGGTTACCACGGAAAAGCTCCGGTTTTTCAGATAATCATCGTCGCAGAGATACCAAGTCCAATCCAAACTTCTTCTTTTTTTTTTTTTTTTATACTCAGATCTAAGATGATGAGTCTGCAGCTTCATTGACTGAAAAATGTAAATACCATAAATTGAGTTAATAACATTTGAAAAAGAATCTTTAACGGGTTTTTTTTTTTTTTTTTTCAAACTGGTCCGAGAAGCAGAAGAGAAGGAGTCAACACATTGAGGAATATGAATGATGAATAAGTTGCTCCTATTCTTGACGCTACAAAATAATGAAATGTTGACTTTGTGATCATTCATGATCTTGACATATCGAGTTATTTGCAAACCTGTTTGCTCATGATCACCCACTGATCTTTTTAACTCAATATAATATCAAATGGCATCTCGAAAATACGTGAGATGTCTCGATAAAGATACCTGACTATGACAACAGCAAAAAATATTGTATGATCTCATTCTAAGAATATTGTCTTGGGATCACTGGATGATGAAAGGAAATCTTGTTCCGTTAAATTAACTCAAAGCTTGTTCTTCTGAGATCTTGAATGAACAAATGTTTGATCTCAGGCTTACAACAGTATCGTCTTTATTTGAAACAACCATCAAAACAAAGAGTATTTAATCCAAATTGCTATTTTCAACCTAGCTTTGGTGGAAACACAGCTCCTTCCCTTCAAAATCCTCAGTCTTTTTTTTTCTTTTTTCAAATGGTTGCAAAGCTTTAAATTATGAAAAAACATGGAGACAAACTTTTGCGAGTTGCGTGCAGACCGTGCTCTCTTTACCAAACTGTTGCAGATATACCTCATAGACACTAGTGTTAGGATGATGTTATAATAGCGTATGTCATAAATTATTCACTTGCTCTTCTTCCTTTTATTTTGGTAACTGTAACTTTAAAGCGAAACAAATGTGGGGAAAAAGCTTTACACATTTTTTAAGTTGTAAAGTTTCTTTTGTAATAGTTAAAAAGGTGCGCTAAAACCAAAAATGAAAAATGCTTGTCTTCTTCTATGCTCTCTTTCTTGTTGATGTATTTCTGTTTTCTCTCTGTCCCATTTGAGGATTGAGGGATTTATAATTTCAAATCTTCTTTTTTTTTTTTTTTTTTGGTTTCTGGTTCTTTTGAAGGGGTCATTGTCCCCTCATGTGGACATTTTTGGGATTGGGAACATTTTTGAAATGATGCCCAGAATAATACCGGCTTCTTTGATCCATCCGTTTTCTTTTAAATCCAGCCACTTTTTACTTTATTTTCATGCATCATATTCTAAACTTTTGTTACTGTCCGTTCCTGTTGTAATGCTAGCATCACAGTTACATTATCCACACAGCAGCGCTATAGCCCAGATTTTATGCATGAGTATATTTACAATTAGCTAGCCGTGTAATGCATTGTGATACTTATTATTAACCTTATCCTCCCATTTTATTTCCAATACTGTATGCCATACACACAGAACTTTGCATTGCATCTCCCATTAGCGTGACCTTTGATCTGCTGATATAAAACTTGTAAACATGTTCCTATTTAAAACGGTTCCAGAGGGCAAAACATCAACACTGAGTCTACGCTGAGAATTCTCATCAGCATGAGGATTCTCATGAGCTACAGACACTTTATGGGTATATTTGTCAGATCATTTGGACACCAGCCGCTCCTGTGAAGGTGACAGTTAACAACGTAATGCAGGGGGAAATACACACGGTTTTGACTAAATTAAGAAAGTGAGAAAGGGAAGGATTGTTAGTCGATGACTGACAGTGATCACAGGCCCTCGGCGGCCGCAGCTTGGTTCTCCTCAGATGTACTTTCATTTACTTTTTGCCTGCCTCCAAAACCAAAACTTTTTCAGGGATTTTATTCATTCATGTTCATATATCTGATGTTTTCCAGTGGCCTGGCAAAATATTAACAATCCTTGTCCAATTCAAAAATACCCTACACTCTTAATATAAGGGACCCTACAGGGGAAAGAGTTGTTTCCAAGTACATTTCAGCTTCATCATCAGAATCATGCAGCAGTCCGCAAATCAAAGCTGAAACAAGTTGGCAAAATTAGCTTGAGCTTAGTGTCTCCGGACAACAACAGTGAGAGAACAAATGGGCCAATGAACAAAACGAAAGTAAAGAGAAAAAAAACAAATGTTTTTTTCTCATGTGGATTGAAGTTACTTCAGCGTCAGAACATTTCATTATTATTGGCCAGATCGATAGAGTTTCAAAGAGACAGGAATATCAAACGGTAAATATTAACTCAACGAGTCATTGTTTGATTTCCATATTAAAGTTCATGCAAACCAAAGTACATTTTCGAGCACTTCCTGTCCTACATGTATTCCATTCGCGTTTAGCTTAGAGCATCAAACAACATCTGAACTTTCTTATGATTGGAATGTATTTTTTTTTAATGAAATTTTTCCTTTTGTTGGTTTTCTTTTTTGGATGATGAAGAGTTCCAGATGAATTTTAGCACAAAGACTAATGTGTTGAATGTGTGAAAATGTGCTGACTGTAAAGCGATGTTGATTCGGACTTTCATCAGACACTTTCGTCAATGTCATCTTTCAGGACGTTAGGGGCGCCGTACTGAACAAATCAGATTAAATCATCATATATCGATTTAACTGCATTTCTACATGTAGACGGAGTTACAAAACAACAACAAAAAAGTTTTTGATTCCAACATCAGCAACACCAACAGTGAGGTGTCAAAGACGCAGATCCATGACATCAGTTCTCGAACAAAACCTAAATCGGTAGACTTTTTAAGTTACTGTGGGCATCAAGTCTTCACAACACGCTACTTCTGAGGTAAATATGTAAACTGTATCCGGTTACTTATTCCAAACATCAAACTTGACCAAATTATCCCGCCAAAACCTCGCTAACCCAAAAACAATATTTCACTCCCTTCTGTTAACTGACCCTTTTTTTGCTTTCTTTTTCTTTTTTTTCATTACCATTTTCTTTCATGGTTGTCATATAATAATCAAAAATCAAATGATGCATTTTTTATTTTTGACATTTGGTTGGAACAGAAAAAGAGAACTGACTGAAAACTTGTGGTGTGGAATAAAACAATGATCAAACATGAAGAAGATATTGGGAGAATTAATGTTGTTCCACTCTATGTATAAAAGAAGGAAAAAAAATCAATAAAGAAATCACAATGGTCTTATCCATGTACAACTTATCCTCCTGTACTTTTTTTCTATCCTGGTGGTTAACACAATCTCATGTTTATTTGCTTAGATTTCCTATTCTGTGATTTCAACAGAAAGGTTCAACATTTCTGTCGGAAATGTAGTGGAGAACAAACGTAAAAATAACATAAAATGAAAAAAAAAAAGTAGAAATACCTCAAAACTGTAATTGCTTTAGTACTGTACTTAAGTAAATGTGTTTACTGGGGTTAAATTCCTCCACAAATATCACTGAGTTGAACACACAGCTAATGATGTTCTATAAGCTAACAGCAGAATAGCCTCTTAATACTATTTGGCTAGCTTGGCTACCTCTGTGGATCACTCAACCCGCGTCTTGAATGTTGCACAAGTCTTTCTGGAGTCTTGTCTAAGGAGCAGGTCTCAACATTGTTTGTATCTCATATTCTACCAGAAGCAGTGCCACCAATAAGAGGAGAAGATCTCATGTCTCAAAAACATTTGGAAATATTTTATGCAATACAAATCAACATGCCAGGCCTCAAGGGATAAAATCATAAATCTTTTTATAAGAAGTGGACTTAGTCTCCGTGACTTGACCCATTGGTTTGTGGACTACGGTTTTGAAGCCTCGAGTTTGGCATTTTGGCCGACGTTGTATTAATATTTTTTGCAACCAGAAGTGACACAAAAGGGTGGAGCTAAGTACAGCTGAATAAGATATGTTTAGGCGTCCAAAATGTTACAATTAACATTCATGAACAGCGAAACAGTTAAAGTGCTAAGACAAACACAGACAACACCTGATGCGGACAACACCTGATGCGTACAACACCGCGGTAACACCTGTCAATCACAGGGTAGAAGGTAGAAGATCTGAAGCTAGCGATTGAGACCATAAACTCGTGTGTACAATGTTTACTGAGGTAATAAATCAAGTCATTTACTCATAGGCTACAGTCACTAAACACTGCACAATCGGACTTCTTTCTGCAACCAGTGGAGTCACCCCCTGCTGGCAAGTTTATGGCACTTCCACATTCGTTTCACTTTTCAGACCCGGAGGTTGTCGCTTGGACATAAGTTCTACATTATGGATATGAAAGTAAGTCGAAATAAGTCAACATTGACTTTCGATTTCACATGGGACAGAACAGCAGTCTCCTGGGTGAAAGTTTGGTGTTTGTCTGATCCATTTCATTCATCCACCCTGGCCAACTCTCTGTGGACTTTGTCGCTCTTTATTCTATGTCGCCTGAAATCCTCCCTTGCTCCCATCATATTTACTACAGGCAGCCCTGCTCGTACAAAACCGACACAGGAGGGGTACGCAGAGCATCATAGATTGACGTGAAGGGCCAATGACCAAGCTGCTTGTTTTGACCATTGTGACTTCATTTATTATGGCCGACTGATGGTCCCTAGATTGTTGAAACTTTACATATGTGTAGTTGACATCAGAATGAAGGTCAAGTTCAAAGATGGCTGTGGTCCATGGTAGGGCACTACAATGAAGTGGGTGTATTCGCTCCAAAAGACATGAACATGGCTATCAGAAGGAATTATTTTCAAAAATAATTATTATATTTAATATAATTACAAAATTTACACCAAGTCACCTCAATGGGGGCACCTGCTCATCAGAAGCTCTGAATCAGAGGAAAATGACGACCAGTTCATCCTTGCTCACTACTTTTTGCTCCTACTGTGAAGGCCAGCCGGCTGTGGAGAGCCGCTGCACAGACTAAACTTGTTTACTTTGGAAGGGCGCTCGTCTCCTCTGCCATTAAAGGAGAAAGTCCAGTGACCAGAGAGCCATCCGATGCTGCGGGGGACGGCGGTAGCACCGGGAAGGCCCGTCAAGGAAAGAGAAAGAACACATGGCTGTGCTGCGGTTTTATCCGCCAAGTTTTCACAACTACATGCGAAAAGGTGACGTCAGGCTACAGGAAGTGCCGGAGGCTCTATAGACACAAAGGATCATGGGGAATTGAGTCCAATAGCTGAATCTCCATACTGTGAGGATCTCAACGCTCACCCTGGCACAGTTTGGCGTTGCGGCTTGTGTGATCCCATCCGAGATGGTCTCTAGTTTTTTATTCTCTCGTTTAATTGAAACTTAACAAAAAAAAAAAGAATGAAAAAAAAAGAAAAATACATTTAAAAAAGAACCATAAATTCTTATTCTCTGCTTCTCCTTGATATCTTTCTCCATTTCTGCAAACTCAATTCCCGACAGATGTTTCAAATGGAATGTGATCCAATATAAGTCAGGTCAGTTAATTTTCCCTCTCTTCTTTAAAACACTCCATCCACCAATCCATCTATTTAGTTCTGCCTCTGCCTTTCATGACTCTAACACCTTTTGTGTCTCTTTCTATATCTCTCGTCCTTTCATTCTTTTTTTCTCTTTGTGTAATCATCCCAGCATCCATCTACTCTCATCAATCCACCTCGTCACTTCTCTCCTTTAACCTCCCCCTCTCCTCTTTTAATCACTCTGTCCCATCCTCCCGCTCCTCTTCCTCTCTTCGTTGCCAGGGAAACAGCAGTCCATTCTTTAGCTGTTAATCTGGTGACGTTGTCTTTCTATTACCTGTGGGTCAGATGCCTGATAAGGAGGACAAAGGGTGGGAAACCGAAGAGCGTCTTACTTTAAACGTTTATAAAATGTTGGTCTTCATTAACACAAGTGAATTCTGCAGTGACAGAACAACCTGCAGAAATAAATGTGTAGTGTGGTAAACATATATTTGTTTCCCGTTGCTCTTGAGTATATCGTACAAACTCTGCAGGGACATAAACAAGATAATCCAGTAGAGCAGACCAGCAATAAATCCTGTCTTCGTAAAGCTTATGATGTTCAGGTTTTTGACACCATCTGATAAGAGTTGATTCAATCATGTGCTCATTTTGGAAGGCTGTTCTGGTGTATCACGTTTGCCTTCATACGAAGTGTCCTGGAATCCTTTGCATTCCACACATTCAGACTCAAACAGTGGAGAACGTGACATTCATTGTGAATTGAATCTTGAAAATAATGCAGGCTCTGGACACCACTACTCAAAGATGCATTGAAAAACGATGCCTGGTTCTGGAAACTAACTACCCAATTGAAGATGAGCATGCGAATAATTTGCTCAATGCAAACACACCAGGGCTACTAAATTGATAAATAAGTAGGGTGAAAGCAAATCACCAGTGTTGCACAATAAATAATGCAATGCAGACACACAGAAGACAATGTATTAAAAACAGCTAAAAGAGACCAATTTATAGCCTGAAATTGGTCTATGAGATGTGTTGGTAGCACTACACAGACTAGTAGGAAGCATAAAGGTTACCTTATAGAGTTACTTTAGGTCAAAGAAAAGCTCTATATGCCTCCTGGCAGCTGTGAGGACCAGGCGAGAGTGCAGGTCATTTTCTGGTTTCTGCCACTTTGACTGTAATCCAAAAAACAAACTATAAAATAGACACAGACCATGGCTGTATCAAGCCAATCGATACAGCTGTTCTTCTTCTCCCTCTGTACTGAGGCAGACTGGAGCTACACTGACTCACTATCACCTCTAGAGGAACAAGTGGTATTACAGGCTGGACGGCGCAGCTAGCTGTTAGCATGCTAACTTCAGTAGATATCTCTGCAACACAACACACAGATGTCAACACTGTTACATCTTTACACTGTTGATGATGTTAGTTCTTTTTTTTTTTTTTAAATGTTTAAGTTTAAATTCTTGCATATTTTACACATTGTACCTTTAATATTTTCTTTTCATTCTTCTCTCCTAACCTCCTCATCTATCAACTCTCCTGGCTCTTTTTTTGTCCTGCAGTGTCAATGAATTTTATTTTGGGCCTAATTTCCTTTCCCCCATAATCCCTGTTTGTCTGCCTTCTCCATCCCTTACTCTGTCTCCACCCTGCCTTCTCTCTCCTCCTTTCATCCTTTCCTGTAGTTTTTACCTACGTCTCCTCCTCTCTTCCTTGCCCTCTTGTCTTCTTATACATTAGTCCACTATCACACTCTCCCTCTCACACACTCACACTCTCACTCACACTCTCACATGCTCTCACTCTCACTAACACTCACACTCACACTCTCACATGCTCTCACTAACACTAACACTAACACTCGCACTCACACTCACACTCACACTCACACTCACACTCACATGCTCTCACATGCTCTCACTAACACTAACACTAACACTCGCACTCGCACTCACTCTCACTCACTCTCACTCACTCTCACACTCTCACTCACACTCACACTCACACTCTCACTAACACTCACTCTCAATCACTCTCACTCTCTCACACTCACTCTCACACTCTCACACTCACTCTCACTCTCAATCACTCTCACACTCACTCTCACACTCACTCACTCTCACTCACTCTCTCCTCACTCACTCTCTCTCACACTCTCACTCACTCTCTCTCTCACACTCACTCACTCTCACACTCACTCACTCTCACACTCTCTCTTACTCTTACTCACTCACACTCTCACATGCTCTCACTCTCACTAACACTAACACTCACACTCACTCTCTCTCACACTCTCACTCACTCTCAATCACTCTCACTCGCTCTCTCACTCACTCACACTCTCCCTCTCACACACTCACACTCACTCACTCACTCACTCTCACTCGCTCTCACACTCTCACTCACACTCTCACATGCTCTCACTCACACTCCCTCTCACACACTCACTCTCACACTCACTCACTCACTCTCTCTCTCTCTCACACTCACTCTCACTCACTCACTCTCTCTCACTCACTCTCACACTCACTCTCACTCACTCACACTCACACTCACACTCACTCTCACTTTCTCACTAACACTCACACACTCTCACACTCAATCACTCTCACTCACTCTTACACTCACTCACTCTCACTCTCACACTCTCCTCACTCACTCTCACACTCTCACTCACTCTCTCTCACTCTCACACTCACTCTCATTCTCACACTCACTCACACTCTCACATGCTCTCACTCTCACTAACACTAACACTCACATGCTCTCACTCTCACTAACACTAACTCTCAGTCTCACACTCACTCTCAATCACTCTCACTCGCTCTCACACTTTTACTCACACTCTCACATGCTCTCACTCACACTCACACTCTCACTCACACTCACATTCACTCTCACACTCACTCACTCTCACTCACTCACTCTCACTCACTCTCAATCACTCTCACTCTCACACTCTCACTCTCTCACTCACTCACTCACTCTCACTCACACTTACTCTCTCTCTCTCACTCACACTCTCACTCTCACACTCTCTCACTCTCACACTCACACGCACTCTCACTCACTCTCACTCACACACACTTACTCTCGCTCTCTCTCACACTCACTCTCACTCTCTCTCTCACTCACACTCACACTCTCACATTCACTCACACTTCTTTTTTTTTTTTTTTACTGCCGTCTCTTTTTTTATCCATGTGTGATTTTAATAGCAGCGTTTTAAACTTGAATGGAGGCAGGGCTGATTTTAAAAGAGCTGCTCTTTTTAAACTCACTCTGCCCTTTAAAATGACCAGGCTTTTAGAGCTGCTTTTAACATGTTTTGGCTTTCCCACAGAGAGAGCAGACCTGCATTCAGCAGTGGTGGTGTTTTGTCACTACAGACTTAGCCCGGTCTATGAAGGATCTAGAGAGACAGGTAGAAGAAATACCTGTCTTTACCAGCTTCTACAGAAGATGGAGGGCATTTAGAAATCGGTCATAGTCAACCTGCTGAGCGTCACAGCACAGGGGGCTCTGGTCAGGTCGCGCTTCGCGAACATCTCACAGATGGACGCCCCGTCTCGATTCTTCTTTGGGTTGGAGCAGAAAAATGGAAAAAGAAAAGGATCATTCATTCTTTACGAACGGGTCGGGGCTCTGAAATCTCATACCCGCCTGAGATCGGGAAGTTTGCTGCCAGTTTCTACATAGACCTCTTTAAGAGTGAGTGATCAGATAATCCAGAGGTGCACAGCAGCTTCATCAGTTGTCTCAGGTCAGCCCTGAGGATAACTCACAGCTGGAAGCAGAGTTAACGCTGCAGGAGCTGTTCACTGCCATGGGGAGTTTACAGAACGGCAGAGCTCCGGGGATGGATGGCCTTCCTGTGGACTCATAAACCCTGTTGGTCTGATCGGACAAGACCTGCTGAGAGGAAACATTGATGACGAATTAACAAGGAACAATGGGACACACAGGTATATAATTACAGATACTAATCATTTGAAGAGGACACTGCTGGAGGAGGCAGGCAAAGACACAAGGGCAGCAGGGCGATTAGACACAGGAGGGTCAAATCGCAGAGGGGCAAACAAATCACAAAAGGTGGGAAAACACAAAGACAGGAAGTAAAACGAGACATGAAAAAAAAAAAACTGAAAGCCAGGATCATGCCACTTGATTACTGCAGCTGGGGAGGAGCAGCTCTGCCCCAGACAGCTGCAAACTGCGGGGGTCTGCACTCCGGGGCAGGTGGTGGAGCTGACTGGACACTGGGCTGGACGCCACCTCGACTGGCTGCTCGCATGGGACTAAGGTCCACAAGGATTACGAGGAAAGTTTTTGGATCACTGGAAGAAAAAAACTCACAGGACATGAATGCCAGCTTTTAAACTCTTTCTCTGACAGCACACTCACGATAAATGAAGAAGTCCATTTTCCTGGCACCGGATTTTACTGAGTGTTCTGGTGCCCTGTTGGAGCCTGCACACCCTGCGTCCCTGGAGGAGGCCTCAGGGAGAACCCTCTACCCAATCATGGTGAATACACCGAACAGAAACAAACTGAACCCAAAGGGAAGACACACTCTATGGAGGAGCAACTTGGGTCTATGTACTGGATCCAGACCTGCGTGGAGGTCACTTTATAAACCTCCTGTCTCCAAGAGACACGCAGATCTGCACTGGAGGCTCCTCCATGGCATCAATGCAGTAAACGCTTTTGTGTCTGTCATCAATGCAGCAGTGGAGGTCAAATGTGTGTCATCATCTAATATCATTGTTTCTGTTGATAACAGGAGGTTTTTATTCTGGGTTTTAGATACGCTCGTCAACAAAAACACAGGCGTCAGCTTTTAAACTTTGTTTTAAGGCAGACACAAGATGGCAGTGTATTTTAGCTGGAGGAGGACGGTGGAGGAAGACTTTAATGTTGAACCTGTCACTGTCTGTGTGGACATGATGAAGTCCAGACTGCTGATTGTTTTTAGCAGCAGGGAGACCTGGACACATTCCAGCCGGTTCGGGGTGTTGAGAAGAAAAAAGTAAGTATTTGCAGATGTGATCATGTAACTGATTCATTTATTTTTATTTATTCATGAAAAGTCTGTTTTAATGGGAATTATTGTGGGGTTTT
The DNA here is from genome assembly GCA_943590825.1 of Bovichtus diacanthus. Lineage (NCBI taxonomy): Eukaryota > Metazoa > Chordata > Actinopteri > Perciformes > Bovichtidae > Bovichtus > Bovichtus diacanthus. The sequence continues at coordinate 189,003 of CALSBV010012116.1, forward strand.
TTTTGTTGGTACATTGTGCAAAAGATAAAGAGCGGCAAATAAAGCTGATTTCAAAAATCAAATCAAGAAATCTCTCTCTCCCTCTGCCTCTCCTTCTGTGAAGAAATCAATGGTTGTTCTCTCAATAGGAGGTCACAGGGTTGCAGGCGCAGGCGTCTCGGCTTTTCAATTACTAGCAGCCTGTAGTCACCACAACACACACACACACACCTTTCGTTCTGAACAGCCCTTCCCCCACTGAGCTGACCGTCCACCAGACAGAGAGAACCGAGTAAATATTTCAGAATTAAAGGAGAACAATTTGGGATATAAGAAGTGAGAATGAAGGGCAGTGCAGAGGAGGAAAACATAGATAAGACGGTAGATGAGGAGGTCCAGAGAGGAGATGAAAGGTGAGGAGAAAGGAGAGGAGAGAAACAGTGGTCACATCAGTCTTTCTCTCAAAAAAGCATCAGTTATGGCACAACTACCGCATCTGGATTCTCTGTGAGGAGGGACGTGAAAAGAGATGATATAGTAAGAGGGGGAGAGATGAATAGAAAGAAAGTCAGAGAAGAAAAGAAGAGGAAGGAAAGAAATGAAAGAGGAGAGGAAAGGAGGAGAGCATGGAAGAGGAGACTAGAGGAGACGAGGGGAGGGAAGGGCGATATGGAGGAGGAGACAAAAAGAGGAGAGGGAAGAGATGATGGAACATCTTGGGGAAAGAAGAAAACATGATATGAAGAGAGAAGAGAAAAACAAGGAGACAAGGGTAAAGGGATGAGACTAAAGGGGGGAAAAGGCAAGGGGAAAGAGAAGGTGGGGAGAAAAAGAAGAATTGAAAAGAAAGGAGAGATTGCAGCTGGCTCAGATAGAGGGGGTAGAAGAGAAGGGGATGAGGGGGAGAGAAGGGGAGGAGGCGCCCAGCCCGGCGCCCTCAGGGGTTATTGGGTCGTGGACAGCCAATCTCTCTCAGCTTAATCAACAGCAGCAGAGGTGATTGCAACACCGCAGGGGACTGCTGGGGGAAAAAAAGATGGAGGGAGGGGGAGTAGCAGAGGTGGAGGGGGAGAGTACCAGATAAGAATGAATGGGAAGGTGTGGAGGGAAGGGGGGGCAGAGCTGGAAGATGAGGAAAAGATTGGGAAAAAAAGGAGGAAAAACGTGGGTGAGGACGGGGGAGGACAGAAGATTGGAAAAGATAAGAGGGAGAAAAGGGAGATGAGGGAGGGGGGGGGGGTCAAAGGAAGAGGTGGGAAAATGGTGGAAATGGTGGGACGAAAGGAGGAAAGAAAAAGGGTGAGGGAATAAAGGAGAAATATATGAAAAAAGATGAGTTACGGCTAAAGTTCACTCAAGTGATTTATCTTGAGGAGGACATGAGTAGTGTATGAATGTGTAAACTACAAATGTCAACCTCAGCGTTGCGCTGGTGGAAAAAATTGTCAAAGGATCACCAAAGTCGGTAGGATTTGTGGTCTGGGAACCATGAATGTATGTACAAAATGTTATACAAATCCACCCATCCACAAATGTGGATATATTTTGTTCGTGATTTATACTCTTCAGAGGTAAAACAAAAATGTTGGCGTCAAAAAACTGCTCCAACCACAGCAATGTGGAAAACAGGAGAATAGCATGCGTTTGCCCATTGTGAAAATACAGTATGAGAAAATGGCTCAATCAATAATAAAAACTACAATGTTGATGGCAGGGCTCTCGATTGTAAGCCTGATATAATAGAATGCATGATTGTATGCTGTTATGGATGTGGGAGCAATGGGGAAATTTTTGTCCTTTAAGCTGTAGAGGGTAATCATTTTCTGTGATATTTGTTGAAATTCAGAATTCTTGAAAAATGCATTAACACAGCAAAAATTATCGAAAAATTTTAAAGCCAAAAATGTCCCTAGTGATGTACGAGGATTAAAAGAAACCATCCCGTCCACACTGATCCGGTCTGAATCACACCTCAACTACCTGGACCTGGACTATAGTTCATTGATTTTGGCAGGGAATGTTAAAAATCACCATCAACAAGCAAAATAAGTTCGGGTCGATCTGACCAATATGAGCGGTCTCTCTGGCAAAAGGGTTGATGTAAAGATAGTTCAAAACCTTATTAAAAAGGAAGCTTAAAACATTGCGTCAGCCAGTGTCATTGTTGTGTTGTATTCTGATTGGTTGGTATTAAGACATGGCTCCTGGCAAGAGTCAGTCTGTTGTCTCCAAAGCTCAGTCATCTGTGAATGTATCTCCCTTCCATGACCACTGATGACCAAATATTCACCCTCAATCAACTTTCATCAAAATTGCATTCTTTGTGTAGAGGGGCTTTACATGAAGAAACCACACAAACACTTCATCTTACACAAGACGCTTCATTTTTAAAATTTTATTGTATTCATTTCGAAGGAAGACTCGTTATGTGTCATCACACTGCTAGTACCATACCACTCAAATATGAAAATTAACAAAAAAATAACATGTTCAAACAGTAGAGACCGGACTATTCGTGCAGTTTCGAACTACAAAATAAATAATTCCAAAACAACCAAAAAGTAAGCTAGAGCTGCAACAAAGCTGTAGCGTCTTAGTTATGTATTATGTACAATGCAAACTCTGCAAAAATGCATTTTTAGTTAAACACACACAGCAAAATTCTTAAAACACAGTCGTCAAAACAGACACACCGACGATAAATAAAAAATAAATGAGAAAACATGTTGGTGAAGGAAAAACCCGCCTATAACAGACATTAGCATGTCTTCTTGCACAAATTGGACTTTTTCCCAAGTGAGTTTTTCAGAAGAATTTTACTTTTGTCTTACCTATGCTGATATGCAGTTTGATGGGATCGTATAACAGCACTATTAGCTTAGCTTAGCTCAGTGTCTATGGGATAAACTAGCCGCTCTGCACAGTAAAAGAAGAAGTAGGCCAAGTAGCTGAGCTGCCACATGAAACCACTGACATCCAGTAATTGAGCTAAGGGATGCTAATGTCACCATTTAACATACCTGCAGTTGTGCATTCAGAGACATAAAACACAGAATTCGAAGTAAAGTATTCATCAAAAACAAAACCATCCCTTTCGAACCTGTGGAAGAACACTGAAATTAACGCAGACTAACGAATGACAATGCGTGTGTAGAGCGCATTGCTGTATGTATCAAATAGTGGAAGCAGAACAGTTTACCAACTAAAACTGTACAATGTAAGAATTGTTGGCGGTTATCAATGGTAACAACGTATTGCCATGTTCGAAGAGTGACCAAGGGAAATATAAGGTTGGACATTTTAAGTGCTGGAGGGAGGTTCACTTAAGCTAAAAGATGTAAATCTGAATTTTAACGAGTCTCTTCCAATATGGAGACTTGTCGTTTGTGATCAATGGCAACCACATCCGAAAGCACCAATGTCGACTGTTTGTACTGACTGGAAAAAAGGCTGTTTGTGTGAGACAAGCCCCTCCTAAAAGGGAAACGCTAAAGGCCTTAAATGTCTTCAAGCAGCTCCATTGACAGTTAATAGGAGAATAAGAGATATTACAAGTCTGGGGGTCTGCCTTTTGGTTTTGAAAAATAACTTCAAGCTCAGACTATCAATGAGGCAAAAGCCATCTCGTTTGTTCCGTCCCAACATCTTCAGAATGGCGGCAGTTACACAAGCTAGTGAGCCAACTATCTGGCTAGCGAGCACGATAGTGCATACATTAGTTGGCTACCTAGCAAGCGTGCTAAGAAGCTAGCTAGTTAGCTCACTAATTTAAGTAACTGCAGCCAGTCTGAAGAAATGTTTAACCATATAGTTAGTTTTGTGGCATATAAGTAGCCAATATTAGCTACTTTTTTTTTTTAAAGAAAAATCACATTACATATTTGTAGCAGTTTGGTATCAGGATCTTCTCTGGTTCTCAACACGTGGAGAGAGGCGTCGATGGCCAAGATCACAGCAGGAACATCTAAATTCAGATTTCAGGGTTGATTTTTTTTTTTTTTTTTACACATTTACACATTTCAGGGTGTCTCATCCCGCAGCAGATGGGATTCAACCTGTGAACTTCAAAATATCTTCTGGAGCTGCAGCAAAAGTAACAAAAATAACTGCACTGAGGTTAGGCAGACAGAAGTCTAAATCGATCTACGTTAAAACTCAACAGTAATCCTACACTCTTATCTGTGCTTCTTCTCTACATGGTATTGTTTTTTTAAAAGAACACATACTACATCTCGCTGTTGAAGGAAATTTCCAGCATCATTGTAGTTTTATGCTCCGATATGCTTTTTCTGAAGTCCATCAAAAGGGACTATATTTTCTGCTCGTCACATCTGCAAGGATGTGATAATATATGAATTAAATGTAAAAACATTTGACTTATTACCTCAAACTGAAACGGCACAGCCTATACAAAAGGCTTCACCTTAACCCTAACCCTTCTTTATGTTATTCTTATTTTTACTGCAAAAACACAACACAGTTGGTTTTAACTCTGCTACTGATTTGCCTCTTTAATCAGCATTGTTTATATCAACTTACTGAGCCAGTCTCTCAAAATTAAGAATTGTGCGAGTCTGCTTTTGTGTGCTACACATGTAGACGGGTTGTTTTTTTTCAGTTTGATTTGTCATCAGTGGAGGCTTGAAGCGGTCAATATTTCAGTAGACAAAAAGCAGAAAACAGAGTATAAAAATAAACATGTATAATAGCAACTTATTTCTCCCAGCTTGCAAACCATCTCACAGTAGCCCAAACATTATTCCATGACACCCTGAGAGGTCCCCACTATTTTCTTCACTCTTAGATGGACCACGGCGTGCACCAGATGCACTCTGGTCTACTGCACGCAACATTCCTTCTAAGCTCCTTGTTAGCTCTGTACAGCACCAACATAGAATAGATACAGGATTAATGCAATAACTGAGAGGTTTTCTGTTTTTTTTACTTAAATCTTAAAGTTAACTAATGAATCCAACAATCAGGCAGCGGAGTTTTGAGCAGCACCAACCTCCTCCAAATCACATTTCAAAGATTGCCGCAGGATGGGCGGGGGTTACTGGCTGGTGGGCCAATGGCGTTCAGTGACGGGTGAGAATACAGGGGAGATGCCTTGTGTGTGGTGTCGTCTTCATGGCCAACTTGTCATTCATTTAGCACCAGTGTGAAAAGAAACACGGTGTCTGATAAGTGGTTCTGCAGGGGCTAAGCAAATGGAATGTTACCAAGGGAGCTGGAATAAAAAAATATGAAAAAAAACAAAAAAAATAAGGACTAAGGCTTTTTTCTGGAGCTTGTATATAATGAGATTAGTTTCTGCAGTGTCCCTTCTTTGATCTGCACATCAAAACAGGCTAACTGGTATCCGCAAATCTTATAAAGGACGTAATGTGTGGTATGTCAAGAGGTATTTACCAAACCCACATTATTTAAGTAATCTGAGATGAGTGTTAAGGGCAGATTTTAGTGTCAGCAGGTTCATTTTGAATCTGATTAGCATTTTGTGTTTTGTTGATACTCTTTACATCGTTGATTTATGTTGAAATGACATTGTATCTTTCGACATCCATTCAAAATAAATAGCTATTTTATATTTTTAATAATTTTTTCTCTTGAAGTAAGAAACTTGCTGTGGTTAAACTCCTCCCCTCAAATGTATTTGCAGAAACCATTTGTCTTTTTCTTCATGCTATGCTTTCGATGTAACTGACACTCTGGCTGGGGACACGGCGTGTGTTTAAGTGTGTGTGTGTGTGTGTGTGTGTGTGTGTGTGTATAGGAGTCTTCTCTTAATCGAAAAAGGCCTTCAGTTTCTTCTCAGGTAGCATTGCGGCAGGAAGGGCACCAGAGTGTGTGTGTTTCTATGACAGTGTCTGGCTGGCGAAGAAGGCTTTGGTTTCTCCACAGGTGGGGTTGGTGCACAGCGGGCAACGGAGGGTCAGCTGACGGGAACAGGGCGTGTTGGACTTCAGGTGGGAGTAGACCAGGTCTGCCAGAGCCTGGACAGGAAGAACAGCATACATTCAGTATTGACCTATAGTTGCAGTATGGAGGTTTCTTTCTTTAAACCGGTCCCCATTTTGTTTGCCTGATGCCCTTTCAAGCAGGTGACATGGTACACATTCCTGCCTCTGGTGAAGTGTTTTGGATACACATCAATTCTGAATATTAACGGTTTCAGTACTCATCTTCTGTACGGAACCAGCTGCGCTTTCTCTTCTCTCCGACAGAAGGTTCACACACACCGCTGTTTTTTACTTGCGATTTGTGAGGCTTTTGAACATGTAACATAAGTAGACTGATTGCTAGTAAACATTGCAGATTTAAACTTTTGAGGGGAAAAAAACAGCAAGAAAGGTGCTGGTAGGCAGATTTATTTTTCCCCACTGAACAGAGCAAGGCTATCTGTTTCCCCTGATTCCAGTCTTTATGCTTAGCTAAGCTAACCAGTCACTGACTGTAGCTTTATATTTACCTACAAACAGGACAGTGGTATCGATCTTCTCAATTAACTCTCAGCAAGAAAATTTTATGTGCACATTTCCCAAAATGTTGAGCTGGTTATGATGACTATTATTTGATAATAAAAGGTGTTTTGACTTTAAACACATGTTGTCTTTGCTTTCCACAACGAAGAGGAAAAGAGGCAAATGTAGAATTTGAGAGAATTCATTTGAAGGGTAAGAATGTCTAAATGAGGAGTGACATACAGTAAGTAATCCGATTGTACAAGATAGCATTCTTTGCAAGGATTCATCAAAAAATAAACCCCTGACAGTTCTGATGAATGTATTTTTCTTTTTTTATTCCAGCGACTGTTGTTTGCAGACGGCAGCAGACTGATGCAGCAGACTGAGAAACTAAAACCACACCAAGGAAACCATCCTTCAGTAACTACCAACTAATCATCCTCTGGATATTGATTTACACACACACACACACACACACACACACACACACACACAGAGACTTGGCGAGGGGTCTCTGAGCACGGTGGGTTTGACCAGCCAGCCAGCCGGGCGGTTCAGTTCTACTGTAGTCAGCTTTAAAGGTTCCCATTGATCTGCCCCTTTCCTTTAATATACCACACACACACACACACACACACACACACACACACACGAAGTAAGAAAGGAGGCGAGGGAGAAAATGAGGGAAGGAAGGAGGAATCCATTTATTTACCATCTCCAGCCTGGAGTTCACTTACTGCACAGAACATTCTGCTGTCGTTTCCTTTTCTATTATTAGGGCCCTGCCGTCTTCCATCCTTTTTTTTTTTTCTTTTCTTCCTTCTTTTCTTCCTATATCATACTTCCTATATTTGCTTTTCTTTTACCTACTTCTTGTCAGTTTTTATAATCAGCATCATTTATAAAAAGGCAGCAGAGTGTGTGTGAAACGTACCTTCATAAAGAGAGGGTTCCCATTCAATGACTCTGCTCTCTTGATGTTCTCCACCCCACACTGAAGACAGAAAAGAAGAAAGACGAGCCGTCACACATGTATATATTACCAAACCAAACGCACCACAGTTCATAGGAGCCAAATCCAACAGGTTAGGTGTAAATAGCCACTAGTTAATATACTGTACATACTGAAGAATCCATATGGATAAGTCAATGAAACTTTAGTACCACTAAAGTTTAACATTCAATGTCGATTAATGAAGGGGAAAAAGGCGTTTTCATTTAGTCAGTTGACTTCATGAAACAAAATAATTTGGTTCAGAGTTTCCAATTATTTTCAACAACAGGTTTTATTTTGGAGTGAAACTCCAGTGGACTCTGGAAAGTGGGAAACTGTTTAGACTGTGAGGACATGTTTGGACAGTGAGAACATGTTTGGACAGAGGGGACATGTTTGGACAGTGGGGACATGTTTGGACAGTGGGGACACGTTTGGACAGGGGGGACACTTTGGACAGGGAGTCATCTTGAAATAACATTTTCTTTTGATTTTTTTTAGATTAAGGTTTGGGAATGAATTATGCCAGGGTTCTTACAATTCTGGAAGTACAAACACTTCCACACTGGAAGTGTGTGTGTGTTTGTGTGTGTGTGTCTCTGTGGCACCAGTCACATTGATTGGTGGTCACCTCACTGGTGCCTTTACACAGACAGACACAAACATGGGACACACGGTTGCTGCTGACGCACACTTTTGATGATTTAAACTCGCCATCGAGTCTCAAGTTAAACCGTTATTACCTGATCCCAATACAAATGGACAAAAGAAATAATACACAAGGCGAAAAAACAAAAAATGCTCCCTGTTGGTGCATTCAAGGTCACTCTAACGTAGGAGTTTTGAATGTCAACTGCTCAACAGCAGCCTTTTTGATGCATGACACACAAAACATTTTTCACATATTTTGTTTAGTCTTCCCTCATTTCGAATGAAGTTCAAAACTTCCTGTACATATGTGTCAATATCTTTCACATAAACCCCTCCAACAGTTAATTTTTCCCGTATTTGGCCCCAGCCATTAGTTGAATAATGTTATTATTGGAGAATTTGAGGTATCTGAAATTAAGGCAGATATTTTTTTTCTAAGATTTACATAATGATTAACTGAAACCAAAAAGGAGAGAGCCCAATCTAAAAGCTGGTGGATTTGGAAAATGATAAATAACCACAATACCACCATAACCACGTATCTATGGTCCATAACCCAACAAAAGCCTTCTATCTGGAACATTAAAGGTAATATTCTTTGACAGAACAGCCTGGACCTGGAAGTGAACACAGAGCTTTTCTCCTCCTTACCTCCTCCCCCAGCACCTGTCCATACTCGATGTCTAGCTCGTGTAAAGTCTCTATGTGGTCAGAGGTGAAGGCGATTGGCACAAGCAGGATGTTCTTCTTCCCTCGCTCACACAGACCTTTAATCACGTCGTCCGTCTGGGGGCCGAGCCACTGCATGGGCCCCACCTGCATGACCAAACACCAGACATGACAAGAGTTACTTTTCCATAGGCGGTGGAGATTTACGAGTGCCATTTGTTTGTGTCAACATAATTCAACAGTTGGTCCATCTGGTCCAACCCCTTTGATACAGACCAAATGGTTATGGTCCCCAGAAGATGATCCCTTGTAATTTTAATGACCTCATGACCTTCCCTCTAGCACAAACTTCACTACTGCCAAGGCACTAAGAATAGCTGAATCATCAGTATCATCTGTGCCTTTGATATTGTATCTGTAATGAACACTAAGGGGCACTAAGTAGGAGTTAAGACTCTTAGGCTGCGGGTTGAATAGAAAGAAGAAAAAAATACGTCCTATGTCTTTTCCTAACCACTTTTACTTGACCTCTATGGAAAACGTCACAAAGTAGAATTCATAAAGACAACAAGGTGCTGAGAAAATCCCACTGCACTTACACTACGCTATGCATTTATGCGACGGTGGATGTTATTGATGTGGGTCTGCCGCGGTGAAACTACAATGTTCCAAGAATGGACTTATAAACGTGACCTTAGATACTTCGCCCTGTAAGTTCTTACCATGTTTTTTTCATGCAGGCTTTATAAACATGGAAATCCCAGTAAAAAATAATTCTTTATTACCAAGGTTGAATTGAAATACAAAAAGGAATGTAGGCCACCTGTCACAAGTGAAAGGAAACAGTCGTCACATTGAGATGGTTGATCACTCTCACCCCCCCATGTCCACTCATAAATATCCACATGAATCTTAATTAGTATGATTGCATGAAAATACATGAGGATCCGCTTCCCTTGTCTGTAATGCTGATCACTTTTTTTTGAGAATGGCCAGCTGGTGTGTCTCTTTAAATATGGCTGCCGCAAAGAATTGTGGGACAGCATCATGGGCTTGCCTTTGGATGGATAAAGGATGGCCCAGTGTACGCTATGCTAAAGGAGATGAGAAAGAAAGCACTGAAGCATCTTTCCTTAGCACTTAGAGAATCATCATTGCTGCCACTTAGATACTTTCAGGTTATTTTACTCAGTTAGGAACCTTCCTGGGCAAAGACTATTCGACTGGAACCCAATTCATGATGTTTGAATGTTGAGCCACAGTGATCTGAGAACGAGCTGCAGTATTAGATAGACAAGTGGCTCCATCTTGTGGCGCTCAAAGAAAAGAAACCGTTATAGCAGCACTGAACTACACTCATTTCATACTGACAAATATATAAAAAAAAAAACTGTACAGTGCGCAGTTAAAATATTGTAGCTACAAAGTTCTGCATACTTTAGAGGCGTCTGCTCACCTGCAGTGACGTACAGCATGAGTTTGTGAATATTCGGATAACTATGAATACTTGGCAGCAAAAACACAAAAGCTGCTGTCTCATACCTGGAAATGTACTTTAAAAGATCAGGTGAAGTCAGAGACTCTTCTCAGAATTAGGCATTGCTTAATAATGGCCCGCAATTTAGAGAGTCATTTAAGATACTCACTGGTTCCTACAGGTGCTTAGAGAACTTAAACTTAAAAAGTATAATAATAATGTGAAAACAACGTGACAAAGTGAATGAGGTCGCTCGTACTGACACATACAGAGGATTACCAGCTGAATCTGCTGCTCCTCTCAGCAGCAGATCCTCTTTCACAGCTTTAGTGAGTTTCAACTGGTTTGTTTACCTGCCACAACGTTTTGATTTACTCTCACCGCTCTCTTTGTGGGATTTTTTTCGGCCGCAGCAGGCAGCTGATTTCAGGGAAAAATTCGGTGCACGGTGCCGACTATGTGAAAGCCCCTTCTCCATTAATGCATGTCTGTAGGTGCAGTGTGTACATGTGTGTGTATTTCAGGCCTGTGTCTTGTGAAGAGAAAACAACAGAGTGTAAAAATGTAATCTCCCCAATGAAGGATTAATAAAACGCTTCTTCTCGATGGTACCACTGCTTTATTTAGACATGGCAGTTCACATTCTGTCGTGTGTGTGCGTGTGTACTCACCCTGGACTGCCACACAAGTCTGTAAGGGTTACAGTGGCCCAGTCTTTCCATGACTCTCTGAACTGTAGCTCCCACTTCCTGCGGATATGGGTCACCTCTGTTCACTACCTGCACACAGTACACAGGAGTAGCGTTGTCAGTAGTACTACTAGTAGTAGCAATAGTATCTGTATCAGTAGTAGTTCGGCAAGTACAAGTATACAGGTAGCAGCAGCAGGAGTGGTATGGAAATGGTAAATGGGGGATTTTTGATTATCACTACCACTAATCAGCAGAATAGTTGTAGATAAATGTAAATCGCGACTATTTTCGATTCATATGCAATTTCTATACGCTTCACAATATTGGAGGGAATGATCCTTTTTGCTTTTTTATTCTTATTTTCATTGAAAGATATATTTAAATAAACAGGAAATGATTTTTACGAGGATCCGTACCAAACAAAGAATTTTTTGTTTTTAAAGTCTGTAGAATATGATAGGTTGGCCGGCACATCTCTGCAACACCACAATGCTTAATTCAGAATGGTATTTTGATACATCTTTTACCAATATTACGCCTACTATGATTTGGATATTGCGATTTTGATTAAATTCCAATTAATTGTTTATTCCTAACATGCAGTCATACTATAAATAGCAGCAGCTAAAATAATATCCCCAAGTGATATTACAAATAAAGAAATAAAGCAAAGGACCGATAAGCAGTATGGATAAATGTGTCATTACCAGCTGCTCTACCAGTGGTAGAAGAAGTAACAGTTATAATTTAATCAATCATTTGAATTTAAGTGAATGGAGACAGAGACCGGTGCTTGTATAACTGCACCAACTTGCATTCGTGGAAGGTAGGACAACCAGCATCCATCAGTATCAGCAGGAAAAGCAGCAGGCAGTAGTATTACCATCAGTAGTACTAGTAGTATCAGCACTAGTACTTCATGGTACTTACAGCCATAGGAAGCGAGTGTGCCGAGAACAGAATTACAACGTCGTCTCTTTTCTCTTCTGGAAACTTCAGCAGCTCATTACTAACGTGTTCTGCAAAACACTGCACACACACAAAAACATTTGTTCAAAACGTTTTACAAAAACATTAAAAAAAAATATATATTTTATTTTAGGTGCGAATATTTTACTTGATGTGTATATATATATATATATATATATATATATATATATATA
>CALSBV010012116.1:211094-223185 GCA_943590825.1 Bovichtus diacanthus
AAACATCGAGCGTACGATATTTTGCTTAGTGGCTTGCAGTCCAGTAGAAGCTAGAGATATTGGGAGGTTGGTGTTTTGAAGTAATATAGGTGGTGTGGTTTGTGGACTTTGCGCAGGAACTTCAGGACTGTAGTTGTTCAGACATAGAACCCATTCTGATCTGCTGGACATTGCTGTATTTTCTAGGATCAGTTCTCTGTGACACGTTTTCTTCCATGACATCGAGCTCTCAAGTGAATGAGAGTTTCTCTTGTTTTAATTTTCGGGTGTCTCGTTATTTCGGGAAAACAGAACAGATTTTTTTGCCCCCTTGTCAGAATTTTGAGATAATAATCTTGTTAATTTAGAAAAAACTGAGCTGTAACTTTTTCTCAGAAATCCGCAATAATTATCTTGTTAATTTAGAAAAACAGTGCAGAATAATTTTTTTACCCCATGAAAAGTTTTCACAGAACAAGTCAACAATCTCAGAAAAACAAGGCAAGTATTTAATAATGCAACGCATTATATTCCAAAGTTTTAAAGGTTCCTGTATCTATTTTTTATACATATTTTATGGTAAATATGAACGATTCCAAGCTTTTATTGAGGATAACATTTTGCCTCATTTCCGGTCAGAAGCTATCTTACTCTGGTCGTCTTGACGCAGAGCCGTCATCCTTGTATAACGTCACACCTACGTTGGACTCTATATTAGAAGATAACCCCGCCCCCCGTTACACCCTCTTCTTCAGAGACTGTGTGCGTGTGAGTGTGCGTGTGTTCAGAGATAGTTTATTAGCGCTTGTAAAATGAAGATTAGAATGAGAATACTTTTATGATTTTCTTCTTAAAGTGAATACTATATTTTGTAATTTTTCACATTTTTCTTCCTAGTGCATAATGTGGCCAAAAGTATGTTGACCCCCCCTCCCGTACTGTCTAGTGACTAGACAGTACGGGAGGGGGGGTCAACATACTTTGTTACTTAGTGCGCGTCTCCTCATGGACTAGACTCTAGTCCATGAGGAGACGCGCACTACCTTCTTCACGGAGATGCAGTTGGCGGATGTAGTTCTTTAGAAAGAAAATAGTTCCTACATGAAACAGCTACGTGAATTATCTTTTTTTTTGGCGCTTTGTCACTTTAAATTTAAACTGGTTTATAAAAAAACTTGATTTGAAAATACCCGCTAAAAACAAACTCTTGTCTATAAAACTGTCAAATGAAATACAATGAGAAAAATTATGTTGTTTTTAAATCGCTCCAGTTCCTTGTAAATGAGACCTGCTTTTCTAGAACTAAAGTATGAAGCTGCGTTTCCTTCTTCCTTTCAAAACCACTCCGTGAGGATGAAGCAGAGCTAAAGAGGAACCAGGAACCAGCATTTAAATAAAAACACACACAGCAAGAATAACAAAGAAGGAAGTCCTTTACAAGCACAAGCATGTCTGTGAAACATGTTTCCATTATGGTTTTGTGGAACACATTACACAAAGTTGGAATAAGTATACTCCTACTAATGTAAAAGCCCTGCACAGCATTTTGACTATTCATTTGTAATGCTACTTTAAAGTACATCATTACATAAATAAGGGTTTCTCATGTGACACCATTGTGATTTTACAGTAAATATATGTTAGGTTTATTTTTAACAGGACCTTTAAGGACTTCATTCAGTTCTTTAAAATGACTGATTATTCTAAAGTTAACTTTTAGACGTTTATGTGTGTCACTTGTGTTAATGCCTGTATTATACCCATTTGTTTTCAGTTTTACTGCTTTATTAAACATAATTTTTTTTCGTGTGTTTTCATAGTTACGGTGGAATGTATACTTATCTTAAGCTATACTTCTTTTTAAAGTTCAGTATTTTGTATTGTATGCCAGCGCTATATTAAGTGTAACTGGCTAGTTTTTAAACTAACAATTTTTCTTTTTTGGGTATATTTCTACCAGATATACTATAACTTGGACTTGATCTATTGTCTCCATTTTATTGCATTCTATTGCTTCAAATTATACTTACAATGTTAATTTTCTGTTGTTTTTATGCCTTTTGTAAAACTATTTGTATGCATTTAAGGTTAAAAGAAAAAAGGTGCAATATAAATGAACTTGGTTATATTTAGATGTGGAGAAGAAAAAAAAACATAATTAGTTAGGAATAAAAATGAAATACTCAGCGAGTGAGTGATGCGTTTTGGTCAGCATTCAAAGACAAGGTACAAATGTGGAAATGTCTTCGAACACGGCTTCGAACACCCGACTTCAAGAAAACCTTCATACAACCATCAGTTTGAATCACATTTAAGTGCAATTTATTGAGTCGGAGGACTTTCAGATGAAGAGGCAGAAACACAAATACGACGAGACCCGACAGTCTGACAACTTCCATCACATTTCTCATCCACCAACATGTGATGGACAGGCTGCTGCCACGTTTTAATTCTACCTTTGATTTCCAGACCTACAGCTGTCTATTTCAGGTAAGAAGTCAAATGTTCCCAGATAGATGAAAAGTGCACAAAAACAGCGCTGTTGTTTCGTGATTTAAGTGCTGGTCATCCAGCACAATGATGGGAGTGTGTGTGTGTGTGTGATTCAGATGTACTGTACCTTTATGTTTTTTTTTTTTACACATTGAAGCTAAAATACAGAAATCGCCAAAATATTTGAGTCCACAGGCTGATCCACTGAAATACTCATCCTAGCACAATTTATTTCTCAACATCACAGGGACATCTGAACATTTGTTGCAAATTTGGCAAGTTTTCTACATTAGTGCGTTGCATTCAAAGAAAAGAAAAAAAAAACTTTTCTCCCCACAAGGTCTGAGGCGAGGTAATCTTAGAATTGTGAGAACAGATTTTCCTCTGAGAGTTGATGTGACCATCTTTTCTGTTCCTATCATGCCGTGACATTGAAAACCATCAATATATAATCAACATGTTTATTTTAATGCTATGACTACTGGAGAAATTCAAAATAACTAAAAACAGCTGACTAATAATAACAATAATAATAATGTGTAGGGCTGTGGATTGTACCAAGCAATGTTGAAGATTATCTTATTTTATTGTTTTTGAAATAATTTCCCAAAGGACTTTGGCAAATGTTAGCTTTAACATTTCTATGCCTGTAACTACATTCTAAAGTAAATTTTTACTAATTCCTATTGGCAATATTAATCAAATAAGTTAACCGAATTTAAAAGTGGGGAAAGCTTTTATTTAGCAGCATTTCAGACAACATTTGAGACGTGTATATATTTTTTTCTCCAGGACTTGCAGACAATCACAGGAAACTAGAGTTTATTATTCAAAATCAGTGAGCATGACCTGAAGCAGAAATGATTCGATTCGGGTTTCAAGTCAGAACAAAGAAGAAGGAAGCTGTGAAGTTTGAGGCAGAGCCCAGCAGGCGGCATTTCTAACTCTGCGGAGACATCATGGACTCTTGACAACTCTACCGAAAATAAAAAACAGCCCAAGAGACAAAACAGAGAATTCTTTGCGATTTGTTTTTATATTGTAGCAACACATTTAATGTCTCGTCATGCCAGGTCCAGATAAACTAACAGTGTGTGTGTGTGAGAGAGACAGACAGAGAGAGAGTTCAGGGTCGGCAGCGCTGGATGAAGCGTGGGTACAGGCAGACGTCTCTGATGTGATGTCTATTCAGCAGCCAGGTGAGGAAACGCTCCAGACCCATACCGTAACCGCCGTGAGGACACGTGCCGTACTTCCTCTGAAACACACACACACACATTACTAAGACAAAGAAAAACGCACAGTAAGGCAAAGTGCCCACTACACGACCAGACAATTCTAGAGGGTTTGAGAATCCACAGGTCAGCGGGGTTTTGTCCGTGTCCCGCTGTTCCTCAGATTTAAACGGCGTCCACATCTTTTGCGAACGAGTTTCATAATTTCGTCTCAACACGACTCTGCACTGATCTTTTACCCTTGTGCAAAAGCGAATACAAAAGTGTCTGCGACAAAAAACTGACATGAAATTATTTTCCACTTTTACAGAGTTAAATCTTTTAAGCAACTTCCGTCCTGATCATCACTACCAAATATTCCAAGTTTTTTTAACCCTTGAAATGGCAGCTGGTTTACATAATTGGCACTGTTGTTTCTTATGTTCCTTCCTGGGCCAAGGTGCAACGAAGAAACACCAAGCCCTGGGTTTTCTGTTACCTGGTCAGTGTACCAGTAGTACGGGGTTGGGTCGATGCCCTCCCTCTTGTATCCCTCCAGCAGCTCCTCGGCGTCCCAGATACGCATCGAGCCTCCGACAATTTCGCCAACATTTGGCATCAACACGTCGACCTGCAGCACAAACACACAGACGAGATGATCGCTTAGAAAATTACTTCGGGGCTTCCTGCACCTAAAATCTGTCTTTTAGGTGCAGACTTCCCGTCTTCGCCCCACACATTCGCTCTAAAGCTGCCTTCACATGATCAGCGGTCAATCTGCTCTGTGCAACCAATGAGATAACAGCTGTATGAAGCGGCACAGGCAAGCAGGAGAAGTAACCATAGAAACAAAACTAACTAGCTGCCCTCACTGCAAGGCTGGGAGCCCTACCTTGCGGTGAGCGCAGAGGAAAGTTCTTATCATATGAAGGCAGCTTAAGGGTTTTTCACAGAAGCACCTCTCCCTGCAATAGGACTGTACAGAATGGCTTTTTAAAAAAAAGAAATGTTCTTTTTACATTTGAAGCTTCTATTGAGGTTTTTGAATGAAGCTTTAAATGTCATATTTTTTTGTTTGTTGTATAAATGTTATTTATTTTATTGTTAGATCACTGCTGGACCGCCCTGCTAATACTGCTATTAGCTGACCGCCCTGCTAGGTGTGTGCGTCTAATATCTCTAGCTGTATTAGACCACTGCAGAAAAATGCCGCACACCACCTCCACCTTTTGTGCCCAAAAGATCAACTATATTCAAGGTTGACCCCCCCCGAGGTTCGTACCGACTCAGTGAGGCGTTTGTCCTTGGCACAGCGCTGCATGTAGAAGGATTTGATCTCAGCTGGGAAACGGCAGAGGAGGATGGTCTCGTTGATGGTGTCCGTCATCAACCTCTCCGGAGCTTCGGGGATGTCCTGAGAGTCAAAACACAGAATCAAACATCACATTGAGGCCACGCAAAAATACAAAAAGGGGACTTCACAAATAAAATGTTTATTTAAGAAACAACTTTTACAGAAAAATGATTGCCAAAATAAAAAAAATTAAAAAACCTCTACAGTGAGGACAAATCTTTGCTTACAATGCTGTCTATTACTAAACTGAATAACAAAACTCTGAATGTGGTGAGCTCTGGGAACAGATCAGAGGGGGTTGGTCTCTCTCTGACATAAAGTATGTGAGAGCACCAGTAGACAGGAAAGAGCCACGGCCTCTACAAGCGAGTGTGAAAACTGCAGGCGAGATGAGCGCTTTATATACGGACTGGATCTTCAACATTTTTACGTGACAAGTTCCGTTTCCCGTTACAACCTGTATTGGGGAGCAAAGCCCTGCATGAGCTGCATTCTAATAGTTAAAAAAATGAAATTATCGAAAGACTAAAGTTGCTCAAGAACTCAAGCGAGGGTTGACGGGAGGTTTAAGCATTGGGACAGAAGTGGCATCACTCCTTACTGTTCAATCTCATCTCAAGGAGAATTGGATAGGTTTCAGATAATCTCAGATATATAAGGGTGTATAAAAAGCAGGGCTCATTTAATAAGAAGATGGGGAAATGTTGACATGTTTAAAAGGGCAACGGGACACTCGTTTCATAATGATACTCAAGTATTCAACCCATTAAGAAACATTCAACAAATAAGGTTCGATTGAAATGGGAGAAATAATGTGTTCTCGTCATTTCAGAGGAAGAAAGGTTGAATATGTGCACAGTCCAGCTCGGGTTTTTGATCCCCCAACAAAGACTGACAGGATAGATATCGTGATTAATATTCAAAGTCAGGAGAAAGTGACTTTCACTAAATCTATGGGTTGAAAACATTTTTTATTTTTTTTAATACTGGAAAGAATGGATTGTGTTTGTGACTTTATGACTCTTGATTAATGATCCTGTTACGGTTTGAACCGACATATATAACGTTTAACGAATGCATAGGTGAGTACTTATCTGTTCCATTATATTTCGTTGCATTTCTTTGCTTTTAAGTATAAAAGAAAAAGAAAAGAAATGACAGATATAAAAGAAACCTTTGAAAGATATCTCAAAAGAAGTGCTTAATATTTCAATAAATATTAGCAAAAACAAAAAGAAGATGTTTTAACTTGGTGCTTTTTTTTTTCGAGAGAATGTACATTTTTTTTAACAGTCAAATGTTTTATTTTAAACATACTAATGAATTTCTATATTCCATGAAAGAAAAGTTTCAAAAGTGTTGGCAGGTCAGACTTAAAAAAATCGAATCGGCCAAGAAAATTGCAAACGCTGCCTCTCAAAGTGACGATCTCAATTTTCTTCTTAAGACTTACTTTATATTTAAAAATATATATATATATATATATATATTTCAATACAATTTCAATAATGGAAGGTTTTGTTTAACTTCTTTTGTTTGTACCACTTTATTATATTCAATTTGTCTGTTTATCTCAAGCGGAGTCGTGATGAGAGCTTTGTTGCCAAGAACTCATTTGAAAAATGGTGCGTGTGTGTGCGTCACCTCTCCAAACTCGTAGTAGGAGCCGTCGTCCTTCTTGACGTCGTGCTCTCTGAGCCACTCGATGGCTTCAGTGTAGTTCATCCTCTTGAACGGCCTCTTGGGGGGTTTGAAGTTCTGGGAAATAAAACACCATCAAAGACAATATTAACATTACTATGAAATGTCTATGAAATATTAAATATCAACTCCATGTGCTTATGAAGAGCATGTGACATAGTAGGACTGTACTAAATATCTTCTTTTTTTTCTATTGAGGTTTTTTTTATATGAGTGTCTGTCGTCGAACGTTTTGTGAATTTTTCCAGCTTTTTTTCAACACATTTTGACTTTTGGACTCTATTCCCTGGAGTTGATGAAAATGTTTTGATCCCACAAGATGGAAACAAACCTACGCAGCCGCCAGTGGAACCTAAATTCTACTAATACTATTAGTGTAGCCTAATCTTTATCTTCAACATGTGCACAAATACGGACTTCAAACATGAATAGACCAAAAAATAAAAACCTGCGCAGCATTCGAATGTTGATTTAGAATGTGAATGTCGACATTATGAATGAAGCTTACAACTGTTTGGTACAGCCCTCTGAGACTGTTATGTCATGTTATGTCATGTTTAACATTACCACCACTAATTGCCAGTGTTTATCAATCATCAAAACATATAGTTGATGAACGCTCCATCAACTCGTTTCAGCACTAATCAACTAGGATAGCAAACTGTGATTGAACACACTCCCACATATTAAAAAAAAAAAAACTAAATAAAAAAACAAAAAGGTTGATGTACGGGGTTGATGTCATAGAGCAGCTGCGCAGCAGGGGATTTGAGCACTCGGTCCACCACGTCACACACAAGATCCTCCAGTCTGTTCAGCAGATCTTCAAAAGACATGAAGGGACACTCGGCCTCGATGTGAGTGTACCTGAAGAGAAAAAAAAATCAATAATCAGAATGCAGGAGGCTTACAGGGTCAAGTTTCAGGAGATGATACAAGGTGAAATCTACAGTTTGTTCGTGTTATTAGAATTACTCATTTATGCATCATATTTTACACATTATATATATATATATATATATATATATATATTCACTGTACTTTGATGTCCTTTCTAGATGTTAAGCTACAGTTGCATTACTAATGGCACTTGTGCTGCTCCCTATCAGCAGAGGGCGCTGAGCTTACACACAGATATGCGTAGGTAAAGCTACTGCACTGTGGATGAAGGCGAGAGGGCTTGGGATCAGACCGCATATGAAGTAGGTTGCTCACGGAGTAACCCATCATGTGTACTGTAGCTTTTAAATGCAGATTTTTGAGTAGAGTACATTAAAACACATAGAAAATACAGTCACATAGTTCCATCACATACTGCGTCAAAACAGCCATAGATAGCTAGTGTTTTCGCCTTACAGCAATAAACTATTTCTAATTTCCGATCAAGTTTTTAGTTGGTCACAGTCGAGAAACGCAAATCCCCACGACGACTCCTGCACATCGACACCGTCGAGGATACTGCACAGCACAGAAGCTACACTGTGGTCGTGTTTAACGACAAGAGATTGCAGTTAATCTGAACCTTCGGAAAATCGACACAGCCGTTTGTTCTTCCTTGTGAAAACCTGCTGCCTACAGTACCCACAATGCAACTCAACCCCCCAACAGTTTGGTCGGCAATTTGGGCACGTTATGCTTGTCGCTAAAGCTGCTAATCTCGAGCAGACCTGAGGGCTACAGAGGTCTGGTTAGATCACTTCTTTCTTCCTCCATACCTCCTGATTCTTTTTGTTTTTAAACTTGTAGTCTTCAGCCCCAACCAAGGTTTGTTTTTTTTTTTTTTTTTTAGACTCGGGAGCCATAAAAGCCTCGAAACAACGTTTATCCTACATGTAGTAGTTCTCTCCAAGACTGTAAACACCATTAATGGAACAATAAGACACATTCTCACAGTATAAAATGCCACTAAGGTGTGAAAATGGCGTGTGTGTTTATTACCTCTGCGTACTAAATATTTAGTCTAGGCGCATCTAAACAAGTGCTGTGGTCACACCAGTTTAACCAGAATAGCTGACCTGATTGACAATGTATCTGCTCTTAATCCTCTGAAGTCTGTGTCGTGATTGAAAAAGTTTTCATTGTTGTCGTTAAATATCAAACCAAACTATTTCTTTAAAACTCTACTGGTGCCCAGAGTAAGGTCACCCTGCTGTTAAACCACACTGGGATAATACAAAAACTTGAAAACTAAAAATACTCTCGATCGGTATTCATCCACTCTTTCCCCTCCATGGTTTGTAGTTCCTGCATGGGGCTACTTGAGTGCACTTTGTTAACGTGTTGAACCGCATGCTCACTCGGACAGGTGTCTGCGGGTGCGGGACTGCTCGGCCCGGTACGACTGGGCGATGCAGAAGGTGTCGCCGAGGGCAGGTATGCAGGTCTCCAGGTAGAGCTGAGAGGACTGCGTCAGGTATGCCTCCTCGCCAAAGTAGTTGAGGTTAAACAGCGTGGAGCCGCCTTCCACCTGAGTCTGCACCAGGGTCGGAGGAGTGATCTACACCCGGGGGGAAAAAAACAACAACAAAAAGACATTTTTAGACCTGCAACAGAAGGACCTGCATGTACCGGCACTCACTGACTCACTGTGGTTGGATTCTCTGGTCGGTAGAATACCTGGATCTGACTAATGTCTCATCAAATCTTTTATCCACAGATCAACGTACAAAACATTCACATGGCAAACGTGGTATTTTTGCTACGCACCCCGGCAGAAAAAAAACTTGACTTTGCTTCTGCAAAACAAGACAATAATCATTTTGAACCAGTCATTTTTTTTAGGAATGACGGAAGAGCTGGGAGCAGCCACAGTGAGCCGTGAGATGAAGAGCTGCAGGTGACGTGCTGCGCACCTCAAACTCCTCGCAAAGTGAACCAACTCCTTTTACTAAACCCTGCTGTTGTGTGTACAGTTGCAGTTATTATTGAACAATTCCTTGTTTGGCTGCACTGTAAACATGCAAGCCAGCTGTTCTTCGGTTCCATTTCTGAGCTGCTCAAGTAGTGTTTACCGTAAATATGTTGCCAACTCAAAATAAAAGAAACTGAACAAATGAAGAAAAAGCTGTTTAGACTGCTGCCTCACGAGGGCTCATTGTATCAAACTGCATTGCTGCAATGATAAGATTCGAAAAGGCAGGAGATTGAGCAGAAGAACAAGCTGCACACCAAGAGTGCTGTTGGTGTGTTGAAGCGAAGGTCAACACTTTGACTCACAGTAACCTGCCACCGTTTTATTCCAATTCAAGTGCTGGCCACAGTTGATATAATCTGTCATTTGGGATGTTAGTCATTTCATCCTGTGAAAGCCAGTCTGACTGGCTACACATCATTGCTTTGTTCATATAAAAAATGGCAGGGAGGGACAAAAAATGTGTTGTGTTGTTGGCGGGCTTCACCTCGTAATATCCGCGGCTGAAGAAGTGCTCCCTGAAGCACTGTGTGACGGTGGATCGGACTCGGAGGACCTTGGACACGTTCTCTCCTCTGATCAGCATGTGTCGGTTGTTCAGCTGGACGTCCACATCCGACTCTTCGTTCAGCAGGTTGTCGGCCCCCCCTGCCGGAGCCAAGCCAATGAGCTCCCAGAAGTCACAGTGCAGCTCGTGGCCCCCGGGAGCCTGGAAGAGGAAGAACAACAACTCACTGAAGACCATCTTCATGTTTTCTCATACTGCATCCGTGCTGCAGCATAACGCCATGCATGTTGTGAATGTTGCAGGATTCATTATTCTTTTATTGTGCGTCACGCTGGAGGTTTAGTGGAGTCGTTTATCTTCCAATGCAAGCTGCTAAAATCTTAGCAACTAACAACTACCGCGATTATCGGTAAAAATCCGTCTTTTTTCTATTTAACAATGAATTTGTCTTTTCTCTATTGTTTCAGTGACATAATTTTCTGACTTTTAGTTCGAGCTGGGCAATATATCGATATTATATTAATATTTTGATACGAGACTACATATCCTCTTAGATTTTGGATATACTATCGTAATATAGCACAACTGTTGTTTTTTTCCTGGTTTTAAAAGGCTGCATTATAGTAAAGTGGTCTAGCAGTTATATTATTTGCCTTTACCCTCCAATTCATGACATCCACATTACTGATGATTATTTAGCAAATATCTCATTGTGTAAATATTTAGTGAAAGCGCCCATAGGCAACCCTACAATATCATCACAATATGGAAATTGAGGTATTTGGTCGAAAAAACATGTTGATATTTGATTTTCTCCGAATTACGCAGTCCTACTTTCTATGTCACAAAATACTGAAAAAAGACCAAGTCTTGTTTATTCTGACCAACAGTCTAAAGCCCAAAGATATTTAATTACCATTGATATAAAAAATATATATATAATATACATTAATTGTAAAAAAAGCATACAGCAAGTTTTCTGTGAGGCATTTCAATAAGAATGGAAGGTCATCTTCTCTAGAAGGATAAAATACCTCCAAATGTCTGTGTGTGAAAACCAGACTGATAGTAATAATGACTTCCAAAACAAAACTGTTTTCCATACTCATGTTATGGAATTAGAGAAACCTTTATTCTCCGGCTAGATTTCTCACAAAGAAGGCTGCAAGTTTTTTTTAATCAGCTTTTCATGTCAACATGTGCAGGACAAAGACATCACACAGGGAAAGTATCTCTGTGGGATGAGTCCTGTATCACTAAAAATATTTGCTAAAATTTGAATACCAACCAGCTGCATGTATACTGTAGATCCATAATCTGACATTAACCAGGGTAATAAAGTTCATGTAAACACGAGTTCTGCAGGTTCTGCCTGTTATGCAGCAGGCGTGTTTACCTGTTTTCCCTCAGGAACAGGAGTGACAGTCCCATACAGAGCGACAGTACTCTCTGTGGACAACACCAGGCCATTGTAGCACTGGCACTGAAGACAAGAACGAGAAAACAAGTCAGTGGTAGTTAGCCTCACAGGGAAGAACACAGCATGACCGTTAACGTGCATTATTATTATAGCATAATCATATCAACATTTCAGCCTGAAAAATGCATCTTGAGCTTGTGTGCCATCGATCTCTTGTGTTTGAAGGGTTTACTCTGGTGACCAGACCCAAGTGCTCGCAACTCGCAGGTAATCTGCTTGAAATGAGCATACTCTGATTAAAAGCTCTACTTTGCCTTATTTTGACACATAAGCACTTGTTCATGTGAAGCAAGCTTGGAAGCTGTTAAGATTAAATTGTTTGTCAGTCACTCAAGCTGAGTGACAACCTCAAGGGTGGGGTGTGGTGGTGCCTCCATGTATCTATACATTCATTTCCATGAATTTCGATCTTAACCAACTAAATTCAACAATTTCGTCATCTAAAGCATCA
>CALSBV010012116.1:273185-320153 GCA_943590825.1 Bovichtus diacanthus
CTCACAACTGTACTTAAGTACAACAAAACTTGAACTTGATTTTCAGGCAGCCGGTTGCTTTCAGTTGTCCTTGTGTTTTATACTGTTTATAATCCCAAGTGAACATCATGGTCAAGGAAGCCACGTTGACAATATCCAGTTTATTTGCAAAGTGCTTTTCATCATAATTGTACAGAACGGTCATAAACCAGGTTTATATAAAAACAAAAGCACATAAATATTGCATCCATCAAAAGGGAAAGTGCAGTTGTTCACATACAATAAAGGAAGAATAAAAGTGAGGGTGCATTTTTAAATACCGTGTAACTCTAAACAAAAATGATTTATATAAAAAGTGGTGCAATAAGCACACTATGGCTTTGCTCTGCCCTTCAGCTACATATGTTTGTACCTGAGAATACTTTTAGAATGTAGTAAAGTCATTTATTAGTGTGAAGAAGACAGCAGCTCGGAACCCTCATTCATTAGAGTACAGTGAGAGCCGGCAGCATGGTGTACAAGCCGCCTAAGACGGGAGACACACCTGGAGGATGTTCTTCCTCAGACTGCTCCGAAATATGAACTTCCCCCCGCAAAGGTTCTCAGCCAGACAGACAGACAGAGCAACAACAATCAACAATCCATCCTAGTTCCCTTCTTCGTCCCCCGACTGCCCATCACGCATCGTCGGCAACGATTATTGTAGTTAACTTCCTGAACTTTAGACATTCTAGGTTTATCTGCACCGCATCACCAAGTCAAATCCCTGGGTACATTGGACATCTGGCGAATAAAGCGTATCTGATTCTGATTCTATAAGCAAACATGGCACAGAAAGACAGCAGCCGGATTGTTTTAAAAGCTCACATATTGGAAAAAAATAGATTTTCAGTTTTTTTTTAATCATTATAAAGCAGGTCTAGCTGCTATATAAATACTGTGAAAGCATCAATTGATGGAGAAATGCACACAGCC
Source organism: Bovichtus diacanthus (assembly GCA_943590825.1). Taxonomy (NCBI): domain Eukaryota; kingdom Metazoa; phylum Chordata; class Actinopteri; order Perciformes; family Bovichtidae; genus Bovichtus; species Bovichtus diacanthus. The sequence goes on from CALSBV010012116.1 coordinate 274,140, forward strand.
CGTATTCAGAAACTATGCAGACGGAGGGTGAATACGGGTATATTCAGACAGACAGTATGAGAAAAATAATAATTTTTGAACATTAAAGCTTGAAGGCTTAAACGTGTACTCGTAGAAACTGAAGTATGAACCTGGAAATTAACATAACATGTCTCATTTAACACTCCGATAACTCATATTCCAAAAATTGCTGTGTTTTGGCTTTCGAAAAGGAAGAAGAGCAACAGCAGTAAACATTGCAAAACTTCTCCTGAAGTACCTCGTGAGCCCACACCATAACCATGTCTGTTGAAAGATGTAAGTGCACGGCTTTAAATGTAGGTAATGGTTATTGTGGCAGTGGGGTGTGGTGACAGTGTCGGCTGCTGGGGATGAGATGGGAGAGGCTCAGCTGGAGATCAGACAGCTGGACGGAATCAGGTAATCAGTCCCACAATAAATGCCTGGTGATAACCTGGTCCTGTCCTTGCAGTAGGCTGGGACCAGGGAGACACTTGGACTCCGGAGACGCGGAGCTGGACGGAGACAGAGAGACAGAGCGGAAGAACGGGCCGCTGCGCTGGGAAAGGCTCTCCAGAATTGGTGCGCTGTTGGGTCTGAAAAGACCGCCACCTCCTTAAACGGTTTTGTTTTTCCTGCACCTATTTTTCCTCCTTCATGTTTCCTGGGTGATCGGGTGTGGCTCACAGTTATACAATTCTGGATTATAGTTTCTGACTTGAATAATAAATGAAAGTCAGATGAAATCAAAAAGCAAAAGCATTAGCTGTTCTAAAATCATGTAGCCAGTTAACTCGCAGTCCTTTCTATCTACTCAAGCTTCGAAAACTCAGCAGCAGAGCCGTTACCATACGAGGCAAAAAACACAAGTCCCTGATAGAGAGGCTGAGTGAATGTGCTGTGCACTCTGTGGAGGAGAGTCATGCTTCCAGAGACGCTGTAGAAGGACAGAACACCTGCTCTGTGATCCAGGTACACTCCTACCCTGGAGGACGGAGGGCCTGAGATCAAAATGCTAATACCATTATGTCTGAACCCATAACTGTTGTTTAAACACTCTAAAGCCCAAGACTTCTCATCATTTCCGAATCCACTTTCATATCCCGTTCTGCTGATATCCTTGTACGTCACTGCTACTGAAACTTCAAATCCGCTCCTCTCCACCTGCCAGTAATGACGTCCGCTCAGACTTTCTCTACACATGACCTGAAACATGTCAGTAAATCTGTCAATATGGCTTGAATAGGCCTGATGTTCACTCGCCAATGTTGCCTTTCTGTTCCCTTCAGATAATAACAGCCGTGCGTGTGCTGTGTTTGGATCCAGTGTGACTTTCCGTGAGTATTGTAAGAATTCATCTCTGGTCTTGGGCTCTGCCTGAGGCAGTGAAACATCCACTTCAGGCTCTGAGATCTTGGTCCACGCATCACTAAGAATGTCCTGTAGTTTGTCTCTGGCCTCTGACACAGCGGCAGTCACATCCTCGAAGTACCGTAGAGCAGAGGTCCCCAACCCCCGGGCCGCGGGTCATTTGGTACCGGGCCGCACAGCAAGAATAAATAACTTACATTATTTCCGTTTTATTTATTGTCTGAGCCATAACGATCTTTTATTTTGAAAAATGACCGGATTCTCATGCTAAAATGTAACCCACAAGCGAGCAAAATGAGTAAAAAACAGTCGTCTTTGGAAAGTTTCTTTGCGAAGGGGAAAAGGCCCAGTGAGGAGACAAAAGAAGAGCCTACGACTTCCAAGAAAAAGAAAGCTGCATTTAACAGACAATACCAGGAGTCCTACTTAAAATATGGATTAATCGCGAAAAGTGATTCCCACGCACCAAGCCCGCTCTGTATAATATGCGGCGACCGGCTCGATTTAGCGTTATGGTGAGCTAAAATTTTCATGCACTTTATATTCGTTTTTGTGGTGTATCTGTATCTTATTTTTAAGGCATGTTTAAACGTCACCATAGCGACCAGAGTCAGAGAGCGTTCGGGTTAGGAGGCAGAGAGGATGTTATTCATGTTATGTTGTTGGCGCGATGTTACGAGGACGCTGCTAATAAAGTTGCATACGAGTACACAGTGGATTCATGTTTATTATTATATTTACAATATACCACAGTTTTTATGCCAGTCGTCATTTTTATTTTGTTGTATTTATCCATCACACCTTAAAGCCCGGTCCGTGAAAATATTGTCTGACGTTAAACCGGTCCGTGGCGCTAAAAAGGTTGGGGACTGCTGCCGTAGAGGACGGATATTGATGGTCGGCAAGTCTGTAGCCACACTAAGACGTGACAGCGAGGGGTAATCGTGTAGGAACTGGGAGTGATCCTCTGTGTGTGAGAGCTTCTCCAGCTCAGTGTCTTTCCTCCTCAGCTCCGTGATCTCCTGCCGCAGCTTCTCCTGAATCTTTATAGCCCGACTCACTTCACGTTTCTGCTGAGAGCTGATCTGCTGCTTCACATCAGAGCTCCTACTCTTGCTCAGATGGACCAACTGAGCGGAGATCTTCTCACTGTCCGTCACTTCTTTATCAGCAGAGAGATTGATGGCCTCCACCTCCTGCTGAAGCACCTTCACATCTTTCTCTCTGCTCTGGAATCTCTGCTGGATGTTTTGCCGACTCCCCTGAGCTCTCCCTGCCTCTCAGTCCTTTCTGTTGAGGCTAAGACAGTGTCATGGCCAACATGTTCCTCCATGGTGCAGAGAATACAGATGCACTGCTGATCAGTGCGGCAGAAGATCTTCATCACTTTACCATGACGAGTACAGATGTTCTCCAGAGGCTTCTTGGAGGGGTCGACCAGCTTGTGTTTTCTAAAGGCAGGGGATTCATAGTGAGGCTGGAGGTGCTGCTCGCAGTAAGAGACCAGACACTGCAGACAGGACTTGAGAGCCTTCAGCTTTCTCCCTGTACAGAAATCACATCCCACATCTTCAGGTCCGGCATAGCAGTGATCAGCTGGAGCAGCTTGGAGTCCGTCTTCTTCAGTTCCTCCACTAAATCTGCCAACATGCTGTTTTTCACCAGGGCAGGCCTCGGTCCAAAGGTCTGTCTGCACTGAGGACAGCTGTGAATCTTTTTCTGATCCTCTTCGTCCCAGTGGCTTCCAATACAGCTCATACAGTAGCTGTGTCCACAGGGAATAGTCACTGGATCCCTCAGCAGATCCAGACAGATTGAACAGCAGAGTTTGTCCTGTTCCAGCTGACATCCTTGCTGCGCTATTTCCCCTTTCAGAGACACATACGCTGCGAGGACTGGCTTTGTTTGAAAGCAGGAAGAAGAAGGAGGGGCTATTTCGGTTTGGTTCATTCCAGGAAGAGTTCAACTAGTTGGTGTGTGTTTGTAGCCCGTTGGCAACATGCAGGGAACAATATGACAAAAACAAGGTTGCCCTGTCAGCCCAGTCAGAAACCGTGATATCAGCCCGTGGTTTTAGGAGGAGACAATCTTTATGTTCTACATAATCCCAATTCAGACACATCTGTTCCACTCACACATATTTTATCCATTGTGAACAGTGTGGAAAATATAATGTTCATGCTGTTAGCTGACTAGATTTTGAAATATTTTTAAACCTTCCAGGAGTCATTCCCCCTTAAATGTGCAAGTCAGCAATTCTAATCCAATACACTTTTTTTGTCGACTTCAGTGGATATCTGCTCATGTTTCGCCTGCAATGTATCGTCACGCGGCGCTTCGTATTATATGTTACAAGAAAAGTTATTGCTCATTTGTTCGTGCGTTGACCTACAAATTTCCAGCAACGTGCATAAATTTCCGCTTATCACATGCAACGCGCTCTTTTCAAAAAAACCTCCATCTTTACAGGAAACAACTTGGGTTAGGTTTAGGAGAAGATCTTGGGTTGGGGGGTTGGGGGGGGCTCACATAACTACGTTTGAAATACTTGGTGAGGTTGAGGCAACACAACTACTTGGTTAGATTTAGGGAAAAGATTGTGGTTTAATTAGGTACAGAAGTTAAGTGACAAATAAATCAACGGTGACTCTGGTTTCACACAGTCTCCTGGGGGAAAGTCTGGGGATTTTGGACGGACAGATCTACCCAGACCTCCTCCCTAAACAGACTTTACGGCCCCCCGTACTTCTCAGTTCACGATTACATAGATTACAAAAGAATTGATACGTATTTCAGAGAATTACTTCATAGGTATAGCTACGAACAGTGTATGAGAACCTGCTAGCGGTTCATTCCGTGTGCTGGAAAAAATGAAACTCTGGTGTTCAGCCCTGGTTCGGTAAATGGGAAACAAACAAAGTGGCTCGGATGGAGCTCAACTTTACTCATGTAACAAAACCAACCACAAACAACAAACCCAACCTATGACCTTTACCTAAACCTAACCAACCTGTTTTTTTTTTTTATTCCATCATTTAGCAGACACTCTTATCCAGAGTGATTTACAGGGACAGTCCTCTGGAGCAGCTCAGGGTTAAGTGTCCTGCTCAGGGGCTCAATGGTGGCAGCCGGGTGTTGAACTCACAACCTTCTGGTGTTCTATTTGAAAGCCTGACTACTAGACCACCACCGCGTCCGTAAACAACAACATTTGAGAATGAGAAATAAGAAGCGTTAAATGACACGTGATGAGTTTAAAGTACGCTGCATGACGTGCTATTTAGACGCCTTCCCATGAGATCACATTGGACATGAGGAAAGGCCATTGATGTATAATGACAAAGGCAGAGGGAGCAACAGGGAAGGTAAATCTGTTATTATTATGATTGTTATTATTATTATTAGTAGTCGTAGTAGTAGTAGTAGTAATATTTGCTTTGGTGTCGAGTTCAAATATCAACAAGCTTTCTCCAGAATCGCATACTGAAAAGATTTCATTTTACAGTAACAGTATGACATGTATTGTTCATAACGGGTGTTATGGAGTGCTCTAGCAGAGGACTCCATGATAATAATCCTTTGAATCAATTTGTTGGTTTGATTTTTGGTGCACCTCTGTACAGCCTGAGCTGCTGGTGGTCACATGACACAAACATCCACACGTGCTGCCGTCTGTATTGCAAAACTAGAACTGTTACCAGTGCCAAATTCACTGTCGCTACCACTCCTGCACCTACAGCAGTTCCCACAGAAAGCAGACACAACGCACATGCCTTTGAAAAAGGATTGTGTTTTATTTACAGTGACTTTCATCAGAATTACAATACAAATGATTTGTAGAACAAGTCTCCACAGGCGGAGAATTTATTCAGAGCTTGAGGAGGTGAGCTGGAGGCTGTGTGTGTGTGTGTGTGTGTGTGTGTGTTTGTGTCAGCAGAGTGTGTGGCAGCTTTGGCAGAGGGAAAGTCCTTGGATGTATCTGCAGCCTCCTCTTCCTCTTCCTTCTCATCCTCCCCTTGGTTCTCCTGCTCAGTGACTCTCTCCTTTCTTTCCCACAACCTAGTTGGCATGAGAACAGAATAACATGATCCTCTGTGAGTACAACGCACTCACAAACAAACCTGAACAGAAAGGAATGTAGGTTGCTGTCGCGGGTCCGTACCCTCTTGAAGTCGCTCATGTTGGTGGCCTGTACTGGAGTGCCTATGAATGTAAGGTAGTTGATTTTTGTCGTCTCCTCGTCTCCTTGGTTCGATTTGACGAACAACTGGGAAAGGGAAAAAATAAATAAAAAAGACAAAACATCATCGATAAACACATTATACCAGTTAAACCTGTGGGATTCTTGAGCCACTAGATTTCTCGTCTGAAACCACGTAAGTATCGGAAGAGCAGACCGGGGCCTGTTTCATCAAGCCTGTCAGAATTCCTTCCCACGCACGTAAAAGTTATGTTAGGACAAAAAAAACAACTAGGACTTCTACTCCTGCAGGCAGTGAGACGTTGCCGTTAGTGGTGGAAGAAGTGTTCATATCATTTACTTAAATAAAAGTAAAGAAGTATTAGCAACAAAATATTCTGACAGTATCATGAAAGATTGTTTACAGACACACAATATATATATTGCAGGCATAACAAAATACACAATAAAATGCAAAACAAAAATGTAAATGTAATTATTCCATTTTAAAGTATGCACTTTATTTATATTATTATTACATTGTAATATATATATATATAAAAAATATAATACATAAAAATGTTTACAATAAATACACAAAAAAAACATTTTATTCTTTCTGTGCAGCCCGGTACCAAATGATCCACGGCACAGAAAGAATAAAATGTTTTTGGTAATATTTATTGTAAACATTTTTATGTATTATATTATATATATTATAATGTAATACTAATATAAATAAAGTGCATACATTATATATGAAATAATTAAATGTTATGTTTTGCACCTTATTGTGCGTTTTGTTATGCCCCCTCGGTCCGTAGAAAATCTGTCTTGCATGAAACTAGTCTGTGGGGCAAAAAAGTCAGGGACCGCTGGTCTAAGGAGCTGTGAACGCAAGCGGACAGATAAGATTTCCTACTACGGACCATTTGATCAAATCAGAAACTATTCCTGCAATGAGTCTGAAAAATAATGGCTTCACACATGTTTTACATTAAGATTGTAAACACAAAGTTATATTAAAAAAAAAGAAAACAGGGCTTAGACCTGCTAAATGAGGCTGAAGCCTAACTATGGCAATGTTCCAGTGATGTTGGTAATCTGGTCCTTACCGTCACACTCTGTACATTCTGAAACTTGACGTAGCGAAGAGGAATCAAACCGTCATCTTTGTAGTCCTCCTCCGACAGCTCCAGAGCCTGAGTGGCTTCACTCCGCTCCGCGTCGTCAAAACTCATCGACCTGGGGAGATTGATGAACACCTTCACCACCTTAGGGGCTTGGGCTGACACAGAGAAGGGAGGAAGGAGGGGGAGAAGGTAGGACGGAACAAAAGGATAGGATGTTAGTTATCGGGTAACTGGAAATGATTTTCTTTGCAATACTTCCAGATGAGAGATTCAGATTAAGTTTAATTAAAAAGGTTCAATGTGTAATTCTGAGCCACCTGCTCCAAAGAAATAGAGGGCAGTATTTCACCTCTACACTGGCTCCACACAATCTCTCATGTTTATTTTAGTTGTAGTAGTTCGGCATATTTATTGTATTCTTTATATTGAGTGTTGGATTTACGGCACAGCCAGGAGAGCAGCCCGCCGAAGGGGAGAGAGGTCGGCAGAGCCGGCACTCTGCAGCCGCCTCCGTCAGACGGAGCCCCCGTCAGCGGCCAAAGAGACTTGAGCTCAGTCAGAACCAGAACCAGCCCTGCAGTCACAGCGGGCTGCTGGACCCATGTGACGGCAGCAACAGGGAGTTGTGTGGCTGAACTCCAGCTAACTGCTAACTGAAGCTACGCTTGTTTCCCGGGGCTGCTGACAGATATACACTCAGAGAAAAACTCCTGGCCGTTGTGAGGACAGAGAGGTGGAGAAAGGTGGTGCGGGGGGTTTCTCGTTTCTGCCACTTTGAATCTAATCAAATAAACAAAGTATAAAACAGACATGTAACATGGCTGTAATATTTACAAGAGAGGCAGGCAGCTGTTCTTCTTCTCCCTCTGGAGAGACTGGAGCTACACTGACTCACTATCACCTCTAGAGGAACAAGTGGTATTACACACTGGACGGAGCAGCTAGCTGTTAGCATGCTAACTTCAGTAGATATCTCTGCAACACAACACATGGACGTCTTTGACACGACGTCAACACTGTTACCTCTTCACACTCTGTTGATGTCTGTCAAATGTTTTAAGTTTAAATTCTGGAATATCTTACACATTGAACCTTTAAGTAAGTGTAGAGCAGCATTACAATAACCCTCACCAAAGTCTGAGGACAGTAGCTTCATAGAGAAGAGCTTCACAGGCTGGTTGAAGGCGATAGTTATCAGCAACTAGAAAAAATATTATAAAAAGGACAACAACATATTAGACAACCTTTAAATTAAATTTATCAGACACGGGGTACCATGGAGTTTAGAGGGTGTAGTATTTACATTTTGTAAACCAAACAACACATGTGTAAGGCTCATACCTGTTCATCACAGTCAGACTCCATGTAGGAGGAGTCTTTGATTAAGCAGTTATCAAAGCCACAGTCGTCACTCTCGTTGAGGCACTCGCAGCCGGTTTTGTTGACAAAAGGCATGAGGTCCATCTGAAAACAAACCGATGAACAAAATACGAAATCAACTTCTGAGTTAGGGTTTCCGTGAAAATCTGTTGGAAGTCATAGACGTATTTAAATCTCTCATCATCTCTCATCATGCCCGCTTTGGCTACAGTGAGGCCCGGTGCGGCGAGGATGTGGAGCGCAGTGTATGTTATTACTGGCTACACCTGCAGGCCACATACGGGGCAGGGTTGTTCGTTTTGGTATCGTGTTGGGAGTTTTCTTCAGTTTTTGGACCCAGCACAGAACTGTGAAACCTACTAAGAAAACCGCCAGATAGTATTCAGAAATGCCAACAGAAACTCTCAAAACCAAGCTGCCAATCTGATCATTGGCAGCCATTTCCTGTAAATCAGTAGTTTAATTGTAATTAATATAAATAACATGACCCATTTCTGTGTGAAAAAGTTCCTGTTCAATGTAGCCTGTTATTGTAATTGTAATATAATGTATAACCAAAAGAAGTCTACTTTAAAAATAATAATATAATATAATAATATATTATATTAATAATATATTATATTAATATTAATAATATAATAATATATTATATTAATAATAATATAATAATATATTATATTAATAATAATATATATATATATTATGAATCTACAAGCCTTGATGATGTCATTCTTTGTATATCCTGCATATCAATTGATTTTAAGCTTAATAAACACAGATAATATTTGCCTTCCACTGTTTCCATCTTCACGACACATGCGGTGTGTTTTCTTGTTTTTTTCCCTTCCATTTCTTACTCTCTACAGGGCTGAAGAGATTCATACCTGGATTGCTAATAAAATGGCTTCTACAAGAGTACGGCTAAAAAAAAAAAAGATGCAAGAGTGGAGACTTTAAGAAATATTGATGAGCAACCTATATAACTTTATAATAAATCCTGCACACATACGAGCAGAGAGGCATCAGTAACATTGTCCACTCACGTATCCCTTTGGAATGTCGGAGTCCTCGCTGTTTCCCGGGTCGTTCTCCGTGTGCTGTTTGATCTTCTCTTCCAGACCTGCAGAGTCCGCCCCCTGATACTGATCCACCCGAACCCGGTTCCTAAAGAACAAGAACGTTGGTGTGGCTGAGATGTTGTTGGCTGCTGCTGTTGCCTGAGAAAAAGAGAAAATGGTTTTATTAAATTGGCCTTGCCTCATCAAAGCGTAACGCTGGATCTCCTGGCTTGCGGCTTTTTATTTCTCATTATTTACGAGCATTTACCAGCTGACTTGTGTCCCATTTTACATTTCTGTTACAGCATGAAGATCACTTTTTGTTGCTTTGACGCAGTCTCCATTGTTGACCAACAACTATTCAATCGCATCAATGAGCCACACTGTTGCCCTTGGCGACATGTTACTCAATCCCACATTACACCATCCTGCTGCTGGACAATACTCACTATAGCACCAAATGTGTATCAATCCGCCTAAAAAAATCCCCAAGAAATGCAAAATGTCCTCCTGTTTGACTAGCATTTGTTATAAACGGCAGAGACCATCTGTTTTAGGAAATGCCTCAGCCTTTTAAAAATGAAACTATACATTTGAGAGCAGTTTTTAAAGATGTTTGTTTTTAGAAGCAACCAATGGGCTTGGCGCAGTGCCATGGACAGGATAGGGATGTCGAAGGTATTGGGAGATGGACTAACACACCATTGGTTTTGTTCTTTTCGCGGGATTTGTTGATAATAAGATCAATATTGGATAACACTAGCCTTATCCTTTAGAATTCTACTTCCTGCAGTCTACACTAACTTTTTGGGGGAGTTTGGTCCACTAGTTAATTTAGCCAAAATGTATTGAGATGATTGATACCAAAATCGATAGGCAGAAAAAGAATAAAACCAAACACCTGGCTGTATAACAACTTGTTTTAATTAAATTAGAAATGTTTTTTGTTGTTGCTGTTAATTAATAAAAGGAACGCAGTAATGCATTTTTTTTTTTTTTATTTAACATCTATTCAACACTAGAAGAAGAAAAAAAAAAACAGGAATGTCATTGGTCTAAATAGGTCAACACAAGTTTTCCGATCTGACTGAAGCTCTGGTCAAGCGCCAACACTGCTGGAATAATCATAACATAATAAATGGTAATATCAATGCTACAGCGGGGTTTTCAGAGGGAATCGATTTAACAACCACTGCTCTTCTTAAATCGTTTCGCCAGCTGTGACGGGACTCTGTTGGTGGAAAACCATGTGGTGGACGAGCAGATCAGACTTACCTGACAGACATGAACATCTACTTCAAGGAAGACGACTTGTGGGTACTTGTTACTCAACATGTTGAACGCTGGAGCTATTCTTACACAGGGCCGACACCTGAGGAGGCAGAGGAGAGTCTGTTAGTGGTCGGTGCTGGTCTCTCAAGTGGTGCTGAAAACGATTAGTCAGCTAATATACAGTTCAATTAACATGAACAAAATTGACAACAATGTAATGATACATTTTTTTCTCAAATAAAAAACTTCAGCTGGTTCCAGCTTCTCAAATATGAGGAGTTTTATGCTCATCTCAACTTGTAAATAATAGTAAACTGAATAATTTGGGTCTCTGCACTGTTGATTTGATTATTAGATATATTAGCTGAAAGATGACACAACTAGAATGTGATCATAAACTATACTGTTCCGGACAGTCTTCAATACTCTATGCTACGGACACAATTTAGTCATTACACAAAAAGTACTTGTTTACGTCTGACTGATTCTGGATTTTTAAGCCATAGTTAAAAAAAAAAATTGACAATAATTTATCATTGGATAGTCATTTTTATCTATCATCACAGAACATGAAACAAACATTTTTAATAAGGATGACTTACTAGATTGTTGGTGTATTGGAAACATTGTTTCTAAAGGAAAAGATATCTATGACATTACTGCTTTGGCATTTCTGGCTACTTATCAGCTGACCTGTTCACCAATACTATATATTGGCAAAGAAAAGCTAATATCGACCCCAAATACATACTGGTTCAATTTAGTATTGTTGATTTATACTTAAAAAAACTTCTGTTGTTCTGATGCATCTCCTCCAATATCGCTCTGGATCTTCCTTATTATTAGTAAATACATACAGTAGCTACAAATTCATACATATAGCTTGACAGAACCTATAAACATTAAGACTTTTTCTTATAAATATCCATCACATTATACCAGAGATCAGAATTTGATATTTGAATTACCTAATTTTTCTCGTAAATCCCACAAGGTATTTAATGTACTAACATCATTATAAGCTACCAGAGAAAACCAGCACAACTTCACATTTTAGAAGCTGTAAACAGTTTAGACATCGTATTTTTAGACAGGTCAATTGTCAAAACTGTCATTGATTTGCTTAACATTATATTGGTGGTAATGTTGCAGTTTTTAATCATGTAATCTTACGACCCCACATCAGCCAAGTTACTGTAATAATGCTATGTCATTGTAAGCAATAGAGCTAGCTAGCCTGCTATAGATAGCATGCTAATCTTGTGTTCCTTGCAATTAAAGCTATTTTACACCTATGAGATAACGTAGCTATCCAGCTTGTGTCAGCTACCCAACACAGTTAAACGACGAGCTCTGAATGTTTTCTAGTCTTCAGTTGAAAGGAGAGACTAAGTGCTAAGTCCGGCTAGCCGCAAGGCCTCGAAGCCGGTGTGTTTAGCTTACCCAGCCATTGTAAACTTCACTACGGCGAGCCTGGAGCCGGCGGCCGCTAGCTCCGGCTGGAAGTCCGGGTCGCTCCCGATCACTTTAACACCGACCATGGTAGAGTTTGCGGCTGTGTTTGTTAGATTGCTACCCGTGTGATGTTCAGGACAGGAAACTTTGCAATGTAATAAATGTAAGGTGTTTTGTTTTTAGCTTTCTGTTAGTATAAAGCTAACCAGCTGCTTTCTGAGCCACACTACAGGTACATTGAACCGATCAGGAAGTGGACTCCTGATTGGTCAATAGACAACCTCCTCCTTCTTCTTCTTCTTCTTCTTCTTCTTCTTCTTCTTCTGGGATTTTGACAGCTTGGACGTTTTGGAGTTTTTACTGCCCTCCACTGGATGAAGAAAAAAAAACTTAAATCGCCATCATCTTACTTCATACTATAATGACAGACGTCTGTGTGTATCTGCAGGAGCCCGGAGTGGCCAAAAAGCTGCACCGCCTTTTAAATGTCTCTATGTAAAATGTAAAGATGTCTCTATGTGTGTCGGCCAGTCATGACTTCAACTTTCTTCCAAAGCTTCTTCATTAAACCTGGGGCATACACATTAAATTGCGCTTTCATTTATTGAGGCCGTAAAATGTTCATGGGAGCCTTTGCACTCATGATGCGTACACTGCAGCACTGCTAACGCAAATGCGTGCATAGACACGTTGCACGTTTCTCCGTACTATTACAGTACAAGTGTCAGGCATCAGTGAGCACCAACACTATAGTACATTTCCTGCCAAATATTGCACCAATGACAAAGACGTGACATGTGTAAAGTCTGTTATGTAGTGCAGGGATCCCCAACCACCATGGATCATTTGGTACCGGGCCGCACAGAAAGAATATTTTTTTTTTTGTGTTGGTACTATTTATTGTAAACATTTTTATGTATTATATTATATATATTATAATGTAATACTCATATAAATAAAGTGCATAATATAAAATGGAAAAATTACATTTACATTATACAGTATATGTAATAAATTAATTATATATTTTGCACTTTATTGTGTGTTTTGTTTTGGGGCATACACATCCAATGGGGCCAAATCCCATGAAGCAGCGGCACGAGAACATCCAGAACGGGCACTGCACTAGTTTATAAAAACATCCGGAAACTCCTATACATTAATAAGTATATTTGAAAAAATACAATGTTGTTGTAACAGAAACCTATTTTTTACTGTGGGTTTTTCATAAAGCTATAATTGATAACATGTGAAATGTCTATCTTCTATCTCAAAATTCTCAGATTACTTTTAATGTATTGTACCATTGCTGCATGCTTAACAAAAAAAAAGAACCTGGAAACCTTTTAAATGTCTCTCCTGCTCATGGTGCCTAAACCGAGGTGTGGGGACCTTCAGTGGTCCACTGAGGGCTCCCTGCAGGATCTACAGCAGCGGCAAAAAGAGTGACAATCACAGCTACAACATTATATATGAGTTTTGACATGAGGTTTCCCTCAACCTACGATAATTTACAGAACATGTATTTATCTTTATCGTCTCTTATCATCATCTCTCGTGATCATCTTTTAATGCCTTTAAAATCTGTTGTTATTTTTTAAGAATTAAAAAATGTTTTACAAATAAATATTAATTTCAATGTTCAGGTGCTGCCATATCTTTCTGGTATTATATCTTCAACAAATTCACAGAAATGATTAGTACTCCACTGGAACCAGAATCTTTATTAATTATCATTGGCATCTCTAAAGCATTAAAAAAAATACTCGCACCAGCCCAAAAAAACTACGACGTCACTGGAAAGAAACAACTGTTTCTACCTTTACAATGTGGCTACGTGATCTAACCAGTACATTACATTTGGAAAGGATAAGATATGTCTTAAAGGCATGGGTGGATTATTAAAAAATGGGACCCTGGGCACATCATGCAAAAGACCCCACCACCTCTCCTGACATATGAGCAAGACGCACAGACTTTATAGTTGTTTAGCCTCTGTTTGTAGTCACTTTGAAATTGTTATACACTTTTTGTATATATTTTTTTGTCTGTAGTTGCTTTGTGTTCATTTTGTCTCATTTGTGTCTGTTTTGGTCTTTTTGTGTCTCTTTGCTGCAGTTTCTGTCCTTTTGTAGTCATTTTATGTTTTCTTGTGGTCATTGTGAGTGTCTTTGTAGTTGTTTAATGTTTCTTTGTAGTCCTTTTAGCTCTCATCCTGGTCAGAATGTGCCTCTTGAGTGACATTTTGTAGGGGAAGGAACCTTTTGGGCCCCTGGGCCTGTGCCCGGCAGGCCCGTACAGTCATTCATCCATAACTTAAGAGCAGACTCCCACATTATAATACAATTTGGCAACCCCACGTATCACACCTTGCACATAGAAGTTCCTGAGTTGTAGACTATACTTATACACTTTATTCAATGACTTAATGAGTTAGAGAAGAGGTAGGGAACAGGGAAATAGGAGAGGTTTAGTAAGATAAGGAAGACTAATGGGGAAGCTAAAGGTAGAAATCAATCTTCTTAGACTCCCTTGTCTGAGTTATGTTCCTATTCTGCCAATTATGTTATGCCTCATTTCTTTATAAATTATTTATTTTTTATTTTTGAAAATGTTTCCTTTCTCTTTATAATTTACTTATACTTAAAGGGCATAAAAAGGGCATTGACGCAAACAAATAATAATCTACTCTGGCTGTATACATTATTTGAAAATTGATTAACTATTACAATAATTAATAAGCAACAAATGTGAAATCTATTGGGTCGAGGAACTGAAATTCACTTGTTGCACATCCCTACATTGTTTCGATATTTTTTTATTATTAGTTAAAAAATGAAGGTGTTACGGTATATATTTGCACTATTATTAGCTGCATCACTTTATGTTAAACAAAGTTTTTTTTTACTCGACGGCAGCAGCAGGCAGGCAGCATCCCTCTGAAAGTGACCGCCTGGTCTAATCAACAATTCATTTACACACCTTTACCTGTGCATCACGTGACAAGAACACCTTTCGTCCACTTCCGCAGCGGCAGCCTGCTTGAATGCCGCGCGTGTGTTTTTAACCAGCTATTTATTGTTGTTTTTAAAAGCGTTTGGCTTGTCGGACCGGTCCGGCAGGTTTGTGGTGGACAGAGCAGGTGAGGCCGCGGGGGAAGCAGGGCGGGGAGCTGCCGCCGGAGCTCACTGCAAGCCGGAAGAAGAGGAAAACATGGTGCGGTGAAAAAACGCCACGGACGCCGACTGAGAACAGGATTCGAACTTTTGTTGACACACCTGCGAAAGGACACGGAGTAAGTTCAGTTAAATATATGAATGTACCTGCGTGTGTTTTGCTTTTAAGTTTTACGCTGAATAGTGTTTTTTCTTTTTTTTTAAATTTTTTTTTTTAAATACTGGAAGCAGATGCGTGTTTCACCTGGGCGGCTTTCCTCTCTTAAGAGCTTGCGCTGTTTGGAACTAGTGTCCTTTGAGGGGGGTAAAATATGAGCTCATAACGTTAACTTTATAGCTCGTGTTGTCGGCCAGATGCTCATTTTACCCTAATTAGTGCCCAGGCTCTGGCTTGAAAAAGGGTTTTTAAAGAAGGCTACTATTTTGTGATGTCATTTCTTGTATTGTGTGCATCCATATAGATCAGTAAGAGTAGACGCAGTATTGGAAACACCTCTCCGTCGATACAATCAAACCGCAAACTACAGCATAGCCTACGTTTGAATCGCCTCCATTAACAATGTGAGAATTTAAGCTTATTTTTACTTCCTTACTCCCTTACAAATAAAAAGTATGGTATTTACATGTAGGTATCTTACCTTCAGCACCAGTATTGAAAATGTTCACATGAAACCCAGCTCCACAGTTCAGTGGCTGCTGCTCCTGGCAGCGATTTCGATTGTTTGACTAAGAAAAACCCAATTTGAAAAAAAAAGGGAAAAATAAATCTAGATTGTTTTGAAAGGATGGAAAATGTTGTTTTTTGTTTGCTTACTTACTAACTTTAGGAACACTTTCCCTCAGTTTTTATTTTCACGTCTGTGGGCTGGGGTGGATGTACAGAGCCTTGGTAGGGACGGAAATAATTTTAGATTGGAAGGAAAAACAATACCTTCTCTCACAAAATGGTTTGTATTGTCTCTCATAGCTTTTGCTGAGGACCTTTTTTTTTTTTTTTTTTTCCTGCAGTAAAAAGTCGTCACCATTAGGCTTTATCCCCACTAATCTGTTTTTGTTTTTTCTAAACTAAAACGAGCTCAGTACACACATGATCTTGTCCATAGTAAAAGTCCTTTTAAAAAAAAAAAAAACACCCCTGCATATCGGTTATATATATATATGACCGATCGTTTTCAAAAGGTCTCTGTTTCTGCCTGTCTAGACTTAAAAACTAACCCTGGAGTTTTCAAAATATAACGGGGTCAGCAGCGTTTCTAAATGTCTGTTTAATGGGCTCAAACGCTGGAGTGGTGTGTACACTAGGCATAAATGTAGCACAAGTTAGGCGTTTTAAAAACGAAAAACCTATTTAGTGTGTGTGTAGTCACACTAATACTAATATTAGAGACTGTTTTTAACTGACATGAATCAACATTGACCACGGCTGCTGTTTTTTCCGACCAAACATTTTACAGCCACCTGTTGATTTGAGATTCATCTTTCACAGTAAAAAAAAAAAAAAAAAAAAAGAGAGATTTTGGGTGCAGTGGGTACATCCCTTTACCATGTCCCAACATAAACATGTGACTGAAAACAGAAGGTGGTAAGACTTCCATGTGTAGGTTGTGAAAACCACCCACATAGACTTGGGTGTAGCTGGTGTTGTCTGAACACAGTGACTGCTCCTGGGCGTATGTGTCCGAGCAGCCCGGGTGTTTTTCCATAAACAAGCAACGGAGCTCTTCTTCTGCAGCCAAAGCAGGCTTGAGACCTTTTGATTATGGAAATGATTGTCTCCTTATGGAAATGGTCCACCTTGAAACCAGTGACTGAGAATTTGAATTGTGACTTGAGAGGCAAATTGATTGAATGTGTAGCTGAGAAGGTGAAGGCATCTTCCATACAGAAGGTTCAAGCACTGGATCTGTTTGGGGCTGAATCTTTCTGTTGGAATGTCAGTTTGGAGGTTTCACATGTGCATTTCTTGTCCTGAAAGTGTTGTTAGAACTGTATTCTTTCTACTTTATTTAGTCATTTTACATATAAGGGTCTCGGTTTCTATTAATAATCAGTTCTTAAGATCGCTGTGAACATCCATACCGAAATTGAAGTGTCGACCAAAACTGGTTTGAATCAATTAAATTACCCTAAAGTTCCTTTTTAGTTTCTTATAAAAACAGATACATTTTACCAATGAAGTATGATGTATTTAACATTTTTTTACTGAGACTGTCAGGCAATTATTAATGGCGAACCTTTTTTGTATTCCTTAAAATGAATAATTAGGGGATTGGTGAAATATTTCAAATGAATGTGTAAATTAATGGGAAATTCTACATCATTCGTTCATTAAGGACTTATGGTTTTTCTGTTTTTCTTTCTCCTTTACCAATTGGGCCGAGTGGGGAAAAGTGCCCGAGCGCCACAGATTCCCAGGCGTCTCACAAGCCCCATGTTCACTGTCATTACATTGGACATTTTAAAATATATAATAAGAATTATCAACTAAAATGGGTCCCTGTGTCAAATACAGGGGTCCAATTGGGACACAACGGCACATATTTGCCACGGGCCCCCCATATAGGTTACTTATAGGGATAATATGCAAAGGTCCCCGGCTGGAATATATCTGGGGATGCTGCTACATTTCATGCTACATGGTTTGCGCTCCAGTGGATGCTCGATTTTTAAAGAGGTTTGTTTGAATTAATTGACAAACTAAGGAATCTCTGGCTAGATTAAGGTGTTTGGTGTGATTCCAGGGAAAATTATGCTTTTAATTATGCTATTTTTACGAGATCTTTGTTTCTTTTTGAGTAGAGCATGATGTCTGATTATCAAAACATTGATCCATAGCGCCACCAGTGGTTTAAAAAATTAAAAAAAAAAAAAAAAAAAAAAACAAATGACAAGAAAAAACAGAAAAACCAACAGGCACTTTTAATACAGCTACAATCACTTCTGTCAGGGCTTCTTTTTGCACCTGAGGCCTTGCTGAGGATCGTCATCACTCCTATGTGCTGTATGTACAACACACTACAGGCAAATGAGATGTCGAATACAATTTGACTACAAAGATGTTGATGCGTCATCTTGTTGCTGGAGGTGCACTGCATGAATGTCTGATTTTTATCATGAGTTCCACTGGCTTTATACTGACACGAGACGAGTCATAAATCCGTAGAACATCGTCATCATTCAGAGAGGAGATGAAGCTCTAGCTCTGGCAGTATTAGCGCCTTGTTGCATTGTCTGTTTTATGGATTGATTGTCTGGACTCCAGCTGTGAGTAAAGTACTGAAGACTCTCAATTAAGACCCAGCTCGTTAAGCTCCACTAACAGCCAACATACGCACACGCAGTGTGAAGATGCTTTTACTAGATATTTACTCATCCTGAAGCCATTAGTGGATTAAATGATTAGTGAAATGAAAATAATTCTATTTCTCAAGCAGACATCCAGTTTCCAAAAAATAACCAATAGATGAATTGAACATGAGAATAATTGCCAGTTACAGCACTAAAATGTACTCTGCTTGGACATAAAACTCATTTCAACACAAGTTGAGCTTCCACTTGAACTGAAAGGGAAGAAAAGAGTCATCCAGTGTGTTTGTAAATCCAAAATCAATGTGATATTTAGGATAATTGATTTACATCATTAGTGTTGATTTCTGTGCAAATGTAAGTAAATACTTATGTGAATACAGTGGTTATTAAAAAAAAAAAAGAAGTAATGTGAAGCTTTAACACTAATGATAATAAGCAGTTTAAAATCTTTTTTTCCTTTTAACTACTAAGATCTCACTCAAGATGTAACATTTCATTTGACAGTATGCCTGTGAACTAACACTCATGAGAACAATGTCACTTTTCAATTATTTGAATAAATGATACTGAATAGGACAATGCTTTTAGGTCAAACTGAGACTTGTTGTTGGTGTGTTGCTTCAGGTACAGGTAAGAAGATGAAAGATAATCCAGGAAGTCCAGTTTGATTAACAGATCTTGAGTTGGTTGAACATCAGTGTATAATACTATGACACAATGTTACAACTCTTATCAAACCCGACTCTGCATTAATCTGACAAATTGCATCAATTCTTGCCGGCCCGGCACACTCGGTCACACACAATTACTGGACATTCCCCTGTGTCACATCAGGAACTCATCCTGATAAATAATGAAGAAGTGAAATATCGTTTTTTAAACTACCATGCATGATCCCTTCAGGAATCTGCCAAGGAGGTTTTATTTTTCTCTTCCATCTGCGTTTGTTAGCAGGACATATCGTAAACTGTCTCACAGATTTCACTGAAATTTAATTCAGAATTCAGCCGCAGACCAAGAAACTAGAGATTTTAGTTTTGGTAAAGGTTTATAATATTGGTTCTTTTTTTTCAGTCATTAGAAGCAGAACTCTCCTGGTTCTCGATTTAACTGGTTCAACACACATTTCCATATAGGCTATATATTTTCTTTCAACTACAGAATTTTCTACTGATCCACACTGTTTTTAGCACTTTGGTCACAAGTGCAGAAACCAAGTCTCTACTTTGTTTCGTTTTTTTTGACGCCTCATCCGCACTCCAGTGGTCTGAGCGAGAGATGCACCTCCTCCCTCCTCAAGTTTCTATGTTGTCGCTCAGGTATGCTTCCCCCCCCCCCCCCCCTGCTCTTTGTTGGTGTTATAGCGATGCCCTGGCACAAAACCAAGGCACCCAAACCTGTTTTTCGAGACTGCGATCCTCTGAGTCCTCCTGCTGCCGAACATCCGGTTGTTTTTTTTTTTTTTTTAACGAGGCGGTCTCAGGCAGTGTTATAGAGATTTCTTTCCCTAAATGGTAACCATTTGCTTTTTTAACTTCTTAAACAGTTTTCTCTCCTGAAATTTCCTCCTACAGGTTTCATGGAAAGAGCTTTGCTCGAAACACCCAATCACCAATCTGAAAATTCTGTGCTTTTGGATTCTGGGTTTATTTTTGGATGAATCTAACTATGGCACCATTTTGTTCCCAAGTGTTTTTAAATGTGCTTCTGCTGTGATTCACACCTCTGGCTTCTTCTCCATCGCAACTGCGGCCCAGGTTAATGGGTATGGCAGTATTTACACCTGTCCACCATGCCATACTTGCATAAATAGAAACAAAGTTTTAAATAATACCATAAACCTCTATGATTGTTTACATCATTCAGGAGAGTCCTGTGTTTCTATGTAAAATAAAGGCACAATGTGGGGAAAACACACTCGCACTCAACTAGCCATACTTAAAATGAAATGCACTAAAATAACAATGTTTTGAATATGACAAGTTTTTTTTCACAGTTCTGCCTTCAATGCCATTGATACGCTTTTTCGTATTTACTTGATAAATGTCTCCTGTTTTCTCTTTTTCTTCCTTGTTAAAAGTCTCTCAATCTTGTTCCTCACATGTCGACGTGCTGCCTGAATAACTCCTGCAAATGTGACTGATGGCCAGCCAGCATCGGCGCACTCTTGTTTATTTGTTGTTCCCACATGGATCAGTTTTCACATTTTCCTCCTTGGTTGTACTCGTCATCTAGATGTTCTTTGTTATTGCCGTGTGGTAATGGGGATGCCACAATAGCAGAAACTAAAGGAGATCGATAGAATCTTACCATTCTGTATGATTTACACCTCAATGATTTGAGAGATTTTTTTATATATGGACAGGGCACAGTACCTTTTTTAGACAATGTATGCATGCCTCTGCTTTTTACACTTAAAGCCAGGGCAGTGCAATAGGAACAAAAAGACCGGTTTCTTTTCCCTGAGTTTCACAATCAAGGAAACTTTAATTTTATTTTTAGGAGCGTGCATGCGATGATGCGATTGTAAAAGAGTGTATGGATGAATGCAGGTGTGACGCAGAGCTATAGTTGGGGTTATGTATTCCTTTTGGTGTGGCATGTTGTTCGACTGGATGTTAATGAATAAAGTGACGTCCATCTTCAGATGGAGACTTCTCATGTCGAAATGTTCTTTTTACTCCATCTTTATTCAACCTTTGGAAAAGTGACTCTAGACTGCTTTCAAGAAGTTTGGACAAGTTCTTCCTCTGGGAAAGGATTGTTCAATAGAAACTGTCCTGTTAACGCAACTGTATTCCTTCTCAGCTACTGTCAACAAGACCAAAAACTAAAGTGTCAAGTAAAGATGTGGTAATACTTGTATAAAATACCTGCTGAGTCTTTAGCTGTCATCTTATTTACTCACTACTCCAGGTTTCCCTCCCCCTCTGTCGTTTTTTAAATTCTTTGTTTTGCTTCCCCTCTTCACTCAGTTTTCATGTGCAGACTTGTATGAGCAGCCAGAGCTCATTCAGTCAAACCACAGTTTCTTTAAATCAGGAGTTTGAGTTTTTATGGTACAGTTACAGGAGTGTCCACTGGGCTGACTTTGTTAGTAGTTCTACTTAAATTAGATTTTGAACTTTTGGGATACTTTTTTGTTGTGCTGGTTCTGACCTGTGGTGAAGTAGTATGTAATGTTGGCCATGTTGGTATGTAATGTTTCTGAAACATTTCTGAAGTTTAAGGGTTGTTTGCTCATTGACAATAGTATTGAGACTCTATCTCAATACTAGATACTGTACTGAGTACTGTACTGAAATTTGGCATCAAATGCTTGGTCAGATTGGGAGTTTTGTCTACTTTTGAACAGATATTTCAGAATTTATTTTCTACAGCTGCTTTGTGTTCAGACACAATTGAGACTGATATTTGGGTTACTTTGTGAAATGGAAAAAGAGAAATGTTTTTATTCAGTGTGACGCATTGAAAGTATTGTTTTGGTATTTGTACAAAAATCTAATTGTATTGCACTGGTATCGGAGTTGTAATGACAGCTGCCCGACATCTTTACCACTGCAGGAAATTAACCAAACGTAACTGTAACATGCAGAAGCTGTCTCATGTTCGGCTTTTGTTTCCACTTTTCACCTGTTTCAGGGTTCCTGGAACTAATGCCAATTTCTTACCTAACTTGCGCACTGTGAGGCTGTACTTGGGCACAATGGTGCTTTTGTAAACTTCTGCCTCTCGCGCGCCTGTATCTAGGCAATACATTTTTATCATCTGGCATTTTTCAAAATAAAATATAGTCCTGCCGTTGTCCCCGTATGACCCAGTTGAACGCCTTTTTTAGGTGCATTTGTTCTTGGAAGCTGGATTAATGAACCTTATCAGCTGTGCTAATGGACTCCTCCACATTTCCAATGAAGAGTGGATTTGTTACATTGTCTGTCAGGATGGAGATTAGGGATGTTGCGATACCAGAAATTTAGTAGTCAAATATCAATACCAGTGAAATTCCAAGATTCTCTATACCAATTTGATACCACGGTAAAAAACAAAACAATGTTAAAATTATTGAAAAATGATTATCTTACTTGAGATTGAGAAACAATATCTTATCTGACTGTCATCATTTATCTGCAAAACAATAACCATGACCAGACATACAAATGTTAAATGCCTTATTTGACTATTTTACCTATACTGGTTTTTAAATGCAGATGATGGGCAAAATACTTTCGACACCTTTCTGTATCGATTAGTTTAGGGCCCTGTTCACACCTGGTATTAACTCTCTCAACCAACTTTCAGAGGTGGTCTGGGCCAAATTTGGCCACACTATTTTAGCAGTGTGTACATGACCCACATTGAAGGACGGCCTATTCAAGGCCTCCTCTGCATGGGCGGAATGAAATGCTCAGTCGCAGGCTTTGTCCACGACATCGTTAGCTCTGTGTACGTATATTGGCAGTTCCTCTACTTTTAAACATCAGTACTTTTGAAAGTATTTCTCATGTCACAGAAACCAGAGTGAATCTTGTGTTTGGGAGGTTATGATCACACTGTTGGTGACGTGTCTGTGTTTTTGTTCCGGTGCGCTGCACTAATGTGACACCCGCCTGCCTGCTCTTATCACCGGCTGGTGTCGGAGACGTTTGATTTACGTGAGAGTAAAAACACAAATGTACACACACAGGTAACACACCAATAACAAAAACAAGTTTTCATTCAAATATGAAAATGGCAATCATGTCCGTGTTTATTTGCATATATAACAAGTGGCCACTTTAGACTCATTCTAGTGCCAGGTGTGATAGTACGATATGTTTTTTTTTGATTATGGTCTTTTCATAGTTTGTTTGGGTGTCTGTCATAGGACTGGATTGTCCTGGATTTGGCCAGTTTGATGGCCTTGAATTTCTAATTTAAATGCTGTTAAACATTTGAACCTATTAAGGCTGACTTGATTGTAACTGGTCCAGCAGCTAGACTATAAAGTCATAAAGTTTCGTTTCTAACACACAATTCATATATCATTCCTGATTCATTGTATCTGCATTCTTGTTGCGTCTGTGCTCTATCTTGGCAGTTTTCAGGATGCATTTTGTTTTCAAGTACAACGTCATGATCTGTAATTTCTGAACATGTTGGCAATGAAGAGACTGTTACTGTTCTTGCAGCCAGCTCACCTGATCTGCGTTTCTTTACTCCTCTCTTCCTTATTTTGAGTATCTGAGGCCTGAAGATTCATAAATCTGTCTCCAATATTCTAAACTTTACTTGCATTTGTTTTCTGATGTCCATACATTTGTTTTGCCTACAAACATTGTTAGCTTGAGCATTTCCCGTTGTGGATTTTGGTTTCAGGCCTCGGTATCTTTTAAAGTGAACTCTGTTGTAAGATGTGCCGTCCGACCACATCAATAGGGTTCCAAAGACAGAGTTAGCTGTCATGGTGGCAACCCACTTCCTCCCCGATCTTTCTCCCAAGAATATTGTGTCTTTGTAGTTTTGACGGAAAATGAAACAAGAATAGGAGTCTTCAGCCATGCTAGTGTCTCTGTACCCTTCTACACAATGATGCTTTGAGCTAAATGGTAAAAAGCACGATGGTCACCATCTTAGTTCAGTGTGTTAGCACTAACTCATGCTAATTAGCACTAAACACAAAATACCGCTGAGGCTGATGGGAATGTTATTAGTATTGCAAATGTTTAGGTAAAAAAGTTGACCTGTTTGTGATCATTGGTTTCAGAAAGTTATATAACTTGTTGGATGCAGCTCATCTATCTCTGCATTATTTGTGTCAATGCTTCACAAAATTGGATATATGTAATGTTGCTACTTATCATTAATAACCTGAACCTCCTCTTGTTTCTCAGAGATACCTCTCGAAGATACCTGAGGCGCTAGGATGAGCCGGCGGCGTGCAGACTCCCAGGGTTCCCTGGGGCCTGACGATGAGGTCATGCCGTACAGCGACGATGAGACAGATGACGAATTGGATGTAAGCTCTGAAGGGGAAC
This sequence comes from Bovichtus diacanthus, assembly GCA_943590825.1. Classification (NCBI taxonomy): domain Eukaryota; kingdom Metazoa; phylum Chordata; class Actinopteri; order Perciformes; family Bovichtidae; genus Bovichtus; species Bovichtus diacanthus. The sequence continues at coordinate 298,488 of CALSBV010012116.1, forward strand.
CAGAAGAGACACCAGGAGACCTACAACCCCCGGTGGAAGCTAAACCCAGCGGTGAGTCACTAAAGGCATACTTTCTTTGGGCTTTCTCAGAGATGTGCAAGATGATTGCTATCCATTAAAAGTTTGTGCATCCAGAATATTTAGCTTAGCACAGACTGGAAGAAGGTGGAAAGCTGATTTACATGAAGGAAGAAAAAAAAAAAAAAAACCTCTGCTTTTATCTGTTGTTCTGTGGCATTTTTAACATTATTTTCTTTTTCAGATATGGGATGGAAGGTGAAAGCCAACGACCGACCTTATCACCACTCGCCGGAGTTTCAGAAAAAAGTCTTCTTATGCATCAAGAAAAGCAGATACTCTGTAAGTACTGTCAGTTTACATGAAATTAATAGTGTGTGTGTGTGTGTGTGTGTGTGTGTGTGTGTGTGTGTGTGTGTGTGTGTTTGTGTGTGTGTGTGTGTGTGTGTGTGTGTGTGTGTGTGTGTGTGTGTGTGTGTGTGTGTGTGTGTGTGTGTGTGTGTGTGTGTGTGTGTGTGTGTGTGGGTGTGTGTGTGTGTGTGTGTGTGTGTGTGTGTGTGTGTGTGTGTGTGGGTGTGTGTGTGTGTGTGTGTGTGTGTGTGTGTGTGTGTGTGTGTGTGTGTGTGTTCTTACACAGTCTCACTTTAAATCATATGAATGTTAAAGCTAGCTGGTTACCTAATGTGTCATTTTGTCTGTTAGCAAGACAAAGTGATTTTTTTTTTTTTCTTCACTATGTAACGCTCTTTTGATTGGCAAAGACATGTAGGTATACCAAAAGTTGACTTTTATATATCTTATGTTAACATGTATCTTAACTGAACCAACAAAATCCTGTGTAAGATGGGCATCGGGAAGCATTAACTGACTTCATACTGTACATGTGTAGGAGAGTTTTAACCAGGCAATACTTGATATGATTCCCAAAGAAAGAGAATATAAAAACATTAATCCCAGGTTAATGTATGAACAAGAACGCCTGCTCTGTTGATTTGATGGTTGTCCTCGAGTCTGCTTTGTCCTAATGTCATGCCTGACTATCAGGGCACCCTGAGATGCTGAAAGGTCATGCTTGAAATATGTTAAGTGTTCTGTGTTTGTAGATGAAGGGTATGATGAGGTTGAAGCATGTAAATGAATGACAACCGGATGTTGCACTTGATTTTAATAGATGACTTTCATATCCACAATAGGCGTGGCTTTTCTAAGTTCACTCTACTCTTTTGTTAGTCTACCCTACACAGGGAAAACTCTCTTGCTGATTGGTCAAATGCTGAGAGCAGCTGGCTGCTGGGACTTTGTTTAGTTTTTTTTAGCAGCCGGTGAACAGAAGAGTGTTTCTTTTCTTTTTTGTTTCATCAGCCTTTTGTGGATGCTGATACCTGATCGTCCGGCTGACACGACCTGTATCTCACTGGACACACTAGACACAGAAACGTGTTCTGGCTTCAGTCCCATTGAGTCTCGCTCACAACAGTAATCGTCTAAGTCTTAGATCTAACAAAAAGCCGGTGGAGAGATGATACTATTTTTATTTTTTTATAAATAAAAGGTGATAAATGTTTTTGACTGTGCCCGTCTGTCCTGCAGCTGAATCGAGGCTATAACTGGTCGGGTTTCAGATGGTTTTGTGTAATGAAATCTCATTACTGACGTCCCAACTAACTGGGCCACTGCCTGCACAGTCAACCAGGACACTGACTGCTAAGTTGGAAACCACTTATTCTCATTAGACGTTTGGCAGACGTTTCAGTAAAGCAATACTTTAACCCTGTCCCTTGTCCACGTACTTTTGGTCTGGGCTGTTTTTTCCTGGTTTTGGCAAAACCCCTTAGTTTTAATGAAGGGAAATGTTCGTTCTACAGCATATATTTCAGACAATAATGTGTTTGCAGTTATGTGGCCACATTTTGTGTTTGACCCTTTCGTGTTTCAACATGACAATGCCCCCGTGCACAAAGTCGGTTCCATACAGCAACAGTTTTCCAAGTTTTTGGCGTGGAAGAACCTGACTGTTCTGTACAGAGCTCTGACCTCAACCCCATCCAACCCCTTTTGGGATCAGGTCAATCACTGAATAGCCTCCAGAGAGCACTGTTTAGGTTATTCCGTGAAATCAAATTCTCAAAACAGACCTGATGCTGGTAGGGCTTTAGTGTCTTGCTCGGGGACACTGTGGCAGAGGACTCTCCTGAGTAGAAACCAGGCTGTAATGGACAGAGTTCAGATAGTTATCCCCTGCTGAAACACAGCAGTGCCACGATAACCGGACTAATACCTGTTGATTCAGGACAAACTGCTGCCTCTATAAACTCTTTTTCCGGCTCGAGGAAAGATACAAATATAAAATCCTCCATAGATCAAAAAAATCATAATAGACCTGTAAGTTGGAGGTGTGCTATTTACAGACGTCTCTTTCACAATATACCATGGAGATAATGCTTTTTGGACCGAAAGGGGATTTTTCACTGCATTACCACCGGTGGCCACTGGACAAAAGAAACTGAGGCAAAGCTAAGCGGCAGCGCCGTATCCCGTTCTCTTAATACATCCATGGTGAGCTCCTATGTCTTTGAAACTCCAATTTGTAACAGACTTTCCGTTCAAAATGTGTCCCGGCACAAGCTGAGATAAACCAGTTGACATCACCAGGATTATTTTCTCAGAAGCTCCTTCAGGAACACAGGAGGCATTATGCAGCTGTTTTCACAGGCTGAGTAGTACTCCTAATGACCACAACGTTGATCTTCATGTATACAATCGGAGGAGTGTATGTATGCAAGATGCACTTTTTCTGCAGTTAACAGCGCAGGACAAAATACTGACTTTGCGCTCATTGTTTTTATCCTCTGCAGGGAAACGCCATCAAGACGTACAAGTACAACGTCCTCACCTTCCTCCCTCTGAACCTGTACGAGCAGTTTAAGAGAGTTGCCAACCTCTATTTCCTGGCACTGCTCATCTTACAGGTACATCTAAAAAAAAAAAAAAAAAAAAAAAAATGTCTGCTGATTAACAGCGTTGCAAAACACCAGGACCAATAAGTGAAATCAAATGTTTGTCTGTTAGATTATTCCAGACATTACTACTCTGCCCTGGTACACCACACTGATTCCTCTGGTCGTGGTCCTGGGAATCACTGCCATCAAAGACCTGGTGGATGATCTGGTAAGACTTTTCCTTTGCACGCATGCACACACTTAAGGTTTTATCTGCAATATAAATGGACTTTTTATTAGGGTTTTTTGTTTTTTTAAGATGCCTGTGGTTACAGCAATAATTCCTTCAAATAACTTTGAAAGAATGCTGAAATTGCAATAACTTGAGAGGATTTCATTTTATACCAGTCAGTTTTAATTTAGCTGTTGTACACAAGTATGTACCTTTTTTGGGAGCCAATGCTGAATTCTTTATGGTAGATGTATATTATTATTTATTTTTTCTTATTAATGGTTAGTGCGAAAGACTAAGACTAGCATTTCAAACAAATATTCATGAATTGATTGACTGATATTCAAGCTACAGTACATTGTCACGTTTTATTTAAGTGTTATATTTGGTTTTTCCTCCAGGCGCGTCACAGGATGGACAAGGAGATCAACAACAGGATGTGTGAAGTCCTGCTGGAGGGAAGGTTAGAAAAAAGTTAATTTTTCTATTAGTTTTGAGTCCTAAAACACTATGTCCACCTTCTTACAATGAATTTAGATATTGAATAATAAACCAAAAGTATTTTTAGCATTCTACATAGCATTTTTCAATATCTACTTAAAACATCTTGTGCATATTTTGTGTTGTATGTGAGGCGTGTTTCTGTACAATGTGTGCCAGATGCTCCCCAACTTTTTTTGTTGTCCTTGTGTATCATTAAAAATGTATGGCAACATACAAATGTATAAAAACTGATGGGTCTACACTTCAGGTTTCAAGACACAAAGTGGAGGAGCATCCAGGTTGGAGATGTGGTTCGTATGAAGAAGAACGACTTTATTCCGGTATGATGATTTGGCCTGCAACAGCTTTTTCCTGCAAACTTAAAAATATATGATCCAAAAGGAAACCCTTTAGGCACTCACAAAGTAATATTATAAGAGAAAAAGAGACAGTCACATCTTTTTAAAAGGTCAAATCTAAACCAGTAAAACTGTTCCAATAAATTTATTTGTTGATGAAGTCAAAGGCTAAGCCAAGATCGAGTTGGGTTAAAATTGACTAACTACCTGTGTCTTTTTGGTTACGTAGAAATACATTCTGACGTTTATGAGCAGTTTCTCTACTACGACGATTTACAAACCCAAATATGACATCATTAAATTTGTATTGTCATTTAGTTGTGAAATCAGTTGATTTCCATCAATGTTCTCAATGTTTTGAGACGGGGATGGATATTAAGAAATTCTGTGTTTGGCACAGAGGGATCTAGTTTTTGACTTGAAGCAGGGCAGAACCTGTGTGTGTGGGTGTTAAACCCTTCAGAATAATTTATGAATTCCATTTATTTATTTTTATAACATGTGTATGTTTTATTCCCTTCAGGCTGACATCTTGCTATTATCCAGCTCTAACCCAAACAGCCTGTGCTATGTAGAAACGGCAGAGCTTGACGGGTAAGATTCTATTCAAGTTTACCAAAATAAAAAAATGTATATCATTTTTAAATCATAATTCAGTGTTAAGCCCATATAGTAACTGCAATATTGATTGCTGTATTCAAATTGAGTAATGGAATACATTTTGTGCAGAGTCACTGCTGGAGCAGCGTTGTTTGCGGCGATAAGTTTTTGTTTGACCTGTAGTTTCCTCAAGACCTCAGTCAACAAATAACTCTCGGATAAGAGAAGAGCAAATGTGTAAAGAGGTTCTGCCAAGAGGCAAACAACCTCTGCCAAGCGCGACCACGTGACCCGTACATTCTGCGATAAGTGAGAAACGCCTCTAAATCAAACAGACAAGCCTGCACAGGTGTCTCTAATGTAGCCATGTCACAGCACATGGCAAATGAACTGAAATGGATATTTGTATCAGCTTTCTTTGTGCCATGTAACTTGCATCAGAGAATGACATCATGAATCAAATTAATTTCATAAATAAGCTTTATTATTATTATTATTATTATTATTATTAAAAAAAAAATTAAATGTTTTTTTCCTACTGCAGAGAAACCAACCTAAAGTTTAAGCTGGGACTTCGAGTGACTGATGAGAAACTGCAGAGTGAGCGTGAGCTGGTTGACTTTAATGGTAAGCATGATTCACAACTACAAGACTCGTTTTCATTTAAAAATATAAATGATTGTAAAAATATAAAATCGTTTTTGAAATAACGATACTTGGTGTATTTAGAGGAATAATGATCAGAACAGTAATTGAAAAACTTCTTAAAACATTTTTCAAAACTAAATAATTAGAATGAATAATTTTTTTTTTTTTTTTTTTACTAAAACATTTTCTTCCAAAAAGGAATAACTTTATCCCTTTTTTTTATTTTTAACTGCCATTGAATAAATAATAATAGCATTAAGTGTTATATACTTATACAAAGTGTACTTTTTTTTTTTTTTTTCCTCCCCTGAAGCTCTGATCGAGTGCGAGGAGCCGAACAACCGCCTGGACAAGTTTGTGGGGACGATGCAGTGGGAGACGGAGCGTTACCCTCTGGACCTGGACAACATGCTGCTCCGAGGATGCAAGATCAGAAACACAGAGGAGTGTCACGGCCTCGTCATCTTCGCAGGTGTGAACCCTCGGCATGAGATGACATCACTGCAGAACTCAAAGTTTTATTAGTGACAGTACTGACCACATCGTCTTTGTCGTTCCACTGCACAGCTTTAGTTGATTTGCAAATTAATCACTTTTGGCAAACGACAATACATTTCACATAACCAATCATTTTCAAAGCTTATTCAAAGTTGATCTTTACATAAAATATATTTTAAAAAACCGGACCCATATACAAGAGCAATCCACATTAGAGCTGAAATGTTTAGTTGAATAACTTAACAGAAAATAAATCGGCAACAATTTTGGTAATTAATTAATTTTTTTATTTTTTCTCTGACATGATGAGAAATAGAATACCTTTGGGTTTTGGGTAGGGCTCTACCAAATATTTTGAAGCTTTGTTTTTTTGCATGTCTATTGTTTGTGTTTAATCCCAGTAGAGTTGCAGAATATGAGGCTACACTAATATTATATGATATTTGTAGAATTAGATTCCAGCGGTGGCTGCGTAGGATCTTCATCCAAACATGTCCAAAAGTCAAAATCAGAAAATATGACTGTAGGCATTCAATGCTTCATTTAAAAAAAAAAAAAAATAAAAAAAATAAAAAATAAAAAACTTTTAAAAGAAGCTTCAAATGTAAAAGATTGACATTCCGACAAAACCCATTTAAAGACATGTCAGTCGGCATTGGTCATTTTATAGATTGAACAATTTATTGATTAATTTCTGATTGATATCAATGGCTAAAATTCACCATTTGGATATATGTTGTCGTAGGAGCCGACACCAAAATCATGAGGAACAGCGGGAAGACAAGATTCAAGAGGACCAAAATTGACGAGCTGATGAACTACATGGTTTACACGGTAAGTCTGAGTAGGGGGCAAAAAGCTTCACCATGTTTTTTTTGGATTTTTTTTTATGCATCTCTTTTCATCTTTTATTTTTTTTTAATATGTATCTGCTGCATGTACTTTGTGTGGTTTGTTTATTCATTTGATGTGATGTTTTTAGGAACGACACCGTTTTTCCCGACCTAGCGTACAGGGTTGTACCCTGTCAGACTTTAAGTTTTATTATTATTATTTTCACCCAGTGTGTAACTGTGCTTCTGTTCCCTCCCTGTAGATCTTCGTGCTGCTGATCCTGGTAGCGGCAGGACTGGCCATCGGTCACACCTTCTGGTACGAGGAGATCGGCTCAAAGGCCTGGTATCTGTACGACGGCAAAAACCAGGACGCCTCCCACAGAGGCTTCCTCAGCTTCTGGGGATACATCATTGTCCTCAACACCATGGTGCCCATTTCGCTATACGTCAGGTCAGTAAAACCGTGTCAAAGTATGTCACGTTCCCCTTCCTGTATCTTAAAGGTTTGTCCGAAGGTTTGCGTAAAAGGGAGATGAGATTTGGCCCTCATTCAAAATGCATTAGGCCAAAAATATCTACCGTTCTTTGAGAGCTGTTGGATGATGAGGAAAAGATGTCGTCAACATGGCTTAGAGAATTTATGTTTCAAACATTTTTATTGAGCCAAAGAATATTATACATGCCGTATATTGTCAATGCTCATTGCTATTTATATGAAATTAATATAAAATGTTATTTATGTACATTCACTGATAGAAAATATATAGGTATAAAAATATATTGTATTTTGAGATTGGAACGGTACCTTTTTTTTAAATAAGAAAATTTATCAAAAAGAAATACATTTTTTTAATTGGAGACATAAAAAAAATCTAGAAATTGAAATACAGGCTTAGAGAATCAAAAATTGCTTTATTTGGGCAGTTTGGAAAAAAAATCTAAGGATCTATAAGGATTTCCATTGTACAGCTTTAAATCTTCATTTCAAACACAATCTTCTTTTTCAGTTACAAATGCTCTTTGCAAGTTTTTAACTAACAAATGCAAAGCGATGTCATTTTCCAAGGCAAATAAAGTATAAATGACAGTATTCAGCAGTTACCCAAGTTGTTAAGTTAGCAGCAGAGAGGCTTCATAGTATTGGTTTCACTCCCTTTTCACACTGCTTCAGTCTCATTTTACAAGAAAGAATGTGGAGTTCTTCCACACTATTGTCAAAGAGCAGCCTCTCCTCAAAGAAATCCTTGTCAAAGTCCAACTTGTCTCCTGTTTGTGTGCTTTGTGCTCAGTGTGGAGGTGATTCGCCTGGGCCAGAGTAAGTTCATCAACTGGGACCTGCAGATGTATTTCTCAGAGAAAGACACACCAGCTAAGGTACATTACTACTGTTTTTCTAATGATTTCGAGCGTCCTGACTTTATTCTAAATGTTTTTTGTTCTTTTCACTTTTAATGGGTTCACTGTTGTGCCGTAGCAATTGTTGTTTTTTTTAAATGTATTTATTTTTTTGAAAATGTTTATTCATAGGAAAGTGTCAATGACACTGTGGAGACGTATTCTGAACAGGTCCGGCTATCTGTGCCTCACCTGCAGGTTATTACACCATATCCTGCAGATGATGTATTTGAATGAGTTTAACTATATAGTGACACTAAAACGGCTGTAAAATGAGAAGGTTTGCTCTGGTCGCGTGGGTGGTGCTTGGTTTCGGTTCAACAGTTTTCAACATGCGGCCTGGTCACAAACATTCTCATTGTAGAGCTAAACGGTACACTAAAATATGTTTCTGAAAACATTTGAGGCAATACATTGACAGAATATTGATTTTTAGATCAAAGTAGATCTACGCTGCCTCATTTGACAGTTTGATTGGAATTCAATGCAATGATTGACATTGCGTCAGAGTCCTTGGCTCTGCTTGGTCGCTTTACTTTGGGCACGCTGGGATCTTGCAAATGGTTTTGTCACAGATGATTGGTCTAATGGTCTTCTGTCGGGATATAGTGAAGGTTTCAGCAAATGTGATAACAAGTTATTCATAAAGTTTACCAACTGAACCTTTTTTTAAAGATAACGATGAAGTATATCCTTGTTGATATTCTGCTAATACACTACAGCATTTTAACAATCGAGTGTATTTTTTTCTAATGGTTGAACTTTTCACAGCTCATAATGAAAGGGAACTTTTTTTCTGCCAAAATAATCTTAACTCCAATGTACACTTACTAGTTTTTAACTGCACCTCACTGATGTATTACAACTGCTTGTTATCACACGACCAAAGTTGTATATTGGATCATTCTGAACTGCATTCGCTGCTGACGCGAAGGAGATGCAGTTGAAAGCTTCAGTAAAAGCAGGAACTTGTGTTGCGATTATTTGGTCAAACTACGCCCAACCTTTTCAACGTTTTCCATTGTGAACAATAGAGTCAACCTACATTTAAAACAAAACAAAAACCTTGGATCAGCAGTGATATCTTTTCCCTGGTAACTTTTGTCTGTTTCATGAACTCAATTGTTGCCTGTGTGCAGGCTCGAACCACCACCCTGAACGAGCAGCTCGGTCAGATCGGGTACATCTTCTCCGACAAGACGGGAACTCTCACACAGAACATCATGCAGTTCAAGAAGTGCACCATCGCTGGACGCACCTACGGTACTGATCCGCTTCATCTCACCCAACGTGAAAAATAAACCTGACATTTGAGTTGACATTGCATTTTCTTCTCGACAGCATTGTTATCAGAAAGATGAGAAATAAGCCTTTTATTGATCCCTTCGGGGATACCAGTTCACTGCTGCAGGAAGAAGTTGTATTTAGATAAGAGCAGAGCAAACAGATTGAGTAACGGCTACAAAAGACACAAAGAGAGATTTTAAAGTGTGCAAATGGATTTACTGCATTACTGTATGACGCAGTTAAAGTGCCTAACAAAGGAAAAGAAGAAAACTGAAATGCAGAACCTAAGAGGGAGCTGATGTAGGTTGGTTGGCGCAGGAATGAAAAAGCATGTACAACTTCATATAAATCAGCAGGAGACGCAAATGAACAAAAACATGACTGGACAATATTCTTCATCCGCTCATGTGTTCTTTCATAGTTTTTACAGCCATGATGTGCTGTACTCTGTATTGTACATCTGCAGTTTCTTCATTCCAAGTTTTTGCTCTCCTTACCACAGGTGAACCGACCACTGCTGAGGGAGTGGTGCTGGACCGGGGAAGGGTAAAATATAATATATATACATATACAGTATACGAAAACTGTAAAATTGCAAAATAAGTTGCTTCATGTGTAACGTGACTAAATGTTTGTTTAAAATGCATCAAATGTTCTATGTGTATAAGAAAATATGACATTAACAAGTTATATTTAATTCTAAATATCCGGTAAGTTACCCCGACTCTATTATAAATTGATGTTGCTCAACAGAGCAGTTTTTCAGATATTGATTGAAAATAGGGATAATATATAACTGTACAATACTGAACCAGATGATTTGTATTTAAAATATCACATCAGCCATGATTCACAACTACTTAATTGCCTTTTTGTATTTCATGTGGGACATATAAAACATGTGAAGAACATATTTTATATTTATATGTATACACGTGTATATAGCTTTATTTAACCAGGAAAGCACTTCACTGAGATTGCACGTCTATATTTACAGGAATATTTTAGCCAAGGTAGCAGCAGCTCATGCAATTTGAGATTATAAAACATAAAACGGACTGCTGAGAATGAAACGGGGCAAATATCCAGAGAGATATTTGATCTGTTTTATTAGAGGGATTTATTAAGGATCAACAAAGCGTGTTGATGAGAAGGATTATAGAAATAAAATGTACAAAATAAGATTAGAAATAATGTTAAAAACAAGTGTGACCACAAAACGGATAACGCAGATGATCACTATAAACTAAAGTGATGCACATAACTATAAATACCTTTCTCATGTAAATGGTTGTTGACTGCTAAGCTAAAGAAGAAAAACGAATGATATTATTCAAAACGGACCGGATATTGATTTTTAGATCCGTTAACTACGAAACTCGCCAGAATAATTGTTGGGCTATTTCTGCTGTAGTTTTTCTCCAACCGCTTTTGTGTTTTCCCGTTAGCCGGTGGACTGGAGCTGGAACCGGCAGGCTGACAGAAAGTTCCAGTTCATGGACCATTCCCTAGTAGCCTGCATCCGATCTGGGAAGGATAAAGATGCTAATGAGTTCTTCAAACTTCTCTCCCTCTGCCACACCGTCATGGTGGAGCACAAAGACGGTAATAGTAAAATCCTAGTTTGGGCAAAAAGAGGGTAGAGCTAAGGTGTGAGGAGTTAACTGCACCCACCATGGCTGACGGATGCACCTGTCAATCAACCCCAACATGCCTTAAACGGGACTTTCCCTTAAAGCTGCATTAAGCAGTATTTTTAGATCATTGCATTTTCTCATGTATGGGTTCATATCTCTCTCTTAGGCGATCTGGTGTACCAGGCGGCGTCTCCTGACGAGGGCGCCCTAGTGACAGCAGCCAGGAACTTCGGCTTTGTGTTTCTGTCTCGTACGCAGGACACCATCACCATCCGGGAAATGGATCGGGAGATGACTTACGAGATGTTGGCGCTGCTCGACTTCAACTCTGACCGCAAGCGCATGTCTATCATCTGTACGCGTGCACACACACACACACACACACACACACACACACACACACACACACACGTGTCATTTCTGGTGATGTTCCAGTACAGTAGCTATGATAACAGCGATAACTAGACTGGGATTCAAGAGCGCGGACATTTTGGGGCAAATTACTTTTGACTTTCATTGAGTACTTCCCTGTCCTGTGGTTCACTTTTCCACCAAGTTTCCTGAAAATCTGTTGTATTTTTTTTTTTTTTGTTCCTCCGTAATCCTATTTACAAACAAAGCGAACGAAAATGTAACCTCATTGGTGGAGTTCATAAGCAGTGATATGCAAGCTGCTGTTTTGACCAAATGGTACTATATGTAATACTACAACAAATGAGCTGCAGTCAATGCACACGAGAACTCGATCTGCAAAATATTTCATAAAAACTAAATCTAAAACCTACTGTTTTGATTCCTGCTGTGTATGTATTTCTTCAGTAGGAGCCAATGGGCTTGGTGCTGTGAGCCACAGGCTAGGTGGCAAAGTCACACCTGCTGACAGACAGACAGACAGACAGACAGACAAACAAACCAAAAACTTGAAACACAGTTTAGGACTGGTCTTGATTTGGGACTTTCCTAGCCAAAACTAAAGACTGAAAACAATGACTCCACCTCTGATTCTCTTCCCTACTTTCTCCTCTCTCTCTTTCTCACAGTGAAGTTTCCTGATGGTCGTATTCGTCTCTACTGTAAAGGAGCTGACACCGTCATCTACGAGCGACTTTCCCCCAACTCCAGACACAAAGAATCTACCCAGACTGATCTGGATGTGGGTTTGCACAGCATTCTTCTCATTTGCACCGTTACCCAGTCATGCACGAGGCCTGCATGCGTGTAGCCATTTCTCTTGAAACATGGTGTCTGTGTTTTGTGCTCCAGGTCTTTGCCAACGCCACCTTGCGAACGCTGTGCTTGTGTTACAAAGACATCAGCACAGAGGACTACCAAGCCTGGTCCAGGAGGCACAAAGAAGCCCAGGTGACCATGTCTGACAGAGATGCTGCCCTCGACCGTGTGTACGAGCAGATCGAGAGCAACCTGATGGTGAGTGTAAAACAACTCGACGAAAAAAAAAAAACCCGAGAATGGAGAATTAGTTTAAATTTACCCGCATTTTATTTTGAATATTTAAAAGGGTTCTTGTTTCTTTCTATAGAGCTTGAAGGGAGCCTGGCTGATCTTTAACATAATCAGCAGCATTTTATTTATTTATTTATTTTCTTCTCCACGTTTCCCTTTTTTTAAACGTTCTAACCTCAACCGCAGTGAAGCCAGTAAAAATGCTGTAGTGTCCTTTTGGCAGTAGCCAACTTAGTTTTTATTTATGAAAATCTGTAAAACAAAACAAAAAACATATCTAACGAGCTGTATTCCTCTGTACAGCTGATTGGGGCGACAGCCATCGAGGATAAATTGCAGGATGGAGTGCCAGAGACCATCGCCAAATTGGCCAAGGCCGACATCAAGATCTGGGTCCTGACTGGAGATAAGAAAGGTACCATCAGCTCTACAGAGAGGCGTTGTACCGTACTGACGTAATGATCATCTGATCAGAACATGTCCTTCTGCTGTATCGGCGTTGAATTAGAATTCAAGTATTGTGCCATATTTTCTCTTCCTAGTTTTAATGTGTTTCATCTTTCTCCATAGAAACGGCAGAGAATATTGGCTATTCTTGTTCACTTTTGACAGACGACATGCAGATCCACCACGGAGAAGACGTCAAGTGAGTTGATTTGATAAATAAAAAATAAATAAAAAAAAAGCTAAATGGCTCACAGCCTAAAATGGTGGAAAAAAAGCCCTTCCGATCAACTAGTGTTCATGTTGTAAAAAAAGACAAGTTTGTAGTTTCCTGCACTTGGCAAAATCTCTCTCGCGCTCTCGAGCTAACCTCCATTAAATCCCATGCTGTTTTATGTCTTCCCTCAACATCAAGGATCTCAGTCTGTCTCGTGGAGTTGTGTGTAAGAGTTTGTCTGTTGTTTCTGTGTCTGTAGTGAGAAGCTGAGGATTCGTCAGTCCACCAGGAGAAACGAGCCTCAAACCTTCCGGCGAGGCAAAAAGAAACCCGCGGAGCCGTTCTTCACAGAAACGGGCAAAAATGCTCTTGTCATCACCGGAGGATGGCTGGTGAGTTCGACTCAATGTTAAAAAAAAAAAAGGTGTTAAGTGATCCCTTTTAGTATTAAATTTTTTTATAAAATTTTTAAATTCAGGGGAAATTAAGTTGTCCTAACTTCTCATTTCCCACCAGCGAACAAAGTGGATTGGCTGATTTTATTCATTTTAAATATATATATTTTTTTTCTCAGAACGAAATTCTGTATGAAAAGAAGAAGAAACGCCGTCGTCTGCGCCTGCGTCGTCTGGGAAAGAGAGCGCCTCCCACCAGCCCTTCTGACAGACAGCCGATGGATGACTGGGAGAAGGAGATGAGACAGGTGCAGCTAAATAAATGAAACGTTTGAGATGAGTGTAAAAGTGAGATGCGATTGCATGGACTGTGATGGACATGATAACCAACACGGTGGAATGTCTCTCCAGATTGACTTTGTAGACATGGCCTGCGAGTGCGAGGCGGTCATCTGCTGCCGCGTCACACCTAAGCAGAAGGGTAACGTGGTGAGTTTGGTGAAGAAGTACAAGAAAGCCGTGACGCTATCAATTGGAGACGGAGCCAATGACGTCAACATGATCAAGAGTAAGGACACAAATGAACTCTGCTCACGTTAACGGGATAGTTGGGATTTAGGAATTTAGTGCCACTTGTTTGAAGTGGGGTTGTGTGAGTTGCCTATCTACAGTGAATGTTGATCTGCAGACAGCAATACCAGCACAGAAGCTAAGCAATGTGCTTCTGTGGCTGCAGCAAAACTTGTTTTTAGCCACCTCAAAATAGGCACACCAATTAAAATCTATATTTAGTGTACGCTATATTTAGAATATTTTTTGCTCTTGTTGCCATTCAGGCTTTTCTGGGGAAAAAACACGGGAGTTGCAGGTCTACATCTGCCTCGATGGGTTGGTTTGTTTGCATTTGTGTGACTTTAGTGAATCGGAATTAACGCTTTAAAACACCAAAGTCGAACAATAACATAAACAACAACAACAACAGACAACCGATTGATGCAGTGGTAGACAAGCAACTCCCGGGGTTATTATTGTTTCGTTTTTTTCTTCAGAAAAGCCTGACTGACTGCAAGAATATTCTAAAATTCATGTTTTTGTCAAAGGAGCCTGGTGGCTTTGAAGAGAGCATAGTTCTGAATTTTCTGACGGGGAATTGAAGCCATTATCTGTCTCCTGCACGCTCCAGTGGCTCTACTCTAACCTCTGTCCCCATCCTCTGTCCCCATCCTCTGTCCCTCCAGCTGCAGACATCGGGGTTGGTATCAGTGGTCAGGAGGGGATGCAGGCCGTCATGTCCAGTGACTACGCCTTTGCTCAGTTTCGTTACCTGGAGCGCCTCCTGCTGGTGCACGGACGCTGGTCCTACATCCGAATGTGCAAGTTTCTGCGTTTCTTCTTCTTCAAGAACTTCGCCTTCACACTGGTTCACTTCTGGTACTCCTTCTTCAGTGGATACTCCGCACAGGTCAGCAGCACTTGTCCTGAGCAGTATTATTTGACCCCTGATTTAAGTTAATGAAATCAAATCCTTAAAAAAATTAAATGCATGACCTTCATTTTGGGTTCTTTTGATTTTAATACGTTAAACGATTTTTTAAGTAAAATAAACGACCGATAGAATGCTCAAATTGTACGAAGGTAAAAACAATGGGAAACTAGAACTCTCCCTCGCAGCGTAGACCTCCGAAGACCAGTGACTCATTCACAGGCTCCTCGTATGATCCCATTTCCTGAGTTGGAAAATCATTCTTCTGACTTGTGTTCATGAGCTTTAAGACGTAAGGTGGAAACATGGACGCTACAGAGAAGATGGCTGTGTCCGAACGCACTCGCGGTATCGTCCACTATATAGTGAGTTTGCCATTTAGCAGTGCTGTCCGAAAGTATAGTGAGAATTATTATACCCTCTGTCGTGGACTCAAAGTATCCAACACTGTCGTGAATCACTGTGAAAAGAAGTGCAAACCAACGGTCACTACGGGAACTTAAATTCACAAGAGGAAACTCGACAGAATCATTACACGCGCACAAGTACGTTTATAATGTATTATAGAGCTGCGAGTGACCAGTGACTAAAGTATTATGATACTTGAGTTTATAACACATTATGAAATGCTTTGTGTTCTGATAATTATTATAAAGCATCATGAATATTTATGAATGCTTATATTTATCATTGCACAGTACTATAGGCAGGTTATAACGCATGAGTAAGTTTATAATCCATCATAGACATGGGCGCCATAGAAAGTGTTTTTAAAGGTTTTGTTTAGATTCTTCATGCATTTGTTTTGTATCTCCTATTTAATTCTTATTTATTGATTATGTTTATACATCATGTGGGTGGGGATAATGGTTCAAAAAGGGGAGAAGATTCCTCATTGTGCAGTACTTAATAATGTATAACTATTTTTGCCAAAATTGTTTTTTTCCCCCATGAAAATCAGGCCGGTAGTTGTCCCGTAATCCTGTTGACAAACGCACTAGCCGAAAACTTGACCTCCTTGGCGGAGGTTACGTATAATGTGCATTCACTCCATTAAACATTTACACTATTTTATCATTAGAAAACGCGTCATGTGCTGCAAAACATGACGGATGACACGTGTGACCCCAACCAATCGTAGCGCGCCGTCTCTCGCAACCTGCGACGTGTGCAGAGGTGATCAGGTGCCAGGGAGCCACAGATTGACTGAGTAATGTTTCCCTGTCTGCAGGTCACCTATGAAGACTGGTTCATCACTCTCTACAATCTCTGCTACAGCAGCTTACCTGTTCTACTAGTTGGACTTCTTGACCAGGTAAAGAAAACGGGCTTTGTTGTTACTAACAATGGCACAGAAAAGATCATTGTCGAGTACATTATTGTTTTTTGCACATTTACATTTTTAGCATAAATCTGTCAGTAAAATCTCCACGTTCCAGTTTTACTCTGGTACAGTCGACATTGAACAGGCTGATCTGAAAGTTATTGTAAAGTATTTGCTAAAATACAGGTTGCTGTGTTTAGGATTAGTTATGGGGGGGGGAAATAAAAAAACTCATCCAGAACTCTGCTTCCTCCTCCTGCTCCTCCCGCTGCAGGATGTTAACGACAAAATGAGCCTGAAATTCCCCAAACTCTACCTGCCCGGTCAGCAGGGGACATTTTTCAACTACAAGAACTTCTTCATCAGCTTGTTCCACGGCATCTTTGTCTCGCTCGTCATCTTCTTCATCCCGTACGGAGCCTTCCTTCAGACCATGGGGCAGGATGGAGAAGCCCCCTCCGACTACCAGTCCTTGGCCGTCGTCACTGCCTCGTCGCTCATCTTTACAGTCAACCTGCAGGTTAGTTGCGTTCAGTTTCAGGGGCAGTGACTGGGTTCTAACAGCCCTGTTAAATAAAAATAAAAAAACACCTATTAGATGAGAACACGCTAGTACGCTAACCTGCTGATTTTTGAATCTGCTCGGATTCAGTAAGATTCGATCTTTTTCCTGGTTCAAGAATGGAAGTGTATTAGCTTTGAAATGCAAAATTGCAAAAAGAAATACGACTATGATCTTAATGATTTATTTCAAGCTCTGAATCAGAAATCCAGAATACATCAGTGTGGAATAATAAATGTTCCAACTTTAAAGCTACTCGAGGAGATATTGGATTTAAGAGGTTTAGAAGATGTGCATGTAATTAATGTATTTTTTTGTTCTCGCCTTCCCCTCTGCTTTGTCAGATCTCCCTGGATACCTCCTACTGGACCTTTGTTAACTGCTTTGCCGTTTTGGGCAGCATAGCCATCTACTTTGGCATCATGTTTGACATCCACAGTGCCGGGATCCACGTCATCTTCCCCTCAGCGTTCACCTTCACCGGTCAGTCACTCAGCATGACAGCGATAAAGGGCTTGTTGGCTGTTGCTTTAAATAAATCCCCGTTCAGGGCTGACACACAAACTGTGAGGGAGCTAGTCCTGGATGCTGTTATGTCACATGTAGGTAACGTTGTAGGTAACGTCGGCTCTGTCCTGATCAGAATTGGGGAAGTTTATACTCCAGGAACATATTAGCTGAGCATGGTGCATGCTACATCCTCCATTCAAGTGTTGAAACAGTCACGCTTTAGTGGAACTGGACCATTAAATGCCACGTAAAAGAAACCCTGCCCTCTTTGCTTCTCTCATTCCGTGTATTTATTTTGTGTTTTTTGTAGGTGCGGCATCAAATGCTCTGCGTCAGCCCTACCTGTGGTTAACCATCATCCTGACCGTGGGCATCAGCCTGCTGCCTGTCATCTGCATCCAGTTCCTCCATAAAAGCATCTGGCCCTCTGTAGGAGATAAGGTGAGACCTCCTATGAGTCGAGCTACCAGCCTGGTGCTGGGCCTGCCTGAAGGATCACTAATCAGGAAGCTGTAGCTGTAGGCTTCTTAATATGGATATACCATATTTTTCTGTACGATAATAATGCTATGAAGGTTTATGGAAACCAATTTGGGCTACTTGAGAAAAAGACATCATGAAATATAAATGGGTGAAATGGAAGTAACCCTGTACCACCTGCTTATTTCCCATCATCCCCCAGATCCAGAGAAACCGGAGGAAGTACGAGATGGAGATGGAAGCGGAGGAGAAGAAAAAGCCGCCAGTCTTCCAGCGTGGCCGGGGTTCCCGCCGCTCCGCCTATGCCTTCTCTCACTCCCGTGGGTACGCCGACCTCATCTCATCTGGGCGGAGTATCCGGCATCGCCCAACAGCCCGCCGCGGACCCCAGGACCGCATCAGGGAGGTTCCCCAGAGAGAGGCTGAGAACATCTGATGGAGTTGAGCGGGACATGGAGCCAAACTTTAGCCAAATGCGTTGTAAATATTTAAGAAAGTTCCTGGACCGCTTGGTTTATCTTCATTTTTATCTGTGGAGTCGCTGCTGAAATGGTCAACATCAGAAAATCTGCATGAAAACGACAGCCTGGTTGGAGTTTAAAGGGACTTCTTCCATTGGGGTCTTCTCGTCTCTAAGAGGGAGATACAAGAAAAGCCCTCAATTTATAGAAACTAAATGTGAGGCTTTTGCATGAAGTTGAATTAAGTTTAAGTTAAATTTACAGACAGTCTTTTCTTTAAAATGAATGTGACCGAAGAGACGACCGCCATTACCAGGGTTTGAGGTCATGCAGCGATGCCGTGACTGACTATGTTGTTTAACTCAGGACTTTAAAAATAAAAGCCTTATTTTTAGACAGTTTGTCTGCTCACCACTACAGTTACTGGATGTGGGGCTGTACCTTTTATTTAATTATACTTTTTTTTTTTTTTTTGACATTCACAGTTTTAGCCTGTCTGCGGAGCATTTGATATGCAAGTGTTTTTTAGTCAATGTGTCCACAACATCTGTGAGTTTTGTTTTATTTCCGGGCCGTTGGGATGCAAATCCAAAGATCTTCCTTCACGTTAAAACAATGGGCTACAGTTAAACATGTCAAGGTATCTGTTTTTAAAGTTTTATTCTAAATAATGGTGGGATGTTAAAATGCCAGGCTATGCAGGGTGGTTGGATGTTATAAAGTGTGTCTTAATTTAAAAATAAGTTGTAAATAGTGATCGTTACTCCTGCTGTATCAAATGTCCCTTGTCCCTTTAAGGGACTTCAACTTTTGTTTCTGCCTTTAAAACCTTTTTAAACGCTTCTTACAAACCTGAAACCTAATATGTACTTCTATACCTCACCTTTTGTTCTTTTTATATTGACCAAAGGTGCTGCAAACCAATGTTGTAGGGAGCCTGCAAGGAGCTCCGGTTTGTCTTCCTTTTTAAACGGCAGTGTTTGCACTTGGGAAAGAAACGGCAACAATGTCGAGGTTTATCGACGAGGATTTCTGTGTCACTGGTTGTTTACAACAAACCCAAAAAAGATGTTTGTCTTTTTTCCAGTCCTCTAATCACATTTAGGATATCTGCTCAACAGTGCTAAGCCAAAGCTGATACATTACTGTTCTGACTGTTTTATGTATGTATGTTAGTTACTGAATGAATGGAGGCAGTATATTGTACCGGCAACAGCTTAGTCTCTGACATGATGGTATTTTATCACGTGGTTGTTAATAAAAGCCAAGGGCACATTTAGCAATCTGAAACGAGTGTTTATTTTATTGTGGTGACTCCTTTTTTTTTTTTTTTTTTTTATGTAGGAAATTTGAATGTGACAGTATTATTCAGGGTAATAGTCACTGCTCAAGTCTCAAAATGGAAAAACACAACACCACAAATAAAAGTACGGTATAGATGTAACCCCAAATACAGTCAATGGCAGGCGATGACCTTTTGAGTTCAATTTGTTTCACAACACATTGACATCTAGTTAATGAGAAGGCGACCACGGTAATGTATAGTACAACATGTTTTCTTTATAAACAATTACTTATTTTTATCTTTAGAGGCGTTGCGTTCGATATAGGGATACACTTTACTGTGCAAAAATAATGCCTGTACTGGAAGTTTGGAGATATAATCCCATTAAACATGACCAAACAAAAGACTGCAGTTCATCGAATGGCCACTTGAGGCTGGCTCCAAAAGAGTCAATCTCCATCGACCACCATTTTCAAACTCCCAACTTTACAGTAGAAATAAACATGTTTACAGCCTGGTACAAAAACAGAATTTGTATATAACTCACCCGTTTGAATTATATTAAGGCTTAAAGTTGTGCACGATTAAGTGCATGGCTACTTTTGAGTGACAGGAGGGTGCCGCTAGCTGTCACCCAGGAACACAAACAGTCTTAACACATGTTGGTGTTGACTGTCACAAAGCGTTAAACTCAGAATGAAATAATTGTGTTAACAGTCAGACCGTCAAAAGTGAATGATGCATAGAACAAAAAAAAAAGGAAACTACAGTTTTGGTAAAATAGTTATAAGTACTGCACAATATTATATATCAGAATCAGAAATATAGTATATTAGTAAAAATCATGCATTAACCGGTTTATTAAAACACAAAGAACTAGGATTTTGTATTTTGGTAGGAAAGTGCTAGACAAATATATATATTCTGCTGCTGATAAAACTAGAAGCTCCCTGTAATGTTCTCATGTAGTCTCTGGGTGGAATCTGAGGCTCCATCTTGAAACCAACAGCCAACATCATTGTAACGAGCTCAAGACTCAGACAACAAAGCAAAGAAATGTAAAGAAACGGGACAAAACAGGAGCAGTTCATCCTGCAGTGACACTAACTTAATTAGTTCATGTGTCAGAATAAAGAGCAAATGACCAGATACAGACAGAGTGGCAGGTTTTTGGCTTGGTGCACAACAGACACGGCAGTGTATCATTTTATTTATTTAGGGCATCAAGGTTCTAGTGTGCCTACAGGAAGTACCGTTGTTACTTGTTACATTGTTAGCGTCAAAGCAAATGAGGATAAACCAAAAGGGCAGTCGACAAATCAGCCTGAGAGTGATCACTTCTGCGAGCTGCACAGGGGCAGGAACTAATTCAGCACTTTTTGCAGGACATGTGTGACTGTAACAAATAAAGCAAAGGTATACAAGACATTGTGAGAAAATTGCAAAATGAGAAAGTTGATACAGAGGAAAGGAAGAAAAGAAAAAAACAGGGCTTTGAAAATGTCCTGGAATCTTGATGAAGAACCATATTTGGATTATTTATGTATTATTGCTGCTGATAAACTAGGAATCCATCCAATTCACCTGACCTGATAGGTGCAAGAGGCCTTCACTGAACTACACCTCTGATAACAATAGTCATAGTCAGCCTCAATGTTCAAAACTCAGATTAAAGAGGTTGAATAAATAAATACTAGCAGGTCACAACACACTGTTATAGCTGCAATTGATCTTCAGTTCTTCCAAAAACAGATTTCATAGAAGTTCATTTTGTAAGGTTTAGACTTCATTAGACAGGCTATAGTCCAAAAATACAAGAGGTGAACGCAAGAGAAAAAATGGATACTGATGCTGGGTTGCAAAGCCTGAGCAATGAAGTGAACAAACTAAGGGAATTAAACAATAAATCAACTCAATACCAAACAGACAGACATTTGGGAAAAAAGACAGCCACCCAAAACACAGAAAAAAAACTTGACAAGTCATAAAGTCTGCTGTAAGAGGTATATATATATATATATATATATATATATATATATAGAGAGAGAGAGTATATATATATATACTCTCTCTCTCTCTCTCTCTATATATATATATATATATATATAT
>CALSBV010012116.1:322174-337731 GCA_943590825.1 Bovichtus diacanthus
AGATAGATAGATAGATAGATAGATAGATGGGTAGATAGATAGATAGACATTATCATGGATAGACATTATCATTATCATATCATATCACTGTCTGAAGTGTATTTACTTATGTCTTCATGTTTTGTCTTCACACTATCTCTATAATGTTGGTGGCTGCAACTTCCGTGACTCCACCTGGAACGAAATGTGCCATATAAATAAAGTTTTGCTTGCTTGAACTATGGAAGGCCGACAGTGTCTCTTTTGATAAAGCAGTGCTGTTTGGAGCCCCTGGGTGTCACTGCAGGCCTGCATTTGTCTTTTTCAGCCCTGCTCGGATTAGTTTGCGTCTCCAAAAAAACTACACACTGGGAAAAAACCCAGTTCAACTGCAGGTACAGACGATGGCACCTTACATGGCACGGAAACATCAGAACAGGTTTCTTCCCTCCCTATGGCCGAATATGTTCCTGCATCTCCACCTGACTCTGCAGATTAATGGCTGTTCAGCACTTTTTCGTTCAACACCCCCTCCCCAGGCAGACGTAGCGCTCCCTCCCTCGATGAAGAATCAGATTTTTCCTATTTTACCACATAAGACCTTTTTTTTTTTTTTTGTGCCTGAGGAGAACATCCTGGGCAAAGACATACTGTACACATGGCATGATTCTTCATGTATGTATTTCTGATTCATTTTTGATTAGATGTACATATTTGTTGTTGTTTGTTTGTTGATCTACCCAATCAATCTCATAAAATATCTTTATTGATAGAGTTTCTTCAACCCTATTTATCTTATTACATGAACACAAAACACAGTCAGTACTTTCAGCCAATTCTTAGACCATCATTTCTGCTATGGGAGTGATTAAATAATATAAAATATCAAGCTCCCATGCTTACAGCCACAGCTTTTTCAGTTTTAAAACTTTTTTTTTTAGGTATCCATCAATACATCATTAAACTCTGCTACAGAGCTGACGGCAGATTCAACTTTTCTTTTCTTTTTTGATGCTGAAAATCAGTTTTGCATTCTGTTAGTAAAAGGCATACAAATAGATAAAAATACAGATAAAAATACAACTGTATATGTATGTTTTTCCTTGTGAAGCACTGTAACTTTGTTTTAAAAAGGTGCTATATGAATAGAACAATTCTATTTACTCACAACAATAAATAAAAATCATAAAAAAAAATTTAAAAAATCATATACAGTTAAAATGGTTAAAATGGGGTTTGAAACATGGGGAGGGGACAAACAAATGAAGATTAATCTGTGACTGAAAAGTCGAACTTTATCAGAGAATGGCGTGGTCACAGCACCCCGCTGCTCGAAGTGAAAAGCTTTCATGGCCTGTGAGTGAATTTGTAGTAAAAAACTAAATGTTATACCTTAAAAGCCCCCTTTTACATTTTCACATTAACATTTAATGGTTTCTGTTCCTGAAAGCGATCCCGTATGACTGACATCAGAATCCATCAGGGTTTTAAAAGTTAACATTTTATTCGATTCATCCCTACAGCCAATAAAATTACTGCTGTAACACTGCTAACAGCATGTTAAATCACCTTTTTTTTTTGGCCGCTATCTCCCAGTCTCTCTGTCAAATCTGCATCAGTTCCACATCGGGGGCCTCCAGGCGGACTTAGATAATGCTCTCCATATTTACAGTGGCAGGAGGATTGGGAGGTTTTTGACTAGATCCCATTTGTGTGAACCTATTAGTGCTGAGCGCTCTGAGCTCCCTCTGATACGCCTCTGAGATTAGGCAATGGTATTACTGTAAGAGGATCGACTCGCCTCGAGGTTAGGGCCGAATATACAGAGAGAGAAAGAGAGGGAGGAACACACACAAAAATGGGAACGTGCTCAGACAGATAGGACCACACACTCCCCAGGAAAAAAATCAGGACCTGGCAGTGAGAGCGGGAGAAGAGATAGAGGGAGGAACACACACACACACGCACACACACACACACACACACACACACACACTTCAAAATGAAGTGCTGAAACCAAGGACCTGCAATGATAACGATGGTAATGACTCTGAGAGAGGAAATGTTTGCGTGTGAGAGAGACTGTTTAAATTTAAATGATCTGTTTCACTCTCCTGAACATAGATGATTGTTCTTTAACCCCTTATGTCCTGGATTTTTTCCCCACGGGAGCAAAAGCGTAGCCAACACAGACTTATATACTGTAAATTGATTTGAAAAGGAAAGATACGAGACAGACCTAAGGACAGTCAGGTGCCTTTTGAATAGACCCGAGATTGAACTATACACGATCCAAAATGTGGTCCACCAATGGATGCATTAAGACGACTGAAAATTGTGCTCAAAGATAGCTCTCCGTTCATTCCAATTGAACTCACACCTCGCACCTCACAGTCAACCCGGTCTTACTCCCAAACTCATCAAAGCTCAGTCAGTGCCAACAACTTATTTTTTGTTGCCTGAACCACAATCTTTCCCTGAGCCTAACCCAGTACTTTTGTTGAAAGCAAACCTAAAAAAACTAAGTAAACATACGTTGGAAGTTTATTTTGAAAGGACTGTATGCATGTATCAAGCAGAGACTTTATACAAAGATGGACGACATGACAGCCTATTACAAGACAGAGCACATATGAGGCAGGTCTGCCTTTTCTGTGTGACAGTGATCACATATTTCGTTTACATTAGAGACGCTCTTGGATGAAGAGCCTTAAACTGAATGAGGTTGACTGATTTACCCTATCTCATGCACTTTTCCATATTTGGTCTGACATATCCATTCCAAGCTGTTTCGACCGGTCTGCTCTGATATCATCGAGTGTTACATTGTTAGGTGACATGAAAGTATTATAAATATTTGAGCTGGGACCCTTAACGTGTGCAGGAATTTGTAAATGAACATCTAGTTCTGTCCTTGGCAGTAGGCCGAGATAAAAGTGTCAAACCTGGAAATAGCAAAAAATGATTGGGCGGAGAGGGCAGTAAAAGTGCCAAAAGTGGCATCTATGTAGAGATCAGTAAATGTATCAAGGCCTGCACTTTTCCATTGAGCAAATACAGGATCTAGCTGTGGTTGCTACATATGGGACCATAAATAGAAAAATCCGTAAGATTGAAATTTTGTATTAATTGTGCTATACAAGGTGCGCTAAATGCTAACTGCTAACAGAAGCTTCATCTGCCTCCCAGGTGCCGCAAGCTCTATTCCGAAGCAGAAGCAACCTCCTGGCATTTTGGATTTATTGGGGCATCTTTACTTCTTCTCCCTCTGGACCGGGGTAACACTGTGACTCACTATTGCCTCTAGAGGAACAAGTGGTATTGCAAGACAGGACGGGAAGGGGCTAGTCAGTTAGCATGCTAATCTCAGTAGATATCTCTGCAACACAACACATAGACGTCTTTGACATAACTTCAACACTGTTACCTCGCCACATTCTGTTGATAATGTTTACATTTAATTTCTGGCATATTGTACTCATTGCACCTTTCACATAATGTGTAGAGAGGTGCAGTAAGCAAGCGAGCAGGGAAGTCCTAACTGTGAGCTAAGAAATAATGAATATACAGCTTAGTAAAAAAAGGT
The DNA here is from genome assembly GCA_943590825.1 of Bovichtus diacanthus. NCBI lineage: Eukaryota > Metazoa > Chordata > Actinopteri > Perciformes > Bovichtidae > Bovichtus > Bovichtus diacanthus. The sequence continues at coordinate 325,740 of CALSBV010012116.1, forward strand.
TGAGATAGCTAAACCTCCAGCCACCTGAACATTGACGGTTGAATTGTATCATCAAATAATGTAACAATAGTGTAGAATAGTGTTGTAGGAAAAAAAATATTGTGAGTAATGATAATAGTTAAATAATATCCAGTTAATGATACATTCAAATGAATAAAATGGGAACCTGATGGGTGGTGTTGAAAACGTCTCAAAAAAGGTTGGGAACCAGTGTTTCAGTAAATAACTTCCTTGGAAGTAAAGCGGAATTCTGTGAGCGCGTCTAAAAATATCTGTACGAATCCTTCATTGCAAAGGATAACTGAAGGATATTTACAAATGAAAGTTTGTTATTTCCCGCATCTCAGTAATTCATTTTGTGAGTACAATATCAATGTTACAAAAAAAAAGAAGAAATTGTTGAATGAAAATAGAAGTTCAGATTCTTTCTTACCTCCATCCTCGTAATGGAGAATATTTCCATTGGGGCCTTCTAATTTCTCATTCCTGTTTGTTATATTTTTAACACGTTGAACCTTTAATTCTGCTAAGTGTGTGTGTGTGTGTGTGTGTGTGTGTGTGTGTGTGTGTGAGACAGTGACCCTCGTCTGGAGGAGAAAGACAGAGAAGGAGGAAGTCACAGCCTCACCCCCAGCAGAGGGAGAGAAGGCGCCGTGTCATAATTTATGCCTTAAAAAGCATGAATTTTTCAGCACACAGTGGCAGAGATGGCACTTCATGTTTTACGACAATCATTTCTATAGTGAATGATTCATGTGGATGTGGCGGATATGAATCTTTCAGGGGACAAACAGAAACACTGATGCTCAGAGCATTAAACTCCTTCAGTGGTCGCCGCTTTAACAGTCGAACTGACATTTCATGGGAACGGAACAATCAGAGGAACAAACGTGGGAATATTTACCCTACCTTTTCTCCTCCTCACTTTTTTTGTTGCTCCGATTTATTTTCGAAGCACTTCTGATGGTCACAGGAATATTAGTATAGTCTGACACATTGATACTTTATGTTGAATTCTGTACAGTGTTGGTTAATTTAGGCTTCTTAGGTTTTTCCAATGGCGACACGTGGAAATTATGTGTTCTGAGTTCTGACATCGGAGACACTGAGCCGTTGGTAAGAAGGTTCTGTTCCTTCGGGAATATAAAACCGGGTCGTACCAGTTGAAACTTTTGTTTACACTACTGGTGACAAAAGCAACCCAACGGCCAAGCGTGGTCAGCTACATTGTCACCGAGTCGCCATTAAAGTGTTACTCAAACACTCGTTGACGGAGCTAAAGTCGTTGAATAGCAATAGGAACAGAACAGGGAAAAGGTGATGGTGAAATAAAAAACAAAAATATGATATAAAAAAAGTTGAGGCCAGCTCAACTTGGATTTGTAACGCTTCACACCCGTCAAGTTTCTACCTTCATGTCCATTGACTTGTAGCCTGCTGCTGTGTCGGCTCGTAGTTTGAATGTAGCATGAGGCCAGTTCACACCAGCATTTAAAACATTTTGCGGCGGCTTGAATTCATTCCAATGGAATCGCTGTGGTTGGTGTATTTGTTTGCATTGGTGGAGTGAAGCAATGATTTGCAGACACTTATGAGACATGAGTTGACGTACAAACACATCTTTTGAATAAACTGTGCAAAGTTATTGTCTTGTTAAAGACCTAATAAGTAAAGATGTACGCATCACTAAATGAAAATGGGTTGCACCACCAAAACTCGTTCTTGTAATCATTCTTATTGTGTTGTACTTTGAGTCTGTACCTGAGATGAAATAGGGGAATTTTTTTTCCATTTACAGCTCTGGTAAACTCATGATCGCTACATAATTAAGTGAACATTATATTAAGTTAAATTACTTTGTAGTAACTGTAGTTGTGCCCCTGTCCCCACATTTATGTTGTTGTTTATGTATGTATTGTTTATTCCATAATGCTTCTTCTTTTATTAGTTCCTCTCAGAAGTTCAAACTGAGACTGTATTGAAGTGAATGGGAAAAGTAGTGTTGAAATGATAAGGGAGGGGGTTTTAGGTTAAGGTTGTGCCAAAATATCAGGACCGTGCTGTTACTGCTTTATAAAAAGTAACATATTTTCTTTGCATCAAGGCATTAAATGCACCACTGTTGTGTTGTTGTCTGTCAGTTTTTTCTTTTTTTTTGAGATTTCATCAAATTGGAAGCTAGCGCAACCTCCTGGTCTGAAAAATGATGCGTTCTCTCTAATATCCAGCAGGGAGCGACTCCACTGGTTGCAAAAATAAGTCTGATTGTATAGTCTAAGCCTATGAGAAAATTACTCTACTTCTAACTTGATTTATTACCTCAGTAAACAATTTCCTGGAGTTTTGTCTCAATCACCAGTTTCAAGTCTTCTTCAATACAGCATGACGTTCATCTAGTAAAAGATGGTCCCGTTTAGAGTAAAATTGACAATAAAACAGCGTATGCTTTAGGGCGGGGCTACATTGTGATTGACAAGTCGCTACCTCGCGGCTGTCCGGTCTGGGTGCTCTCCATGTTTTCGTCTTAGAACTTTAACCCTTTCACAGAGTGTTTTCAGTTCATAAAAGGTCATTGTAACACTTAGTCATCTAAAAATATAATAATATATCCAGCGTTGGGTTGTACTTTGCTCCAATGGGTGACGTCACGGTTACTTCGTCCACTTCTTATATACAGTCTGTGATTGGAAGCAGTTAGGCTTGTCATTAAACATGGCTCATAAAGCAGGCTATTATTAGTTCACATGAAAACGTCGGACGGGCCACTGTCACCCTGACATTTGCTGTCACTCCTCTGCTCAGTAGAAGCATGACCTCCTTTTAAAAATCACATTTATCTGTTGCCTGGAAGCTGCAGTCGCCTGGTGAAAATCTTTCATCTTGCCTGTGTAGTGCCCTTCAGAGGGCCCTACCGGCTGTTTGGAATTTAGCCAAGGTTACTATAGAAACACACAGAGGGAGAAGTGCAGGAAAACGAGAAGGGCTTGGTCATGCTAACGGGAAACTCACTTATTGAGTCCCGTAAAAAACAGACATTTGAAAAATGTGACAAAATGTAAACATCAAAGGTGTTGTGTTAGTGATAAACAGTTTGTATAACATCTCTTTATGAATAGTGATTGATTTGAACCTGGAGGTATTGAAAAAGCAGATGAATGCATTGATTGATCGTTTAATCGATTGTCGGTTTGATGGAATGATTCATTCATGTTCTGCAAACCTATTCTTTACCGCACACACACACACACACACACACACACTCAGCTTCTCTTTGTGCGCAGTTTAACATGTCATTTGAGATAAATAATACATTATCCATTTACGGAAAAAAAAAAACACGACAAAATTCTACAAATGTTTGTATTTAGTTTTTGTCTTATTTGTTGTTTGTCTCATCGGAGCTGATCAAATCAGTGTGATCGAGTTTCGACTCCATCCAATCACAGACTGACGCTGTTTCTGTGTGTGTGTGTAAGTGTGTGTGTGACCTCGGAGGAGTGTTATTCTCTTTGAGGTGATTTTGACAGTCATGGCAGACACCTGCACAGATCACAGCTGAAAGATTTAAATCGTGTTGACTGGGAGAGTATGGAACCGACGAACGAACGAACGAACAGATGAATTCATTAAACTGCTGATCAAACGTGTTTAATTAAAATGTTTGATTGAAGTCAACCACATCGAATGCACTCGACATGCATATTGAAGAAAACCAGCATTAACATGAATAAATGCACGAGAGCGAGAAAAGAGAGCGGTAATGAATGAAGGCTGGACAAATGAGAATGAATGAGTAGGTAGACGTCAAATAAATGAGTATGCGAGGGAAGAAAGTGAATGAATGATGTTTTATCAGCCTCAAAGGACAAATATTTCTGGACAAGTTCATTCCCAGCACCTCCTTCCTGATGACATCACGCGAGTGGTGAAAGACGGCGGCGATTGGTCGGGAAACCAGCGTGCAGTTGGTCAAGCCACGGCCAGAATGTATGACTATTTATGACTTAATTGCTAAATCTGACACGGTGACCATAACGTAACGAACAAAAAATATTGTGTAGCCTGCACCCAACATTACTTACTCACTACGTTCTGTTACTCAGAATTTCAAAATAAAGGACTGTGTGTGGGGTATTTTGGTCTGTTTTATCACTAAAAACCCATCATTTGTGTTTTGGCACATAGCTTGACTTTTCCACTAAATTAAACCTGTTGCTACCAACTAGACAAATGCAAACTGTCCCCAACAGCAGGGTCCCCAACGACCGGGCCATGGACCAGTACCAGGCTGTGGATCATTTGGTACCGGGCCGCGCAGAAAGAATAAAAAGTTTTATTTTTTTGTGTTGGTAATATTTATTGTAAATATTTTAATGTATTATATTATATATATTACAAATGTAAAAATAATATAAATAAAGTGCGTAATATAAAAGGGAATAATTACATTTACTTTATATATGTAATAATTAAATTATATGTTTTGCACTTTATTGTGCTGTTTGTTATGCCTGCCCCCCCCCCTCGGTGAAACCGACCAGGCAGAATGCATATTAAATGCAATTTATTTTTGAATGTGGTGTTGATGTACAGTATTCCACCACAATGCGACGCACAAATAACAGCAATGGAGGAGCTGCTCACACCTAGAAAAAAATAATAAGTGTATGTAAAATGTGAATGTATGTATGTTGAATTTTTTTGTATTCCAACTGCAAAAGAATATGTCTTATGATGACGTGCATGTAGTACATACTGTATATGAATATGGAATATGGATTTGGGACACTTCATTTCACCTGAGGAGTGTAACCCCAGACCTAGATACTTGAAGATGTGTTTGGTGACGCAGCACCTGTTGTAAAAAGTAATAAAGCAGCACTGACCCACGGAATCGCTGGTTAATCAAATCAAGCTGAAGTGCCCTGATGTTTGCTCTGAAGTTGATGTTGGAATCATTTTCTAGTTTTCTGGAGCAGAATTGTAGAAAAATTCAAAAAAGTATAATTGATGGTCATTTTTCTGACTTTTCCATCCAGGTGTTCTCTACGTTAAGAACATTTGAATATCCACCCATGGCTTCTAGGATATTTTGGGATTTCGATTTTGGATATTTTGACTTATTTGACTTTGGGTTATTAAGCTCAGAGGTCTGGAGGGATGTGGAGATGCAATTGCATCAAATACGCTCTGTATGCTAATCTATGTGTATGTTGGTGGATTCAAATAAAGCATTTCAAATGTGTGTGTGTGTGTGTGTGCAGCTGTGAAGAACACCTGCAGGTTGATTGCCCTCTTATACCTGTAGACAACCCTCATCCATTCATCCACCCACCCACACTCCTTTAAGTATTATAACTTGCTCTAAAATCATATAACTATTCACGTATAAAGGAGGAATCTTAAATCCAGGCGTTCCTCAGCGGCCCTTTAGCCAATGAAGGTATTTTACGTCCATATTTAAAGGAACTGTCCAGGGATTGTAGGCAACTCCACCAACTCAAAATTCATTCAGCTCATCCTGGTACATGATACACCGAGTTCATTTTGACCCGATCTCACGTATAATGTCCTCCTTGTTGTAAATACTCACTGGAGCACTGAATGTGTATTCAGCCGCTGCAGAAAATAGTCCACAACAAATGCACTATTTACCTCCGTTTTGAGCAAAACTTTCTAAAAACTACTGTGAAAAAGAAAGTAGACATTTGTAAGGTGTTTATGAAGATGTACGTCTTCGGTAGGAATTCATTTACTTGTGGTGACTTGAGTATTGAGAGACAAACTAACATATTTGTTGGTCTTTTCATGTCATTTGATCACAATTAGAAAGATATAGAATAACACCAGCCTTATCCTTTATGTCATAAACAATAACAACACTCAACATAACAGTCCTGACAAATATTTCTGGTTTGAATGGGATTGAATGACACTGGTACAGTGTGAATTAACACAGCATTGTAGAGGCAACATAAATGCCTCAAGTACTGCACACTTGCACTATGCACTACAGGATGTGCTCTCTAAAGACGCCTACTTTTTATTAAAATGTTTTCTCCTTTATGTTTAACCTAATTCTTCATAACATTTCAACTCCCTTGGTGCACTTTATCCCCCGAGGCTCCCGACAAACTTTATTGTTATTAAACATTTATAATATTATGTCCCATTTAGCTGGACAGAGTTAACGCTTATTTTTAGAATGGGTGGCCCCGCAGGGAATCGAACTCTCACCCGGGTTGTGTTGGTGCCTTGCTCTTCCTATTAGGGACAGCGGATCAGTAAACTGCTTCACCCAGGGGATAAAAAAAGCAACAATAAAAAAACAGAGGAGGCGTGGATTTAAACCGATAAATCAAACTGATAAAGGATCGTTATGTAAATTTTAACCTTGCTGGGCAGTTTCACTTAGTACTGATATAGGTGTGTGTGTGTGTGTGTGTGTGTGAGAGAGAGAGAGAGAGAGAGAGAGACACACACACACACACACAGACACACACACACTGACTCTGCCAGCTGAGACCCAAACAATAAAAAAATAACAAATAATAAAACTCTTCTGCTCTCCCTTGTCCCTCTAGGACAGACGATCCCTTTTTCTTTCTTTCTTTTTTTTTTCACTCGTTTTATAGTTGAAACCGGTGAAATCTGCGTTATTTATTTATTTTATTAAGACTTAAATGCCACACAGTAACAACAGAAGGTTTGTTTCTCTTTTTCTTGGCATCTCTCTATCTACTCTACTCAAGTGGCAACCTAAGTTCTGAAAAGTGAAGCCAATGCGGATGTGCCTTAAACTTGTATTCTTCCTAATGGCCAACAGTATCCACTGGTTTCAAAAACAAGTCTGATAGGATAGAAGTCTATGAGAAATGACCATACTACTCACTTGATTTACAACGTCAGAATTTATAAAGCCCAATATCATAAATTATAAATGTGTCTCTGTTTTCATTTTACAAACTTTAACCCTTTCACAGTGTGTTTTCCGTTCATGAATGTTAATTGTAACATTTTGGTTATCTTAAAATGTCTCAGTGTTCGGTCGTACTTAGCTCCACCCTCTCGTCTCACTTCTGGTTGCAGAAGATGGTGATGGGAAAATACCAAACTCAACAACCGTAAACCCTAATCCTCTCAAGGCTGGATTACTGCACCAAAACTGTGGCTCGCTGGGGCAGGAAAAAAACCCTCGAGCAAAAGTCCTAGTACTTGATGTCATTTGGTTTTCATCATTGAATCATTGAAAAAAACAAACTAGAATACAATATCTATAAATTGCGTTAATCTTGTGGTCCTGTCTGGCAAAGAGACACTGGGTAAAAAATAATTTAAAGTTTTATTATATTTGACTATGTGGTCCTCACATGCTGCATATTCCTGAATAAAGTTGTATAAAAGTACCACCTAAAGCACCACACTGCTATATAAATGCAACGCCATTTTCAAAAGGAACATTTTAATAGATCTCATAATAAATCTTAAGTAAAAACCATTTGGATGATTTACTTATTAGTTACTAAATCACTGAGGAGTATTACATGATTTATGAAGATACTTTTATAGAACAGAATGCAAGTTGAAATAAAAAAGAAAAACATATATAAAAGAATAAAGTGCATCTTATTGCCAAATCAAATAAATTCAACATGAATAACCAAATAACATTTAAATTATAAAAAAAACACAGTCACAGACTGTTAATAAGGATCTGTAATGGATAAATCATGTTTTAGATCTTTTTTTCGTATATTGTTTTTTTTCTGCATGATTTTCTGCTTCATTGGGTGCTTTTGAAGACAGAAGAGATATCCTCTTAAAGAGAGAGAGAGAGAGAGAGAGAGAGAGAGAGAGAGAGAGAGACAGAGAGAGAGAGAGAGAGACAGAGATAGAGGGAGACAGAGAGAGAGAGAGATAGAGAGGGAGAGAGAGAGAGAGGGAGACAGAGAGACACACACACACACACACACACACACACACAGAGGGAGACAGAGAGAGAGAGAGAGAGAGACAGAGAGAGAGAGACAGAGAGAGACACAGAGAGAGAGAGAGGGACACAGAGGATATTGCTGTAAACCTAACCTAATAAAGGACAAATAATATGCAAAGATTTATGGTTCTCATCACCAGTAATATTTCTGTAGAAAAACTTATCAGGCTGACACAATAACACAAATACAGATTCAGTTAGCAGCATGTTTTGTCTGCGTTCCTCGTTTGTTTCCTCTCCGTGCTTCTTTGTGTGTGCATCTTAACGTGTGCCTCATTGTTTGTGTCTGGTGGTGCCATGCTAGCCGCGAGACTCTGTGGATGGCAAGGTCGGTCGATCAGTCCACGACGTTGGCCCACACTGACACAACTATTGGATGATCCGCTGGCCTTTCCTTTAGCGCGACCAGCAGGTTGACATATTTCGTTTTCAGTGGAATGTCTCAGAAAAAATATAGGACGGATGGCCAATTAATTTGTCTAATACTTCGATTAAATACTTGCAAATACTTGGTTTAGCAGGTGTCAGCATGCTAACAGACTGTACCAAGCAGTGGCGGGCCGTGGGCCTGGGGCCTGGGCCTTCAGTGACAGGTGGTATTGTAAATCTGTGTTGCTTTCAGAAAGAAAAGAAAGAAGCTCCACGTAGTTTCCTCTGTTTGTGGAGTCAGCACTTTCATCGTGTCCCCTAAATGAAAGTTCCTGTTTACCCAAAAACATGACACAATCAATCAGTCTTTTCAATATTTCCCTACTTTTCTTCACCTTTTCATTTTGCAGCTCTGTTGCCCTGCGCGCTTGTTCGTTGAGCTGTAGATCCACTCGGGTGTCCCCAAAAGTTTTCAAAAGCACCATTGCTTGTAAGTGCCCAGCCGTGCTTTGGTGTCTCGTTGCTGCCTTGGTTAGACAACTCAAGTTTGCAAAGCCAGTGTGGCTCCAAACACCAAATCGATCACTTGCAAATAATAGGCATTCCCAGCAGTACAGTTTGCAGTGTCTCTCGGAGCCTGTGAGCCATTGGTAGCGCTCGTAGTTGGCAATTTGAAAGTGGCGGACGAACCCCTTTCCCGGCTGTGACAGGCTTGCTAGCGTCGGGGTCGGGCGACCTCTCCTTACAATGTCTAACTTTTCTTGAAAAGTTCGTCTTGAAAATGGTGTTATAATTATATCTTCGACCAAATCGATATCTTCTCCTCCTTCCGCCATTGTGGGCTGAAAAAACAGCTTAGTAGTACGCGAATTAGCTCGTTTAGTTTTTCAGTTTCCTAGTTCTGCACAAGGTAGGTTCTGCATAGACCTGCCCATAGGACCTGCCTCTCAATATTGCGTAATCCAATCAAAAGACGTGCACGTACTACGCCTGCTGGCTGGCTCCTGTGTAACACTGGAGCCAGCCAGCAGGCATACAATAGCCAATTCGAAAGCTGATTGGTTAACGCCAGAATTTCATTTCCATTCACTTTAAGCTACAGGTGCCCGCACTGTTGATTCTGAAGGCCTGAGGCCAGATTTTAGACCCCTGGCAACACATGATGGCTGAATATGATTGGATAAAAGCTCTAACATAAAGACCAGCCCTCCAAATCTCAACCTGAGGCTTGAAGCAGTGCAACCAAGAGGAAAGCTATGAAATGAAGAGTATAACTCTGGGGAATAATTTAATACATATTTGTGGAAAAATATATCAAAATTAAATTTATATTCTGATGATGTTTAGGCCAGCAGAGAAGGCCTTGCTGGCCCTGACGGCCCACCACTGGTACCAAGATTGTAACAGTGGTAAACGTTTCCTACCCAACATTAGCACGTTAGCATTGTCATTGTGAGCGTGTGTACAACCCAAAGCATAAACTTCAGTGTAGAAAACATTCTTGTTTTCGCTTGTTTTTAAAGTTCATCCTGGGACACACGTTTTAGGCATTTTGCTAATCTTACATATTTTCAGAAGTGTGTGTTCTGTAACAAAACAGCTAGTAGTGCAACTTCTTAATTTAGGATGATTGCAGTTATTCTCCACAAGGGTCTTATTTCTGTAGTTTCATATCCAGATAATCCAGATGATAATAAAGTCCAAGTGGGCGCACTTGGAATGTCTGTGTAAAGTGGGTGCACATGTACAGTAGGTCAAAGGTGAGAAAGGAAGTGAGTCTGTAAACTGTGAATGATGTTTACCACCAACAGCTGGGGAATCATTTGACTGTTCACACTTGTTTCCACTTCAAAATAAAGTTGGCAAACCTGCAGATTTGTGTCTGATGTGAGTGCTCGTCACACTTTGGTGATGTCCCTGTGTATGACGTATGTCAGCTATTAACTTCCTTCAGTGCAATGTTATTGTAACTGATAGAAATGATTATGAGATAAGTTGCATAAAACCAGAATTTTCATTTAAACTGTGACCATTGTGGTGGCAGTTGAGAAGACGAGTCAAACAACCTACTTTGTTGTGCATGTATGTAAAACCACGGTAACTCGTTTCCCACACACACACACACACACACACACACGATCAGTGAAGGATGCAGAGACATGAAACTCCTCTCTTTCCCTCTTCCGCACGTCAGAAGCATTTTGCCGGGTGATTAATCGCCGCGGCGAGCGTTCAGGCCTCGCGGTCGGCCCGGGGGCTTTGCCATGATCCCTGCACCTGCCACTGTGATCCAGTGAACCCCCTCCCCTCCCCTCCCCCCCCCCTCCCCCACACACACAAACACACATTCATACACAAAAATAAAGCCACAGATAAATGGATAAATGTAAAAATGAACGGGATATGCAAACGTTGGGCATGGAGGAATAATACGGAGAAGACGCAGGTACAATGTGCAGACTAAATTCTAAGAAAAAGGCAGAAAATATCATTTTGAAAAAACTTTTAATGGCTGAATTCCACGTTCAATTAAAACATGAATTTAAAACATGAATACAAACATTTAAACCCATCGTTCCTGCCTAAAGACAAAAAAAAAAAAAAAAACTACTATTTAAACACAACAGAACCAATTTACTTTTATTTGATTTTTAAAATCTCTAAAAAAGAATAGTGTTTGTCTCGGGGTTCTGTGTGTGGTTATGACTGGATAACATGGTGTTTATGAGTTAAAACACTGTAGTGGCTAAAAAGAAAATTAGTTTTCTTTGAGACTTTTGTGATTAATTGAAGAAAGAAGGTCAAATTTGACCCGGAAAATGCAAAAAAGTGCATGCCCTTTTCAAGCACCTTACATGGGTTAAGAGCTCCAAGAAATAAATTGTACAAGGTGTCACACTCTTTTTTTCATGATATATATGGCGTATATTTTATTCTCTAATTCTTTGTTCTGACGAGAGATGACCTCATTAAAAAGCCAACTCAATATATTAATATCAGACAACCAAAGCAAATGAGGATTCTTCAACTGTATTTTTTTCTAATATTGAATTAATTTCGCTTGCAGTACACAATGGAATTCTTCCTTTTGTCTTCTCTCCAAATTATACTTAATATCTGGTTATTTGCAGTAATTTCATCCAATTTAGATGCCCTTATTCCTTCTTCCATTAGTCCTCATAATTCATCAATACTCCAAAAAACATATTTCAGTGAGTGATAGAGGTGTTTGGGTTTTTTTTCACTCGGAGGGTAAGTTTTCTCCGTGTGTGTGACATCCTCTGCTCTCTCACCACCTGAGTGGAGGAGGGCGAGCATGTGTCTCAGGCCCACACTACATCTGTTATACTGTGTGTGTGTGTGTGTGTGTGTGTGTGTGTGTGTATGTGTGTCCCACCACCAGTTAGCATGTGCATGTGTGTTTCTATATACTCTTGGTGGTGGTGGTGAGGTGGTCTGTGTGTGTGTGTGTGTGTGTGTGTGTGTGTGTGTGTGTGTGGAGCAGCAGATGTAATTTGTTCTGAAATCAGCAGCTGGATCCTAAGTTCCCAGTGGGACCTTTAATGTCTACAACACACACACACACACACACACACACACACACACACACGCACACACACACAAGCAACC
>CALSBV010012116.1:341594-353360 GCA_943590825.1 Bovichtus diacanthus
CCCCCCCCCCCCCCCCCCCCCCCCCCACACACACACACACACCCCACGATGTCTTTGGCTGGGTCATTGCATAATTTAGTAATCAACTAAATGAAGGTACGGTGAGATGAACTTGCAGCTTGTGAGCATTTGTGTCAAGTTCATCGGCTTTTGCAGGAAAATGGCGTCCAGGCAGCCGCCACGCTTTAATGAATCTCAAAATGCCTCTCGATTTTCATCTGCAGCGACGAGGGAGGAAACTAGCTGTGGCCCCTACACACACAAACTCACACACGCACACACACACACACACACACACACACACACAGGAAACAGGCACCATTTGGTGTTTATGGAAATGTGCAAAACAAAATGGCTGACTGCCAAATCCTGTCAGTAAACAAAGCTCGTTTGAGTGCCAGGCAGAGTGTTGTTAAGGTGGACTGCTCAGGATGGAGACTGAGCAGTAGGTGGCCCGGTGAGGCCGAAACACCTTAAACGAGGCTGCTGGTGACCATGTAAAACAGCCATTAACTTGTGATGGGATGGAGAAGCGTTGGTCTGCATCTCTAAAACAGGAACATTGTTCCCGGGCCTCCTGGTTTGGGGGATGGTCGGTTGTCATGGCAGCCGAACAGCCAATAATCATTCAGAGCAGAACAGGATCTGACCTACATCAGTTTGTCGGTTCTGACTGAAGGTCCATTCAAATCTATGCCATCTAAAGGTGAAAACATCTCTGCATTCAGAGTGGGGATCACTGCAGTTTTATTAAGCCGCAGTGATGACTTAATGTTCACAGAATGAGCACTTCAGAGCAAGTGGAGGGATGTATTTTTTTCCCCATAATCCACTGCAGTGACCGCCCACTTTTTGAAAGGCACGGTTCCGAAAGTAAATTTCACATTCATTGATGTGTCACCAAGCCAACCAACTACAAGATGAACTGTGACCATAAAACATTTGAGCAAAATAAATTGGAAAACGAAAAAAAAAAAAGGCAAGGTACAAGATGATTGTACATGATTATTTTAAGAGTGAAAGACCTACCGATCCCATAAATAATTGCTAATTGTGCCTCGTTGCCTCTGGAAACTTGAAAAACGCTCGAACTAACCGTTGTCGATCTAAAACGAGACAGATTCAGCAACTGTGTGGCTGATTTCTCACCTGAAACGTTTTCATAAACTCATTTCGGTGAACTAGTTTCCCAAAAAAATTCCAAACATGCCGCCATGTTAGTTCAGTTTGAAATCCTGGAGCAGACCAAGGAGCCGACACTGGACACACCCTCACTAGCTGTTCGCAGGTTGAGTACGTTTTAACGAGTGTCCTTAATCAATTGTAATGGTACTTGATTGATTACTCTGTGTATGTATACCTATTGACACAAACCTATAGTCCAGCAACAATTCTCGCTTGAAACACAAGTCTAGAAATTAAATGTATACTGGACATGTTCAATATTTCTTTCAAATAATGTGAATTTGCGACAGGAGGCTCGTAGCACACTTACAGTATATCTGTGTGATTACTCCTACTGCTACTAATACTATTGTCACTGCTACACACACTTATAATGCTAACTGTAGATCAGTGCTCAAACTTCAGCTCCTTTCAGCGTTTACACTTTACTGCCACATCAATTCCTTTAAGTGGTGACTCTTGAACTGACACTATTATTTCTTTGACTTCCTACTCTCCACTGGCAATTCTTTTTCATTCAAACTGCCACCCAACCTTCTTTTAGTGCTTACACTTCACCATTCACTTTCACACATTCCAGTGATGACACTTTGCAACTTCTTTCCACGCTTACTATTCATGTGCCACTTCAACTCCTTTCAATGCTTACTCTTTATCTGTGACCGCTCACTACAGCTATTAGTGCTTATTCCAAAACCTTTTATGTATGCACATAAACTTCTTCAGCCCTTTTTCACTCTTACACATCAACTACTGATCCAACTCTACTGTATTTACTCTTCAACCTCCCCTTAATGGTACAGGCTAGCAAACTGTCCCTTACATTCTTACACCTCAACTACTTTTAGCAATTCAACTCCTTTCTGTTGTTATACTTCAAATACAATTCAACACCTTTTTTATGCTTGGACTGTCACTTTGACCCCTTTAGTTTCTTAAATTTCAATTGCTACTTCTACTTCTTTACATTCCTACACTTCACCTACCACTCTCCAACTCCTTTTAATGCTTCCACTTCAGCTTCTTTCTTCTCAACAGCATCTTGTTTACTGTAAAGTACAGTGGTTAGTGTCTTCTTGCAGCACTATTCATATCTTTTGGAGTGAGGGATATAAAAAAAAATTAATTAATTAAAATTAATTTACTATACTCTACCTTTGTAAATGTGTTCTATGAATATCAGTAAACAACAAAAACAACAACCCTCCATAATCTGTTGTCGTATTTTTGACTGTTTAGTCAACATTCAGATGTCCGGTGTGTCCCTGAAGGCCTCAGCAGGTATCTTTCGCCACATCAGGAAACCTGACGTGTGTTCGGAGGCTTTTCATATTCAGGGAGTCTTTTATCTTCCTTCACTATTTTACCTGTTTTATTCTTTTTTTCTTCGTTTTCCTCTTGACATGCACTCTTAACGTCTTTCCTTTTCTCATCCTTTTCTTCCTTCTCCATCATTATAATGTCCCCCCCTTCACTTCCTCACTCCATCCTAAACTTTTGATCACCTTCAATCCCTCCACCATCCCTCCTGGCTTCCTTATTCCCTCGTCCGCCAATACTTTCACCTTTCTCCTGTTCCCTTTCCTTCCCTCTCTCCTTCTATCCAGCTCTTTTTCTCTTCTTATTATTACATGTTTATTTAATTTCCCCTTAACATTGTTGACGATGATGATGACTCTAAAGAAGTTTTTATTATTGCGTCATGCATGGATCTACTTCACAACGTCCCTTCAATAGTTCCTTTCCGTCCTGCTTACTTTCCTCTGATTCTTGTTTAACTTATATTCTATTACTTTTTGACATGGGAGGAAGGACGGAGGGATAATTCCCCTCTATCTGCCCCTGGCTCTCAGTTTGTGTAACCGCACAGCAGAACTGATAATAATTAGTAAACAGTGATTGGATTAATTTGGTGGAAGTGCCGCAGCGGGCGGGGCCCTGCCCCCCTGCAGCGTGGCGCTGTTTGCTCAGCTAGCGGACGGACAAGAGTGAAAGAAAAATACACCGGCTAATTATTTCAGATAATGCAATTAAGATATGCATATTTTGCATAAATTCCACAATGGAAATATAGACGTCAGCAGATAAAGAGTGTGTGTGTATTTCCTGCGCGTGTAGTCTCTGGTGGCGGCCAGCAACATTAATCTCGTCCTGTTATAGCCTCTATCTGAACATCCATACGTACGCGTGTATGTGAGTGTATGTTTGTCTCGACTAAGAATAAGCACATTTGAAATCTTTTTTTAAAAATGTTTATTTATCTCTGTCATCTTCAGCTCTGCATACTTATTCTCACGCACTGTATGCAATAGGCCAGGTGCAGCAGTGTGTCTGTCCGCAGTGTGCGTCTGCGTGCCTAAAGTGGTTGGTGTGTCCGTGTGCATCTACCTGCTACACTAATGATCTGCAGCTGTCAGAAACACACACAAACACAGACACGCACGCACACACACACACACGCACACACACACACACACACAGCGGCGGCGAGGAGGAGAGGTGTAGAGGAAAAGATAGAGAGGAAAAACAACAAAAATGGAAAAGGAGGGGATATAATGTGTAAAAAAAAACATGGAAGGAGCTGAAAGCTATTTAGAAAATAACACAGGGAGGAAGGAAAGGAAGGGAGGGCAAAAGTCAGGAGAAAATAGAACAGAAGGAAAGGAGAGAAAGACATAGGAAAGGAAAGGTGAGAGGATGGGATGAGCGGAGGGAAGGAAGAGTGATGTAAAGGTAAGAGGGATTCAAAAAGCAGAAACAAAGGAGAGGAGGAAGAGAAGGAGAGAAAAAAAAGGAGAGAATTGTTGGCATCCGTCCAAACGACAGCATCATCCTCTCCTTCGTTCTGGTTTGAATACTGCTGCATGTCATTAGAGCTGCCAATCAACAGCTGCTGCTTCTCTGCTGCAGCGTGCAGCTCGATGCAGGAGGACAGCTGCAGCCAACGCACATACCCTGAACGCCGTGTGCCCCAGCTTTCTAAACGGGTTTCACCCACAGGACACACACACCGTATAACCTGCTTGATGAGGTCAGTAGGTCGTCATCAGAATCAAGATCACTATTCAAATCACCTGCTTCGATTGTTATCAGCCGATTCATTTGCCTTTATTGGTTGTCGTTGGGAGCACAGACTCGAGGTGGTATGGCCCTTTCTCCATTTCAGTTGGCTAAGTAGGCTGTGATCATCTATTGTTAAGCTGGGTTACTGGAGGGAGGTTCAAAATTGTTATGCGGCAATGTTTGGTGGCGTAGTTTTGACGGGAGCGAAGGAGGAAGTCAGGTCACGTAGTATAAAGAGCAAGGAAGTTGGGGTGGATGGATGGGTAGGAGGCCGCTGCTCGTGTCCTGCATGAAACTAAAAGTCCACAATGACTTATTTCAACTTACGTAACATACTTAAGTATATTTGCTGTTGCAACGGTGGTGCATGTAGATGCGTGCAGGCTCCCACGATCGTCTCTACTTTGTTGTTTCAATCGTTGTCTTTTTTGTCTCTTTTTGTCTTCTTTTTAATGGAGAACGTATGTCATTTGGGTGCGATACACTCATTAACATCGAAGCAGGAAACGTGGGGATTGGATTAAGTGCAGTGGACTTTGAGACCAGCCACCCAGCCAGTCAACATTTTTTTACGTTAAAAATGCCAGCCATATTATCAGCCCGGAGAATTTGTCATTATTTTTTGTTTGTTTGCATTCCTCCTGTTGCAAATTTTCAAAATGCACGTCAGGAATGCACTAGTGTTCTGTTCTGTCGTGTTTTTTTTGTGTGTTGCATGACTAAGCTACAACTGAATTTTGTTGGCAACACTGTGCTGCACAATAAATGATCCTTGAATCCTTATAATTACTCAACTTAAGTTACTTAACCAACACTACTTATTTTAACCCAAAATATGACAATTCACATTAAAACGTTTAAAACTGCAACAGTTTCACAACATGTGGGTAGGAGCAGTTTGCCCCATCTTCAGCATTATAATGATAGTGATAACAACTGATAACGGCCATTTAATGTATATATTTTGTATAGTTTTTTGTGCTTTGTTGGCTTCTCTATCAAACATCCAGTCTGTGTAGAGTAGAAGAAGAACAGAAGACTCGCATATGACGATGAGCAGGTTAGAAAGATTTAACCAGAAAGCAAAATAACCACGTAAGAAAAAAAAAAACTGGTGATACTCAAAAAATCAAAAAAGTAATTATGAAATCATGAGTATGTTGAAAAACCTATGCAAAAAGACCCACATTCATAGTCAGGCAAAGCTCATTTTGGTCTGATACATATTCACAGAGGCAAAATGACGTAATGAAATGAAAATGCTGAAAGTCAGATTCAGACCACCAAGCTGAGAATTCTGTGCGAGAGCTCAGAAAGCCCTGCAATCGCTAAAAGGCTCTTAAAAGCTTAGTGAGAAAGTTGCTAAATTGGCAACACTGCTAACAAGCAGAACGTCTGTAGGTTAAAATCCTGTCTGGCTCTTTGAAAAACACACTTATTATCTTGTAAAGGCAATTATGTCTATTGAAACAAATATAATTCTCGAAACAGAAACAAAATGGCAATCACTGTAAGTGATACAGTAGTCGTGCCAGCCGGGTCTGGACTGAATTTGTGGACAGCAGCGTACTTTTTGAAATTTCTTTTCTGTTTTACCTCTGGAAAGGAAATACTTTGTTTGTCTCTACTCATGCACATGTTTCCCGACACCTTTCTGCCTCAAGAAAGGGCAGAGAAAGGAGAAGGTACAGTATGTCTGAGAAAAAGCAATGTTTCCGGGGTTTGTTTCCCTTCAGCACCATTACCATCTTGTTCCATTCACTCTCCTTCAGTGTTATTATACACTAATATGTGATTAAAGTTTACTTGTGTCATGCTAGATATGGAGTTTATTGAATATCATATTAAATGTTATTACTTCTTTATGAAACCCAGAGGATATCTGGGGATTATCCATACACCTCACAGAAACATAAATTTTCGGACTACTTTTAGAATTTCATTCCGTCAGATGGAACAAACCCGGCTGTTAAGCCAATTAGACACCATAAAAGACTTCCAAAACACAGCCTTTAAATGACTATATAATATAGATATGTATATATATATATATATATATATATATATATCACAGCTTACTGTAAAATGAGCTTTCATTGGAGATGGCCAATGGCTCAACACCTACCAAAAATAGTAACGATAAAAGTGTGTAGCCCTGCCTTATGGAGGGAAATGTTGATGTGCATTCACTGCATTTTGGTGACTATTTCAATTCTAACTGGGTGGGTCAAACGTACAGAGGACTTTCACTCATCGGACCACTGTTCGTGTCCCATGTGAAACCAAAAGTCAACATTTACTTATTTTAACTCACGTAGCTAATTGAAATAGCAAAACAAAAGCACTTATTTTCAGCCAAACCATGAGGTTTTACTAAACTTAAGCAAATAGTTGTGTTGCACGCTAACCACCTGATTAAAACTACAACTGTAATCCAGGACAAAATAGGTTTCCCCTTTCTCTGTATACAGAACAAAATGATGTAGGAACACAGGGTTATCATAAATACATGACACCAACTCATGTGGCTGGAGACATTTTTCTCCGCGACATCTGCCTGACAATCAGTCATGGAGTCTAAGTAATGATGGAGTTTTATTTATTTATTATTTATTATTTATAAGACTGCATTGATTTTTAATTGTTTAGGTTTATCTTTTGTTCTGCAGAACCTTACCTGTCATCCATAAGTGTGTATGGTCTCCCTCCATGCTTTCAGTGTACTCTTGACAAGAGTCTCTCAGTGTGTTTTGTTCTGTCAGAGGATTGGAGAGCTCAGGTCCGTCTTTAATTAGATGATATGTTAGGAAGCTGCCATAAATTATTAGTGTTGTAATGAGACTGATTGAAGGGCTGAGTCTCCACTACAGATCCCCCACATTCCTTATCAACAGGCTGCTAATACACACACACACACGCACACACGCACGCACGCACGCACGCACGCACACACACACACACACAGACACACGCACACACACACACATACACACACACGATTACTTGACAATCAAGCACTCTCTTGTGCGTATATACTGTAAACACAAGTGCACAGACAAGAACACACACGCACACACGCACACACACACACACACACACATGCACACACAGGCTTTTCCTCACCCACTCACTCCCTCTGCGCGTCTCTCTCTATCTTTACTTCATAGTCTTACATTAAAACATTGGCACAGATTCTTTAATAAACTGTATATATACGTATATATATATATATATATATATTTTTTTTTTTATCATTTAATTTCTTATTTTCCTTTTGCATTTAACAAAATGATTCACAGAAAACAAAGTGCAGAATATAATATAACATATATCACATAAATATTACAGACAGATATAATACAACACATTACATAACTGTAACTAACATAAACATATAATATAACATGGCATAATATGATATATAACCCACTAGACCTACACAGACCTGTTGTATGTTGTACAAATTGTATGACCTTGAGTATGAAGCAATTTTGTAATTTGTGATTGTGGTCTACAAATAATGAAACTGACTTGACTGATCATTTTTATCAATTAAAATGTGCCAGTAGGTGATGAATATGGTATAGAAATATGTTTGAGTACTGACTTTGTTTGATAATCAAGGTAGCCAAAAATGACATGTCTTGTCCTTTTGTACAAAACAAGAAACGCTATAAAAGCATTATTTCCTATCAAAATATAAAATAAAAAAAATATAAATCAATATAGACAAATATAAATAACAATACCATTTTGAAATTTTGGTTAAAGTTGTATTCATTAAACAAAATACAAATGTCATTTCCAGCTACGTCACCAGAGTTTAATCAGAGCAATGTTTTTCGAGACAGGGAAACCCAAACGTCAAAATACCGGGACAGGAAGAACGTCTGTTGTCCCAGCGACCAAGTAAATATTTAAGGATGTGGGGGGTTTGTTCAACTGGCGAGCCGATGGCTGAGGGGCTCTGTCTCACCCTCCTGACATCTGTCTGTCTGTCTTTGTTTTCATGTCTATCCGTCATAAAGTTGACTTTCTGTCTCTGTTTCTTTCTTTTCATCCATCTGTATGTCTTTCCCTCAGTTCAGTGAGCTTTGGAGTTAAGACAGCAAAGCAGAACAGTCAACACAATGAAACTTAGTTGGTTTACTACTTCTGAATTTCTCCTCTCGTGCCAACAGTGAGTCTCAAACTAAATCATTAAACTGAACAGAATCATTTGCCGGATCTTCTTCTCCCCGGCTCACTAAGGATGCTGACTTTTGTTGCTTTGGACCAATATGCCACTGAGCTGTGGTATCACAGATGTATACGGAAAGTTTCTTCTTGACTAAATGAAGGAATGGAGGAAAGTAAGTACAAATATTTCCCTCAATGGAGGAGGGACACCAACACCGTCTCTCTCTCTCTCTGATCATCTTTATGTCTCTGTCTCTGATCATCTTTATGTCTCTGTCTCTCAGTCCACAGCAGCTGCTTCGACTCACCCCACCAGTGTGTGTGTGTGTGTGTGTGTGAGTGTGTGAGGGATCGGATAGCGGAGCATATTTTCTCAACAGCTGAATGTATGTGAAATGGATTAAACTAAAACCTGCAGGTTTACATTTCATTACGTTTCCGCCTTGAAGCTCACAAGTCCCGCTATATCACAGTATCAGACACACAGTACCCATGCTAAAGGCCACTGATTGTTCGTGCACTATAGTTAATGTTCAAAAGAAGAAAGAAAGAGAGCCCACTGAGTACTGAACAGTGAGAGAATTCACAGTGCGCGTATGACCAATATAAATAACATATGAAATGACAAAAATGCTCATTTAATAGGCATTCTTGTGTCACTGCAAGTAACCCCTCTCACACTGCACAGCCCTTTGATTAGCTGCTCATTCAATACTACTGGTTAGTGGAGCTTTAATGATACTGAATTCCATAAAAAGATTTAGCAGTGGCAATTTTAGTCAAAAACTTTCCTGTTAATACTTTATACTTTGTTTAGGATCCCCATTAGTTATTGCCGCACTAACAACTATTCTTCCTGGCGTCCACATAAAAGACAAGACATTCAAACATCCTATTCTTGACAATCCACAATATCAGTAAAATAGGTAGATAAAAGCATCTGTAACTGCGAATACTAATTGTGCACCGTTAGAAATTACCTAAATTAGCACCACATATATAATCCACCTTTACATACAGAGTATCATATGTAGCCTAAAGTGATTTCTGTCTTAATGACGTCTTTTTCTTAATTTCTTTTAAAAAATTATCCTACTGTTAATTTCAGTTAAATGTAGGGGCAGTTTATTCCAGTTTGTCATAGCCAGGGGTGGACTGACCATCTGGCATACCGGGCATCGTCCCGGTGGGCCGTTGACCCAGTGTGGGCCGGTCCGGTCCGCTATTTTTTTTTTTTTTCTAAATTCCCTCCAATTGGGCCAGCAGTGTGTTGCCAGCAAGAATCGACACATATTATTGGTCTATTGTTTGTCATTGTCAATCAATCATGGGCTGATAGGCTCAGAGAGCCCTGACAGAGCTGTCAATCACTACACAAACCAGGGTGGGGCGGGACCTCATGGCATGGGCCGGAGTCGCGGGATGGGCTGCTGCTGAGCCGAAAATGGATAAGCGGAAGAAACGCCCGGGTGGCTGGTCTGGACAGAAAATGCCAGGGCTGAATTTTTGTCCCAGTCCACCCCTGGTCATAGCCCTATACATTACAGTTTTCTTTAAAGCATTGGTTTCAGGTAAAGGTGATGTGAAGCATCCCACAAAGGCGTGTCTGGTGTTGTAATAATGTCTATCATTTGTGTGTGTTTGGCGGGAATATAGGTATGTAGGCTTTCTTAAGGCACAAATGTTTCTTATGCACTGGATCAGGCTGTCTCTCCATCCTCAACCAAGACAGATTGGCATGCATCCCTCCACACTGCTCCTCACTGAGCAATGAAGAGCAAGGCGGCAGCTCTGTTTCAAGTGAGCTGGATCCTATTGAGCTCTTGTTGTGAAGCACTCGACCAGATTGCTGGACGGTAATCGAGGTGGGATAAAACTAGAGATTAAAACTTGTTTATTTGTTATCTCTGTTAGAAAAAAAGCACACCTTCTGTACACAGAAATTCCTCGACTCATTTTGGCAACCACATTATTAATGTGAGCTGACCTTGAAAGTGTTCCGTCAAGTGTGACACATAACAATCTGGCCTCTTTGGCCTGCTCATTACATTACATTACATTACATTACATTACATTACAGTTCCTTTAGCTGACGCTTTTGTCCAAAGCGACTTACAATAAGTGCAAACAATCATGAGGATACGACTGTAAACAGTGAGAATCTTGCAAGTACATCAGCTTCAAATAGGTGAAATCATACAAGTGTAGAACAATAGCTTCAAATAAGCCAAACCAAAGTAAGAGCAACAAAGAGAAACAATAGAGTAAAAATTCAACCAATAGCTTCAAATAAGTCAACCAAGTGCAAAAGTACAATTATTTTAATTGACCAAAGTGCAGTGGAAACAGATGGGTTTTCAGTCTGCGACGGAAGCTGTGAAGAAGGGCCGGGATGGCAAACAGACGGGTTTTGTTTGAGGGGTCTCTGGGTCCCACTCACAGTAAGGGAGCAGCGAGCTGATTGGTAGATGCAGAGTGAAGTGAGCGAGCTGGGGTGTGTGGTTTGACCGTGGCCTGATGTAGGAAGGGGCTGATCCATTCACTGCACGGGAGGCCAGCACCAGAGTCTGGAAGCAGATTCGGGCAGCCAATGCTCAATGGCTAAACTTCGTAAAGATAGCCAAGGATCTTGGTTTGTACTTAGAGCATGCCCGGAACCAACTATCACACTCTTGGTTTTTGAGATATTCAACTTTAACCTGTTTTCAGAGACCCATTCGGAAAACCAGCATCAACTCCTCTTGAAGCATTTTGTGAAGCTCCTTCGTATTTTCTGCAGATACATACATTGTAGTGTCATCAGCGTACATAGCATACACTTTTTAATATACATAATATACAGATCACTGTAATTATGGAATACAGGAGCAGTCCTAGACAGCTACTCTGGGGAATTCTGTAATGTCATCCTTTGGACAAACTGCTGACAAACTATAGACAGACAGACAGACACACACTCTCTGTCTCTCTGTCTCTCTCTCTCTCTGTCTCTCTCTCTGTCTCTCTCTCTGTCTCTCTCTCTCTCTCTCAAACACACTCACACACTTAAACTCCGCTCTCACACTCTTTTTTCACTTTTGCCTGACACATTATAAACACAAGCCTCTCATATGGATCTGGCATTTATCATTTGAACACACACATAGCATAAAACAGAAATGACCTGTTTTCTCTCTCACTTACAGTCTCTCTCTCACACACACACACACACGCACACACACACACACACACCACATACACACACACACACACACACACACACACACACACAACACATACACACACACCACATACACACACACACCACATACACACACACCACATACACACACACACACA
>CALSBV010012116.1:380578-390695 GCA_943590825.1 Bovichtus diacanthus
TGTGGTGGTGCGGCAGATTGACATGTAAGTGTATAGTATCGATCGTGAGTGTGTGTGTGTGTGTTGTTGCCCGTGATGCGCGTGTCTGTGTTTAATGTGTGTGACAGCAGGTCTGAGGTCGTAAAGCTCCTATAAACCCAAACCTGAAATCATCAAGAAGGCATCACGCTGGGACTGAGAGACGTGGGGACACTAAAGCAGAAGGAGAGTTTGAACATCATCAACACTGGGACAACATCAGCTTGGTTATTACACAGCCAAAGTGTCCTCCAGTCTCTAACATATTTGTGTGTATCCCAGAAAAAGGGCCCATGGTTTTGGAATGTCACGATAAACTCTCATATATGGCGAGGAAAGTTCCGGTGCCCTTGTTCACACAGGTATGAAACAACATTTTTTTCTCAAACTCTGAAACTGATTATGTGTCCAAGTATTATTCAGACGTTCCGAGCATTATTTTTTAATTCTAATGGAGACGCAAAGATTTGATATCTTTGTGTCTGAGGCAGCTCCTTTAGATTTAGTCTCAGTCGTACTCTTTAGATAAAAATGCTTATTCGTTTTTGGCCCATTTTACTCATTTTTATCCTCCTTTAGTTTTACAACACAAGACGTTATAGTCTACTTTTAGTCCACAAAAAGTTCAGTACTAGGGACTTTGACACTTATTAACTCTCTAAAGCAGCGGACCCCGACCTTTTTGCACCACGGACCGAGGGGTGGGCCAGACATAACAAAACATACGATAAAGTGCAAAAAATATAATTGAATTATTACATATATAATCTAAATGTAATTATTACATTTTATATTATGCACTTTATTTATATTATCATTACATTTGTAATATATATAATATATTACATACATTTTTTTACAATAAATATTATACTACTTATACATACTTATATATACTTTCTGTAAGGCCCGGTGGTTGGGGAACCCTGCTCTAGAGTATTCTTTGTTGTTAGTGGTGGAGAACCACAAATCCATCTCTGGATTCAAATTGCCTTCACGCGCGTTAGAAATGTACAGGAAACCAAGAATGAGTGGAATCCTGTGTATTTGAATTCAATTTATAGCAGCCTCACGGTTTACTGCGCACTCTCTTTACACTGCATCAGAGCTCACATCTAAGGATGTGAACGTGGACTAAAAATAGAGACCTACCTTTGCAAAGGTGTGCCATATTTTTATGACAAGCCATTCAGAGTAGACTGGGGCTTAACAAAACAAAATAATCAGTTTTTTGAACATTAAAGCATGAATGTACCTAAGTATGAACTTTTAAATGAGCAAGTTAAAATAATGTGAGTTTGTTTGGCTGCACTGTAAACAGCGACGACGGTTGCTCTCCTGTTGTATTTCTGACAAAGTAGCTCTGTGTTTACTGGAAACCGCACTTGTTTTTACCATGGTAACCACGAGCCCTGCCAAATGAACGAGGACTAAAATCTCCAGGATTACAACTTTCTTCAGCAGCTAGTTGCCCACTTACCAGTTGGTGCTACACAGGTGGTGTACAGTGGGTTTATCAGAGCTTGTGTGCTGAAAACAGCTGCCTGCTGCTGCTTTAAGCAGCACATGAGAACGCTGAGACTGAATCAATAGTAAATGTGCCAGAAAACCAAAACAATACAGTAAAAGAAGCTCTGTAGAGCTGCGGGCTGGTAATAATTCTCGATGGACCACTTTCACATAACATATTTTCATCTGATTTATTGTTAATGCATGAATAAATAATGCATTATACACGTTTCCGTACTAAATCGCAACTGTTTTTGGTCGTCAGATCAAAGACAGACACGAATGAAGAGAGTGTGCAAATGCATGTGTGTTTTGTCAGTAATGTCACACACGCATACACACACACTCACAGTCACACCTGTTATAGTGAAACCCTGGCAGAGTTTTATTGTGCCTGTTCATCTGCTTGCCAATTTGAAGCGTCCCTCGTCCGTCTCCACTAATAGACTTTGTTACGAAGCCAGAGGTTCAGCACTTCTTAAATCACTCCGCCAGTCCAACTCTGACAGTGTGTTCTGTGATGTTTAATTAGGAATAATGGTTTCTAATACTCCACCAATTAGGGCCTGTCTCCTGTTCAGTCAGGGGAGTTGTTTAGTGAAAGAGAGGCAGGAAAAAAACTAGAATAAAATCACTGTATAGGTAATGCCAGGTTGGTGCACCCCTGGGGTTTTTATTTCAGTAAAAAACTGGCGCTGCTGATGGATTTCTGACTAATGATTAATTTAAGCTCTTCTCGAAGGAAATCACTAATTAAAACAAGGCTGAAAGTCCAAACGTTCATACCAGTAAAATATGTTAGAAAAGAGGACATTTAAAAGGGGCTGCTGGTAGGAACCTGTATGTGTGTGTGTGGAGGTGTTGCTTAAAGAAACCATTTACAAAGGCTGGTTGGTGAACTACATTGTGTTAAATCATTCAGCAGCCAGAGAACCTGCTGTGTTATGGTGCAAAAGCTCGAGTGAGTCTAATGTAACGTCTGCTGAATCCAACATGGAGGCTTTTTTTTTTTAGCTGGGTCACACTTCAACGAAAGAAGGGGCTTAAGAATTGGTTTGTCCAAAATGTCCAAATGCGCTCAGAAACATATTGTGCTCTAGATAAAGCCTTTTGTGTTTCTACTGTACCGTAGTTCTCGGACGCATAAAACTGCAGTATTGGCAGCCTGAATTGTGTAGCTTCTAAAGCAGTGTTATGGTAAGGATGGCCTCAACGAGGCAACGCTCCTGAATTGATACCACGGAGTTGCCACAGCAGCTTGTAACCGCAGTCTGGCTGGGCTGTGCGAAGCGGTATTGAGTTAGGTGCAATCTGCAACCGTCAAATTCAACACACATTCCTTTTGAGCCAGGCTCAGATTACAAAATTTTTTAAATCCTTATTGAATTGTTTAGGTTGCATGAAAAAAAAAAAAAAAAAGATAAATTTCACAGAAGATTAAGGCATTTTGGGAAGTGTGACATTGACATTGAAAACACTCTTTCCGGTCATGACATTTGGGAAAAAGGACATTTTCTTAAAGTCAGGACATTTTGACATGTGTGCACATTTTTTGAAAATGTAGACATTTTCAGAAAAGCAAACACACAAGATATTCACGTTGGATGATTTTGCAGTACACAAGGTACATATATTACAAAATGTCCAGTGCCAATACTGGAACCAATGGGACCTTTTTCTCTTCTTTTTGCAGAGTTCACTTCCCGTCTGAACTGAATTCCTTGTCACTACCTCTTCCATCATCATAGTGTGGAGGCTACAGACAACCCTACGTCACACATGGTGTCTCCTGCTGATTTTTTCACCTGCTTTTGTAAGACAACACCCGGAGGACGTACTCTAACACTCGGGTGTTTCATGGTAATGCGTAAAAAAGCGTATCCCAACGGTGCAGGATTGAGACCAACCAGTATGAGTCACCAGTGCTTATCCCTGACCGGGTTTCCAACTGTGCATAAGATGCACAATATCAAGATAAGAGACACTGGGTAAAAAAAATGTGGCTCAGCAGGTAAAGCTGAACCCCAAATACCTCCCGATGGTCAGCACAGCTCCTGTGCATGGTAGCTTGATGCCATTGGTGTGTGAATGTGTGTGAATAGGTGAATGAGAAGCAACTTGTAAAGCGCCTTGGATAAAAGGGCTATTTAATTGCAGTCCATTTACCATTACCAAGCCAAAGACACAGCTACTGGGAATCTCGCCACAATGTGTCTTTAATTTGTCTTTAATAATGCAAAATTTGATTTTTTAATTCAGTTGAAACAAATCCCAACAATATCTCGAATATCCAGAGAAACTGGGACATTTTTTCAGGAGAGCCATATTACAATAAACATTCATTTAATTTGGGGCTGTATGTATGTCCAAACCTGGGCAAAAAAACTTTTTGCAATGACACCGCTACAGGGAAGTGAGAAAATAAAGTATGTTTCCCGTAATTGAGTTGTACTGACACTTTAGGACATGATTGATTGCTGTGGTGGGCAAATATCTGGTATAAAAGCTGAGGCCACAATGTTGTGATTTTGGGTGAAAAGTGTCAATGGATGACCAGAAGTAGCCATATTATATTTGGGTCATATTCATTTCAACAATTGTTTTCCACGAAAAAGAGCTAAATGTATAAGAAGGAAAACATAAAGAATAACATACTTTTATGCATCAGATAAGAATAAAATATATGCGAGTAATTTGTGAATGGCGTCTGGGCTGTTTCCTTCTTTTAAACAGGGTTTGTTGATAAAAGCAGCAAAGCTGTTTCACAAAAGACACTCTGATTTTGGTTTCCCTTATTGGGTCACTGAAGGCTTTTGTCCCATAAATAGGCCTGAGTGCACACACGCACGCACGCACGCGCACACTCACACTCACACTCACACACAAACACACACACACACACACACACACACACACACACACACACACACAGACACCACGTCCACTGCTGTCTAAAGCAACAACAGAGGAACAAACCAACAAATAAAAAAAGAATCACCCAGCACACATTCATCAACCCACTGAGAGAGAGAAAGAGGATGTTGTGTTTTAGGATGTCCCTTCAGTAAAAGTAGGTCACACACACGCACACAACAGTGTCTGACCTGGACCAAAAAAAGCTACACACACACAGTCTTTTTTTCTTGATTATTAGAACCTTTTTTTTTTTTTGCATTACAAGCTTTTGCTCCAAAACGATGTGTGTGTGCGTCTGTGCCTGTGCGTGTGTGTGTGTGTGTGTGTGCATTTTTGTGCTCTTGCATTTCTAAGTTTGTTTGGACCTCTTTCAGATTTGCACCTCGTGAGTGAGGACAATATTATTTATTTTTTTTTAGGGATTGGGGATGGTTTCAGAAAAGTGGGGCTATTTTGTAAAGAAGACATGTTTGGAAAATGACAGCGTTTATGGACAGTGAGGACATTTGGTGAGGACATTTGTTTTCTTGGGATTCTTTGTTGGGATTCATTCTTGTATTTCTATGTGCGGTAAAACCAGCTTCAGGTTTAATCCCGGGGGGTGAGGCCTTTGGATTTGTTTTTGAAGTTTGGGTATGATTGAGTATGTTCTTGAAAATAAAGACATTGTGTCCAGTCCTCACTTATTCAAAAGGGCTGTTTGAAGACATTTAGAGGCACTTTACAGATATTTGAAGATCAGCGTATTTGTCATGAGGAGTATTCAGCTGGGAAACAGACGAATCATGTCTGCTGTGACTCCGGAGGAGCTTTGCCAAGTCTGGAAAGATCCCTGATAATGTCATAGTGATGTCATGGGTTACCACGGCATGAGCACGAGACCAGTTTTAACAAAAAACGTAGTTAATAACTGTAGTTGTAAAAAGGAAATGTTGCATTATTGGAAACGTTTTTTCTGTCTCTCACAAGTTCCCAATATGGAAGTCCATTGCTGGACTACTGAAGTTGCAATAAACAGGATGGTTATGACCCACAAAATGCATTTTGTCAATGAGGGTCTTCACAAATATGGTACAAGCAAGTGTGTGCATGGCTTTGTCTTAATGTCAGTCAGGAAACGTCAGATAAAATTGAAAATAAAAACAAATGCACCTCTATAAAAATTGCACAGCGACAGAAAATAGCTGTCGTTTCCAGGGTGTGCTTGATTAATGTTTTTTTAGTGTCTTTTTTTTAATTTACCAACGCCTAATAAAAGGTTCACAAACCATCTGTTTCTCTTTCCCCCTGATGCCTTGCCCAAAGGTCCCCCCATCCTGGGACTGGCACCACGCCCAAACACATCCATCCTTCCTCTCCCTTTTCCTCCTCTACACACTCCCTTCCTTTTCCTACTTCCTCATTCCTTCCGTCGTCTTCCTGCCTCGTTTCCTCTCTTTTCTTTCTCTCTATTCTCCTTCCTCATTCTTTCTACGTCCGTTTTCCTTCCCTTTTTTTCTATCATCTTGTCATTTTCCTTTCTCTCTCTCTCTCTCTCTTCTTTTTCATCATCACTTTGTCTCCTCATCTCCCACTTTGTTCCCTTCTGTGTTCTTCCTCTTTTTCCCACCCAGTTCGCTCTCTTTCCCTTCCCTCCCTCCACTCCCTTACCCTTTCTATTTTTAATCTCCTTATTTCCTCTCTTCCGTCCTCCCTTCTGTTCACCTTCATCACCCCTTCCATCTTTTCCTCCCCTCTATTCTCTCTTCATCTTCATCCTCCCCCTCTCGTCTATATTTTATCCAAACGCCAACTCTGCTTCTCCTCCTCCTTTTTCCCCAACTAATTTTCTCTTCATCTTTATCGTCTTTCCTTCCCTTCTCCCGCCTCATCCCCTTGTGTATGCCTTCTTCTTCTTCTTCTTCTTCTTCTTCTTCTTTCTCTCCATTTTTCCATCTTTCATCCCCTTTTCCTCTCTTCTTCCTCTTGTCTTTTCTATCCCTCCCTCTTTTATCCCCTGAATTCTTCTATTTTTCCTCTTTTCTCTCTTTCTCTTTACCTAGCATCTCTTGCTCATTCATTCCTACCCCTCTCTCTCTCTGTCTCTCTTTCTCTTCTGTCTTACTTTCCTACCCATTTAAACCTCTCGCCCGTTATGCATATTCATAAACCTGCAAACTTTCCCATCCAATAGCGTTTAATCCCTCCCTGCATTAGTGTGTGTGAGTGTGTGTGTGTGTGTGAAGGGTTAAGAGGAAAACACACACACACACACACACACAAATACACACACACACACACACACACACACACACACACACACACACACCCTCCCAAACATCTAGCAGCTGGCCGACAGATGGGGCCCACAGCCAAAAAAGCAGCAGCGGCAGCGCCACAAAAATAAAAATTTACAAGACGCCAGTGGAATTTATTTAAGGGCAGGAGGGGGCGAAGGGGCTACAGTTCCCTGCACTTCCTCTATCTCTTTCTTTTCCCCTTACCTCCCTCTATCACTGCCTTTCTCCCTTATCACCCAAATCGTGTTAATGTACATGATTCTCACGCTCCATCTTCTGCCTAATTAAAACCTACCATCATCTGAACGTGTCTCACTCCTTCACTCATTTACTTCAGTAGTATTACAATAATCCAGCTGAAGCAACGGCGCTATTTACTCTTTTTTCTGTTTCCTGTTTTAAAGTCAATTTGTCCCATTCTGACTGTCCGTCCTCTGTTGCTCTTTACTAAGTGCACTTTTACCTATGGTTAAGTCTTCTTGTGTTTTTTTAAAGTGTTTTCTACTCAGTTCTAGTACACTCAAGACACATTTTGTAAAAAATGTTTTGCCTGTTTTTGAATATTTTCATAATTTTCACATCTCATTTACTTTCATGTCTCCATCCTCTGTCGCTACATATCTTTATTTCTTTTCTGTATTTCTGTCTTTAATTTAATCTGTCTTCGTTGACCCTTTTCTTCTTCCTGTCCTTTATTTCTAAATATTAATATAAGGGTATTCTATTACTAAGGGTATTCTAAGTTCTAAAAATGAAACATTTCCTCGATCCATCTGTCGAATTTTTTGCTTTTCCTACAACGTGTCGTGTCTGCTTTCAGGGGAAATTTGCTTGGCCCTCCCCTTCTTTCTTTCCATTTACTCCATTAACACCCTAACCTGTACACACACACACACACACACACAGACAGACACACACACACACATGCAGGCGCACACACAAATTGAGAGTAGCAGAGAGAGGTGAGGGAGTAAAAGTGAGGTGGAAATTGCTGGAGTGGAGTAAAAAAAAATGAGTATGGGGAGGAGTGAGATGATGCTTTCAGTCTGCTGAGGCTGCAGGTGGATTTTCTTTGGCCAGATGACCTCTCGCTCGCTCTCTCTCTCTCTCTCTCTCTCTCTTTGTGTATCTACTTCACCCTGCCTCTCAACCTCACTGTGTCACTCCCTCTCCACCCCTTCTATTGCAGAAGAACATGGAAAAGGGCAGGAAGTGGAGGAGGACAGTGGAGATGAATGACGGAGGAAAAGAGGATGAAATGAAGCAGGAGACAAGGGAAGGAGGGAAGGAGAAAGATGAGGAAGAGGGAACCTGAAAAGGAAGACATAACAGGAGGGGAGACCAGGGCCACACACACACACACACACGCACACACACACACACACACACACACACACACACACACACACACTCAAGGAAGAAAACACAAGTGACAAATAACTTTGGTCAAAAATAAACCAACGTCACTTCCACTCAGTTCATTGCTTCCTGTCATCGGTAAAAGAAAAGACCTGCAATGTAAAGAGGTTGGACACTAATACTACATTTGCATGTATACCGACATTACACATGCTATGCACACGCCATTATTATGTTTTTAGTAGTAAAAGTAATAAAAATGTCCTTTTTAAAAAAATATATTTTTATTATTTTATTATTGTCCTTCATTCATTTATATGTACAGTGCTGGTAGAAGTGTTCACATCCGTAACTTAGTGTTAGTAAAATTAGCATGACGTCAATGTAAAAATACCCTGTTGAAAGAAGTATTATTTGCAAAAAATATAAGATATTTTCGTATATTTTTTTATTGAACCCCGACCACTGATGCAATAATGTACATGTAGAATTTTAGTTTTGCAGTTGGTCGAGGTGGAGCTATATATACTGGTAGTCACTGGATAGTCAGTGTTATGTTTAAATTGATAACGAGTTGACCTTTGTAGATTTAATCTTAATACAAAAAGTACAAAATTTCCCTCTGAAATGAAGTCAAGTGGAAGTATAGAGTAACTAAAATACTAAAATTGTACTTCATAATAGTACAGTAGTTCAGTAAATATACTTAGTTATGTTCCACCACTGCAGTGAGAAAATGAATACAATAGCACATAGAACACATTATAAATATAGAGCCTGGCTTAAGCTTTTTGAAGGCTAAAGCTTTGTCTAAGTACTTGAGCTACATTCTAACGTCAGCATGCTTACATAATAACATGCTGATGTTTAGCATCTTCACAATCTTAGTTTAGCTTGTTTGCATTCCAACATTTACTATTAGTATAGCTGCAATATCATCAGTTTGCAGGTATTTAGTCATAAACCAAAGTAGTGGACGAATTAGAATTTTGAGCTAAATATAGCGCTAGAGGAAAAGCCAGAGGATCTGCACAGTTAATACAGTTCACCCTGTGAGCAACATAAATGTCATGAATAAAACTAATGGCACACCATGCAAGAGTCGTCGAGACATTTATTCAACAGCGTAAATGTCAACCTTGTGGTGGCGCTACAGGAAAAGTTAGGGAATATTCAAAGTCGGTAGGATTCAATCTCTGGAGGCCATGAATGTGTGTAAAAAAAGATGGTGTAAAAAAAGATGGTGCAAAGGTGGTTGCCGAGATATTTCAGTCCGACCCAAAGTGGTGGAGCGATGGACAGACTGACATTCACCGTCATTCCTCGAGAAGCGCTGCTGGCACGGCCAACAACGGAAAATTTAATTAGAAAATAAATAATGTTTGAGAGGTTGAGAGTAAAAAACAAAAGTCAATGTTAAAGCAGGTTTCTTTCTAGTTTTAAAAGAAGACACTCGGGAGGAAAACTGTTCAGCAGAAACAGACGGAAAAGGCCTTTGGCACTCGGCCTGCAGCAGGAGGGACCAGGCCCCCTTGACCCTGACAGAAGCATCTGTAACCTGTTGATTGGTCCAATATTCATCTGATTGCGATGCAATGTTGTGTAAATATTGTCTATCCCCAGATGATGAACTCTTTAGATTTGAATGACCCCATGACCTTTCCTCTAGTGCCACCCTCAGGACAAACTTTGCAAGTGTAGCTCTGAGAACAGCTGAATCATCAGAAGATTGTTTGTTCCGTCCAGCGCTCTCGTATCGTGGCTTTAACACAGAGTGTTAGTCTGACGTAAACTCATAACTTTATATACAGTGTCAGCTTTTTGCTTTCATCCATACATACATATAAGCGTGACTGCAGTTGTACATTCTGTTACAAGTCCAATGAGATCAGGTGTGTTTATTTTGTAGACCTTTTCATCCCTTCCCCCTGCTGCCCACCTGCGCTGCACCTGACGTCAACCCCACGGAGAAGCACAATCACACACACTCACACACACACACACACACACACACACACACACACACACACACACAC
>CALSBV010012116.1:420261-437657 GCA_943590825.1 Bovichtus diacanthus
TGTGTGTGTGTGTGTGTGTGTGTGTGTGTGTGTGTGTGTGTGTGTGTCAGTTCACTGTATTTTTCTACACAGTGGTGGTGTTGGTGTCGAACACTCAAAGTACTGTAAAAAAGGTAATGGAACATGGTGGCTTTCACTTTGAAATGTTAATAGGGGGGAGTTGTTGAAGATGCTTCATGTGTCAGTCAGCTCTTCTTTCTCAAAGGCATTCATTCATTAATTCATTCCTTCATCCAGTCAGTGTGGGAGCCAGTGAGTCTGTGTCAGTCTGTAACTTCTCAGTGTGTCTGAACATGGCCTAAGTGACTGACTGAAATAAATTAATCAGACTTTAGCACTGTGTGGAATAACACATTCATCTGAAGGAGGCCAGTCTAGCAATGCCAACGCAGGGGGGCTTCAGCTAAAAAAAAAAGCTGCATGTTTGCCCCAAACTGGGCTCAATTTGTGACACCCCCAACGTGACATCAATGGGCAAGGTGGTGTGGCGGCTACTCAAACAAGTGCAAGCATACATTCCTGGTGGAGGATTGTGTAATGGGAATGCTAGAGTTTGTAGCGATTTTCAGGTTCGCCATTCCGGTCTGCGAGCTTGAACTGGTTCCAATTCTTCCAAACTGGCTGAACCAGCATGTTGTCATTATGACCCGTTCTGGCAAATTAAGAAAGTGGCCTCAGCAACCTTTCCGATGCTAAATCCCACTTGTATCTAATCGGAAATGGCCGATATGAATTGATATGATATTTGTTTTGTATGTATTATTTCGGGTGAAAACACAATCTAGTCTCAAAAAAAAAGAAAATGCTAAAATCGTGGCAATATGGCAACATTTTGGGATTTGAAGCCGCCAAAAGAGGTAATCCGGAAAAAATGAACGGGGCAACCTGTAAACACGACTGGAGTCGTGACACTCTCATTCGTGGGCTCTCTCAGTCTCACTACGTTCCATTCGGGCAGCTGCGGAAGTCAAGTTCGACACCTAGTCGTAAAATGTGGTATTCCAGACAATAATTTTTACCCTGGCCTTAGCGAACGCTGCATTTATACAGTTGATCATCGCGGTCGAAAGATTAAAACAATTGTGCCTTTAGAGTTGTAGAACCCTCTGTCAGAGTACAAACTAAACTAAAACTTCTAACTCATGGATGTCTTACTCAAACTGGACTTATATTGGCATTATATTTCATGTCTCAGCGGTACCTGGGGCAACCCCTCGAAACGCAGGGCTGTTTAATGAGTGCTTCAGTCGGTCGGTGAGTGATGACATTTCGCCGAGGTATGTTTATCTGTATCTATCCCCATATATGTCCGGGGAGAGTTTAGGTGCAAATTTGAAAATCTGTGTTGTTTTACGTTTTACTGTTCCACGTTTCGATTCCTGAGAGCTTTTTTTTTTTCCTTTTGTTTTCTTTTTCTTGTATGCGATATTAAAACTTAGTTGCGTCGTGAGCTATTTCATCAGTTGGTTGGTAAAATCTGAATCTTTTTGTCAGTTGACAGTTGTTCAGCCTGAATGAACTGATGAACAATCACTTCTTTTACCAGTTAAAAAAGCAGAGGCTGCTAAATTACTCTTCAACATTCTTATGTATTGACAATGTTTGCCATGAGCATATGGTAGACATGAATGTTGCAGTGATGATATGATACGATCGTATGTGTTGTTGTCTTTTTATTACAAAAGACGGATTGTCCCCTTCACTGCTGCTTTCTCTGTGTTTGATGCACTGTTCTATACGTTATCTCTTTGCTGTGATCGTATAGCAGGTTGTAGGTCATGCTGCATTCCTCCCATGTATTTCCCAGCATTATATTGTACTGTATGTGTGTTGTGTTCCATAACATCCTCAGTCTGTGTGAGACATGCTCAACCTCCGGAGGATACTGTCTTTTCGAAATCTTTTCTGGAAGCTTTTCACACAAGACAAGCCGGGTCATTTTCTCTTGCTCCCGCTCATGTTATTTGCCTCCAAACGGCGTTTTGGAAGCCATTTTGTTTGTTGGATGAGAAAACAGAGAGATGCCCGATGATGTCTTCTTTGTTTGTTGCTTCCTTGTGCGGTTGTTGTTGTTTGTGCTCCACGGTTTCGGTGGTGGTGTTTGCTCCCCGTGCCGTGCATACCAATGCAAGGAAGGACAACAAATGTTACGGTTTTGAGAAAAAAAAGAGACCTAGTTTTCGGTAGCGGTTGTTGGGCCTCGGTTTTCTGTTTCATGTGTGTGTTTTTATGTTGATACAATGAACACACACTGGTGTCACACACGCGTGCACTCATCCCTGTGCACAAATCACATTCTTGTTTCTGGCGCACACACATCGAAACACCCACATGTACAAGTTGCGACACACACACGCGCACACACACACAAGCACACACACACACACACACACACATACACACACACACACACTCTGCTCACCCCTGCTGTGGCTTTCTGCAGGCCTCGGCATTTTGATGAGCCCGCTGCTGTTTGTGAATGCAGCTAATTAGAACTCTATAGACCTACACAACCATGAGAGCAGCGGTTTCCAAAGGCTGGGGCGAGGCAAGAGGCTGGGACATGCCCACACTGTGCCGGGTCCACACACTGCGTGTTTAGTTCAGGTTAACAGCCATGACTTTGCTTTAGAGAAGTTAAAAAAAAACAAAGATTTTGAGATGCTAGTTTCACTCCTTTGGTATTAATTTATTTTGTATTATCTTACCAGTAAATATGAATTTATTTGGCTTTTTAAAAACTTCAAACAAAGCAGTATTGGCTCAATTCATGAATTGGCAGCCGCTCAGGGGCGAAAGGTTGAGAAAAAAACAAAACATGAATGTCATTGATGTCAACTTTTCATGAAATAACTTTTCTTTTTTTTTTTTTCTGGATCAAAGTATGTTTTTTTGATGTTATCATCCAAATAGATTTGAGAAAGCTCTGTGACCATAAGGGTTTAACAAATGTGTGTGTCAAGTAATCCTTTAAAATCCTCCAAAATTGGAGTTACAAGGTTTTCACTCTGAAATTATAACATTTCTTAAACTATCTTAAACTAGTTCTGCACAGTTTCATGAGCTGCCGTTAGAGAGAAGTGAGCGGGGTCCATTAACCTTACCTGTACTTTAATTTAATTTGATTGGGTGTCAAAATAGCTTGGACCAACCCTGCCAAGGTGCAGTCACACACTATTTCCTTTTATCATCACGTTTTAAAACGTACAGGACAGGACTTTGTCTTACTGAATTCTAAAATGGAAATGGGACCAGTGAACAGTGCCCAATTGATTACTTTTTTTTACTTAATCAGGAGGGTAATCTTTACCCACCTAAGTAATTAATAAATAATTAATACATTTTGGGTGGCTTGTGATAATTTGGGCTACTTTTTTGGTAATTTGATAAATAAAAAAGAAAAAAAGAAAAGGAAATGCAAGTAAAAAAGCAATGGTAGCATACTTGTCAAATTACATCATGGTGTTCATGAAGCACATGAACTGAACATCCGAAGCATCATACCTTTGTGGCGCAATGAGGAGGCTGTCACATTGCTCAAATTCATTTATCAAACAAACATAAATGTCAACGATGTTTGACTCACAATATCAATATATAAAATATATAAAACCTGTACATACATTCTCAAACTTACAAAAAGGGCCCTTCCTAAAAACTTTTTAAATCGATGACTTTTACCACAATTGAGTGGGTTCAAGAATCTGATTAAGACGTTATTATCCTTTCATATCACATGCTCTTAGTCCAGACACAGTTAGTTAGACATTCTTTGAGCGTGCTGATAGGATTCTTGAGTTTTGGTAGAGATATCGAAACAATAGGGATTTTAAGACACATCATGTAAGTATTAAGGTTTGATAGCACTACACTACAATGACTTACATTACATCCTCACTTTTAATCTCTCACATTAACGGAGGTCTTTTGCCGCAACGCAGACATTTCCACACACAAAGAACACAGTTTGTCCCCAAATGCTTGAGAAAGTAGGTGGAGGTTGCCAAACGGGGCTACAGAAGACAACATCCACAGCAAAATTAGAACACAAAGGAGACACGCGGCTGGATGGAAGCATGAAACATGGAATTGTGTAAAAATAACACATCACTCAGGCAGAATAAAAACAGGTTTTAGGATTTGGTTCATCTGATGCTTCTGAGGATAAGTAGTGACATTTCTCTCCAAACATGTCTTCGTGTAGAATTAGAATTTTAAAATGACATCCTTCACACAATGCTGTGAATAAATTTAGTTTTTTTGAAGCCCTCTTCTCATTCGATATAAGTCCTCGCAATTTTGGACGACAAATTCACCTTAAAACACAAAAGCGTCTAAACATAAACGCCGCACAATCCCCACGAGTCCCGACTGACACGCTCAGCCCACGGTCATCACCAACCAGGAAGTGGATTAGGCGTTTTAATTATTGGGAGATTTCGCCATTGTTGTTGTTTATTTTAGGATCATCCCTGGAAAGATAATGCACACTTCCAACTCTGTGTGTGTTTCTAATCTCCTCCTGGATGAAGCGGTTCAGATTCACTCTGCCTGTCAAAACCGCTACCACCGCCACACGTCTATTTCAGGTCTTGGCTGGTGGTGGTGCTTTTTCCTTTCCCTTTCTTTTTAATGCATAACCTCTCAGATCTGCTGTTTGTCTCCCTGTCAATAGTGTTGTAAGGGGACGGAGGTGTCTGTGTATGTGTGAGAGAGTGTAGATGTGTAGGTTCATAGTAGAATGAGTGTTGAGCTTAAAAATGTGTGTCTGACAGATTTTGAGTGTGTGTGTGTGTGTGTGATTGGTATGTGTGTGTTGAGACCAAAGATGGGGAAGGGAAGAGGGCTTTGGGGGCGGGAGGGCAAACCCTCATCCCCATTGCCATGGAACATAAAGTTGGCACAGTGAGGTGGAGGAAATGTTTCCTCAAGTGTCAGCAGAAAGAAACAAAGAAAAGGAAGGAAGAAAGAAAGGAAGGAAGAGAGGAAGAAAAGGTTAGAAGGGCGAATGGAAAGCTGAAGGAAAGGAAAAGAGGGAATGGAAACGGGTAAGGTAGGAAGTGAAAAAAAGAGGAAATGAAAAAGGAAGAAAGGAATTAAGGACGGACTAAAAAAGGTGAAAAGAGGAAGGAAAGTGGGAGTCAGAAGAAGAAATAGAGGGATAAAAAAGACAGAGGGAGAGAAAGAGAAAGAAGGAAGAAAGGAAACAGGAGAGAGAAAGAAAAGGAAAGATGAAACCATCAAAGAGACAGGAAAGAAGTAACACAAGAAGGAAGGAAGGGTGGACAAGAGAAGGAAGGAAGTAAAGGAAGGGTAAAGTGGGGAAAGAAGGAAGAAAAGGAAAAGAAGGAAGGAGGAAAGGAAGCAGAGGAAATGAAATGCCATACGGAAAGGATAAGTTGTCCGGTGTACTATATTGTTTCTTATTTTCAACAAATCACTTGAACAAACATAACCATTCATTATTCTATAAAGCTATTAGCCATACACGCTTCTCCTTCAGGATCGCAGGGGAGCTGGAGCAGATCCCAGCCGACATGGGCTACACCCTGAACAGGTCACCAGCCAATCACAGGTCTGACGCTCATAGACAGACAGCCATTCACTGTCACATTCACACGTAACAATAACCAATTACTTGGACAGTCCAAAGACGGACCACAACCAACTATGTGTTCGACCGTCTCTCAATGGCCGACTTTCTGACTTCCCTACTCTGTTTGATCTCAGACCCAACCCCATTGGTTCCTACTAAAGTCAGATAGGCTATATAAATACATATATATATATATATATATATATATATATATGTACAGTATATATATATTTGTTTCTTTTAAAAAGAAAAGGCTTGGTAATTTCCTAAGACAGATGGTCTGTTAAAACCATTATGATGATATATTTATACAGATATTTGGTGAGGTCGATATCATGATGTGGCAAATGTACGCACACAGAGTAAAGGATCAAACATTGCATGGGATTTCTTTTACAATAAGAAAATATAGAATATCACCAGACTTAAACTAGACAAAATGAACTTCAGAATCAGAAAACCTTTATTTGTCCCACAGTGGGGACATTTACAGCACTACAACAGCAAAGGGACAGTGCAGAGAAAAGGGCAAATATAAAAAAAAGTACAAAATAGAATAAAAGACAACAACTGTGGTAAGTAAGTAGCAGTTCTGGGAGACAATCAATAAACAAGCTTTACTCTATTTATTTAATTTAATTGTTTGTGTGCCACCTTCTACCTATTGCTCTTTTTCTTGTCCTTGTCAAGACAAACAGAAAAACACAGCAGCGTTGTCCCCACTGCCAGCGAGCGTCACGCATTTAGCAGAGAAATTTGGGCAAGGACAACTTGAGCCCT
This sequence comes from Bovichtus diacanthus, assembly GCA_943590825.1. NCBI lineage: Eukaryota > Metazoa > Chordata > Actinopteri > Perciformes > Bovichtidae > Bovichtus > Bovichtus diacanthus. The sequence continues at coordinate 426,638 of CALSBV010012116.1, forward strand.
GATGGCATGCCTGATTTTTGTTCCCCTAATTGGCATAGCTTATTAAGTCACAGTTCATGGCAGAGAAAAAAAGGGGGTTGCTTTTAATAATACCCCCTCTCCCGCTTGATTTGATGCACTTGTACCGAGACAGATAACGCGCTTCAACGCGGCGAGCGACGCCCCCACCAACACCCTCTTGTCTCTATCCAGTCAAATCTGCCTATGTTACGCCTGTCACTCAAGAACAGCCCGGCTGATCGCTTTCAAAATAGAGATGGAGAGCAGGAGCCAGCCGCCTAATACCTCACCCTCCCACCCTCCCTCTGCCTCTGAGGCTGCTAAATTGTTTCGTTTCCTCGGAAAAAAGATGCAGAACGACTCACAAAAACACTCAACCATGCTCTTAATTGTGGTGCGGATTAGGGATTAATATGCGTTTTTTATCCATAATGGCAAATATTATTAGCCCCATTTGCTTTTCTAATGCTAATAATGACTCTGCTAATAATGGCAGTGATTTCAAGGTTAGCGTCTGTGAGAACTCGGTGTGGGTTTGGGATTTTTTTTAAAGCTCTGGAGATTGACGTGCCGCTTGCTTCGACGGGCCAGCACGCTACCGAGTCGGAGCTCCATATGTTTTCCCCAAAGACGACGCTGAGATGTGCTGAGCTGTTGAGTTTATATTGGTTTGTATTTAGTTCTGTTTTGTTGCTTTGAGTTTAAGATTATTTGAGTTGAGTTAAGTTTGGCTTGTTAACTTTTTTTTGTTGGTTATAGTGTTTTAAGTGTTCCTATGAGCAGTGCTGGATGACGGGGCAAAAAAAGAAGATGTTGGCGCCCATTGACGCCAAATTTGGTTGAACTCAAATGAATTTAGTAACATTCAGCATGTCAGCTTTGACACAGTGGTCCTCTGTAAGACAGGTACACAGGTTAGAATGTAGGACCTGCCTTAAACCCTCAGATGTCAGATGATTTCAGTTTTCAGTTGTAACTCATATACTTAAACCAAATGGGCCACATTTTGTTAAGCGGTTCAGACATCTAGGTTACACACTTCTGACAAAATAACTTTTCAAACTTTAGTTCGGAGTTTACCCTGAGTTTGTTTCTATCTAGTTTTGTTTCTTCGAGGTTAGGTTTGTTTTCCTGTTGTTGTGATCAAGTTTAGCTACTTTTGACTTTTTCCTCTCAGTCAGCAATAATTTGGTCATTTTCAGTTCACTGTTGCTCTGATTTCCATGAGAATATTCTGACATACAGTTAGGACCTGCTTCACATTTAACATAGCTATTTCAGGGATTTTGAAAACAAGCTGATACGGAAGCTAGGCTGTGTAAAAAAAACTCATATTTCAACCTTTTGGTTGAGTTTGCCAATCAATGATTTAGTCATTTGCATGTCATTGCAGGTAAAAACTGGGCTAAATTTGGGTGAGCCGTCAACATTTGTTTAGATAGCTAGGTTATAACTTTTCATTGAGTAGGATTATGTACCACTAACTAAAACTTCACTCACTAAAAGTTTAGCTCGGACACTTAGATGTCTTTTGACCCGCAACTCACCAAAGCAATTCTTAAAAGGTTTCAGCTGTTGGACATCAGAGTCAGCTAAAAGAATAAACATTTCAATTTTAGTTACTCCAATGTTTTGGATAAGCGCGCCAACAGTCAGTGTCAGTGTGTTTTGTTTGAAGAACTTCGTCATAAGTTAAGCCAGTGTTAAATTGCTCGTCTTCATCTGCTTTTGGTTGGAGTCAGAAAGTGACTTTGATTCATCACACCTGCAGCAGGGAACTGTCTGATTCGTATGTTCAAAGTGTTAACCAGTGATTAACCGTGGAGAGTGGATCGGAAGACAGAGAGCACAAGTCGTTTTTTATATAGGGTGAATAACAACAAAGTCTATTCTAATTTATTTATATTATATATTTATATTATATAAATTAAAATTAATATTATTTATATTATATATATATATATATATATATATATATATTGTGTGATTGATTATTAGTGACGCGAGTGGCAAAAACAGACAGTGAAAATTATCTGTTGATGGCTGGCGCTAAAAGCAAAACGTGTGTATGTTTATCATGGTAATGATGGTATCGCAAAACGCAGGACGTGACAGTGGTGTACCGCCCACCCCTAATTCCCATCAGCCTCCGCTGTACTTTTGTGTTTTGTGCTAATCAGCAAATGTTAGTATGCTCACACACTAAACTAAGGTGGTGTACATTATACCTGCAAAACACCGAGCAGGCTAGCATCGCCACTGTGAGCGTTTACGCAGGGGTCAAAGGTCAAAGCACCTTCTTTTCCTGCTCATTTCCTCTCCTCCAATCAGCTGAATCTGACTGAATACCTGCCCCCCCCCTCCCCTTCTGTAGTGAACATGGTTTCAGTCCTCATTCTTCAGTAGCTTTTGGTTAAACCTCAGGGCCCCTCGTCACTGGCAAACATCTCTCCTCTCCTCTCTGCGGTCGGTCTGTGACGTCGGCGAGGTGTCGCGTGTTTCGGCGCTCACTCCCACACCTGTTCGCTCGCGCCGGCGGTGATGGAGGCACAATCGCAAACCACCAAGCCTAATTACCCAGTCCTTAAAAAATAAAGAGATGGGGAACGTCAACCAGCCTGCCTGGCAATTACAGCGGCGCTCAACACCTCTCCGCAACAAACACCACTCCAATTAGAGGCAGCCAACTTATTCTGGGAGACGGCAGCGTGTGTGTGTGTTTGTGTCGGTGTGGGTGTGTCTGTATGTGTGTTTATGCTTGTAAGCACAAGTGTGTTACAAGCTAAAATTGTTTGGGGAGTTTAATGTTGGCATCAGAAACTTGTTTGTCTGCGGTGTGTGTGGCAAATGAGGGGTAAACGTGTGTTTGTGTAAGTGGCTAAAGTGAAGGCAGGAGTGGTGTGTTATGTGAAAATGGCGGCTGTTAATTGAGAAGATGAAGGTCTGGGAATCAAATGTGACACAGTCGGAGCAGCTGATTCCACCCACATCTCCTTCGTCTTACCCTCCTCTTTCTCCTTGCTGTTTTCACCCCATCACTACTCGTCCACCTCCTTCTGTTCTTCATCCTAACCCAACTCCTCTTCCTTATCAACCTCCTTCTCTTCCTCCTTCTTCCTCTTGTGCCTCGCTTTTCTTCTTACTCTCTCATCCTTTAACTTTTCCCCTCGTTTTTTTCCTCACTTCTGCCTGGTCTTCCTCTTCATCCTACTCCTCCTCACTCTTTTTCCTCTGGTCATCCCTTCTTCCTCGTCCTCCTCTTCTTTCTTGCTGTTTTCACCCGAGTGTTCCTCCCTTACCTCCTCTTCTTCTTCCTAACAATTCTCCTCTTCCTTGTGTGCATCCTTCTCTTCCTACTACGTCTTCTTCGTCCACCGGATTCTTTTTCTTACACCTTCATCGTTTGACTTCGCCACTCGTCACCCTCCTCTTTTATGTCACTTTTCTTCCTTTCTTCCTCTCGCTCCCTCCTCTTTGTTGTTATAAACCTACTCCTCTTCCTCATCCTTCATCACATCTTATTCCTTCAGCATTTATTCCCCCATCTCATTCCTCTGGCTTCTCTTCGTCTTCCTCTTTCTCCTTCTTCCTAAGCTTCTACGTTTCCTCTTCCTCTTCACTGTCCTAACCTCATCATTCCTCATCCGCCTCGTCTTCTTCCATTCTTATCAACCCCTTCTTTCTCAGCTTCCTCATCATCCTACTCTCTTCTTTCCCTCTTCAGTGTCTTTATTTCCCGTCTCTGTTCTCTTTATTGATCTTCAATTGGGATTGCAATCCCTCCTATCTTTTCTACCCCCCCCGCCCCCCCGTTATTTCTCTTCAGAATTCAGATATATTGTAGAAAAAAAACATATTGCAAATTCAATTGTCGATCACAAGGTAGCAACGCCCTATAGCGTACCCTGCTTTATCATCTATTATATCCTAAATGGGACCATCATTTACGAAATGAACATCACGCTGTACTAAAGAAGACTTTAACCTAGAGAACTCATTAGGAAAATGTTTACGGAGATAACAATTCAAGTGAGAAGTGGGGTTGTTTTGTCATAGATTTCTATACAATCGGACTTCTTTTTGAAACTAGTGGAGTCGTCTCCTACCGGCCATTAGAAAAACAACTGGCTTAAAGCACTTCCGCATTGGTTTCACTCTCCAGAACCAGAGGTCGCCCCTTGACTTTGCTCTGTATTTACTATGCCACCGAACACAAACGCGGTGCGTTTTTCTCCCAACATCAAAACTTTTATGTGATATACCAGATATTTTTACTATAGGGACATTCTAGATTCTGTTTCCTATACATTCAAATCGCACGCTTCCTCTTTTTCCTCCAAATCTTCTTCTGCCCTCCTTCTCAAGTTGTTAATCTCAAACTGAAATGACACAAATGTGCCAGTTTTGTGTATATTGTCTTTGTATGTCGTCAGAGTCTCTTTGTTAAAGGTGTTTAATGGACAAATGTGATGTGAGTTGACTTGCCAGAAGCACACTGAACCTTCAATCCGCAGAGATCAACGGGTTAAACCATCTGGTTAAGAGTTAGGGGTGGGATAGAGGAGAAAAGCAGCGTGATGGTTCATTCCAGCTTTTGTTTTAGTCTCAGTCTTTGGCAGAGCTGGCACCAGAGTGGCACTGCCAAGTCCCTGTGTGTGTGTGTGTGTGTGTGTGTGTGTGTGTTTGTGTGTTTGTGTGTGTGTGTGTGTGTGTGTGTGTGTGTGTGTGTGTGTGTGAGAGATATTTTCCAGCCAACCCCCCTTTCTCTCTCTCTCTCTCTCTCTCTCTCTCTCTCTCTCTCTCTCTCTCTCCCTCTCTCTCTCTCTCTCTCTCTCTCTCTCTCTCTCTCTCTCTCTCTCTCTCTCACACTCTCACACTCTCACACACGCACACACACACACACACAAATACTGACATACATGCACAAAGACACACACACACAGACTGTAAATTGTCTGGAACACCCCTAGTGCCATCTGGTCTTGTGACGGGCCAGACATAGTGTATGTTTGTGTGTGTGTGTATTGTAAATGTCTGTTCATGTAGGGAGAGAGAGGGAGGGAGAGGGAGAAAATTGAGAGCAAAAGAGAGAAGTGTGCATGCATGTTAAGATCGTGTGCGTTTTTGTTCTTTCGTGTGAAAGACAGAAAAAAAAGAAAAAAAAATTCCCTCTCAAAAACACACACTTTTCCCTCACACACACACAACAATATCAGCAGTAAATATATGTCACCATCTCTGGCTGTGTTTGTGTTCATTTGGATCTTCTTCCCTGAAGTGTAATTGCTGTTTTGGTCCAGTGTAAAACTACTTTGCTTTGCCATGATTTAGATATTTCTTCTAATAGCGTCTTGCAGAACAGGAGGGAGATTTTCTTGATTAAAAGATGTCAAGCGCCTGCTGAAGTGCCCATGAGCAAGGCTCCAAGCTTCATTAATACATATTTCTTGCTGATCCTTTGCTCCCTGATGTTCTTTTCAGTTTTTGTCACCGGATGATTCATTTTAGTTGCTTTCAGAGATTTGACAGGGAGTCACAGTAAAAGTTGTTTTTACTATCTATGGTTTTGTTCCCTTGGTTTTTTAAAATTTTTTTTTTTTACATTTATTTCTTTAAACTTGATTTTGAATGGTTTTCTTAACTTAGCCAGTTTTAGTGCCCTCCTCTAAGGATTTCAACCTGTTAGTGTCCTGCCCTTAGGATTTGAACCTCGACCTGTGGCAGCGTTAGTGAGTGAGTGGCCCGAGCTGCAGATTGTCAACCTTTCATTGAGAAAAAGAGGATTTAGGCAAACACACACAGTGAATGTATCAAGGAAGGAAAGCTGATGAGAGGACGACGGGCCTGATCTTGTGTGTGTGTGTGTGTGTGTGTGTGTGTGTGTGTGTGTGTCTGAGATACCACATTGATCTCCCCCCGCACATTCCACACTGTCAGGACTCTGAATAGCGAGAACTCCTCACTCCAAAAATTTCTTTCTCTCTCTGTCTCACTCCCTCACTTTTTCCTCTTTTCATTCTTAACTCTCCCCTTTCACCCTCTGCCTTCTCTCCCCCTCCTTAACTTGATAACAACACTGCCTTTTCTATCACATTTTTTCTTGGTGAAACAATAATACACAGCTAATATCGCGATTATAGGGGATATCAGTGTCCACATTTAGAGCACACTTGAGACTGGACTTGAACTTCAGCCACGCAACTTGGATATTGATCATCAGACCTGTGTGTTGAAAGGACCTTTGTCTCAGTGATATAAAAACAATACTTTTGATATAGATTTTAAAATGTGATGAAGCAAATATGTATTGGTCACCATTCAAAAACTGGAAAGGCTTGTATGAGATCATGAGACTTGACTTAGAGGATCTGAGATTATACTTGGACTTCTCTCAAAAGACTGGACTTGACTTGAACCTTGTTCCTCTGTGAGACTTGACTTGGACTTGTCTTAAAATCTTTTGAGACTTGACTTGGACCTACCCTAAAGGACTTGATAATTGACTATAGAACTTGTCTAAAATAATAATATAAAATAAAGACATCGCTTGACACTTGTTTTATGTGGACTTGCAAATATACTTGGACTTGTCTCAAATAACTACCAGCTTCTCTAGGCTTACTCTAAATGACCTAAACATGTTCTTGGACTCGAAATGACTTGACCTCAGGCTTGTTTTGGAAATATCTCAAATCTCTTTAGACCTGACTTGAACTCCATTATTCTCATGGATTTGTCTCACATCATTTGAGACGTGACTTGGACCTGCCCAAAAGCACTTGATAACTGACTTGAAATTGTCTAAAATAACTCGACATGTTTTGAACCTGTTTCAAATCCCTTGGGACTTGACTTGGACTTGTCTTGAATGACTTGATACCTGACTTGATACTTGACTTGGACTCGCTGTGACAACCTTGGAACATGACTTGGATTTGCCTCAAAAATAGTCAAAAGGATGTTTTCTTAATCTTCTATACTGGCGGCATCGCACTGAATTATCCATGCATCACAATGAAATGTTAATTGAAAAAGTTGAGAATTACTGTTTGTATTTTAGGCCGTTCGTCTTATTTGACAGCTTTGTGTCTGCAATAACTTCAGGGTGAAACCCTTACTTCCACACTGTGTTTTTAGCCTTTGGTTAAGAGGACGTTTAAGAGGACATTAGTTTTTTTTTTTTCTTTTTTCTCCCCCTAGTCTTTCCTCTTTTCTCCCATTTTCCGGCCTGCTGCCTGTTGGATGGCCATCCTTCGACAGCTTGAAGCCATTTGAAGGACCAATTATCCAATAATTGCGGCTTTATGAAGTTGTTTCCCTGCTGCTGTGTTCTTGGAAGGCAGAGGTGTATATCAAAAAGATTTACAACACTGGAGCTTTAAAAGAAATAACCACCATTTGGAAGAATGTGACACCTACTTCTGCAAAACAAACATAAACAGATTTGCATTATTGTGCTTTATTGTCTTGGTTGCCAAACCCAAATCAAAGTCAGTGCTTGGAAAAAAAATTAAAACAAAGACTTGATCCGCGGAATTCTTGAGATACATTACATTGCCAAATGTATAAAGACACCTTAACAATACACCCCTGTGTGTTAATTAAACATTTCATTCCAAAGCAACAGACATTAATCTGCAGCTATAACAGCCTCCTCTCTTCAGGAAAGGCTTTCCATCAGATTTGAAGTCCTGCTGCAAAGATTTGCTCTCATTCAGACACAAGAGCAGTAATGAGGTCCAACACTGATGTTTGTGATGAGGTCTGGCTCACAGTTGGTGTTCCAGTTCATGCCCAAGGTGTTTGAAGGGGTTGAGGTCAGATCCAACACCTCCAGTTTGGACAACCATTGGATGGACTTTAAAGACCTGACTTTGTTCATGGGGGCATTGTCATGTCACATTGTGCCCTAGACTAAAAGTATGTAGACACCAGTGTTTACATATTCAATTAACTTTTTTTTTTTTTTTTTTTTTTTTAGTTTTCATTTATCACCTCTGTAGATTAATTTTGGGAGGTCTCCATCAGGGTTCAAAACATCTAAGATCCAAACAGTTTTTTTTTTTTTTTAATGTCTCGTGACCAAGCCATGTAGACCGATGATTGTTATGACGTTTTATTATATATTCCACATTGCTGTTGGTCTTTTTCCTGCATTTCTGTTGTTTTAAGATTGTAACCCTCTTTGTTCATGGACACCAGCTCTTTATCAAGTGCATCTTAAGATGTAAACATTGAGCACATCACCCTTCTGGACAGAATAATTATTCCATAGGAAAACTCCTTGAAGTTGCATTTTTCTCTTGCAAACATCAGCTGATTAAACATACAGTACGGATCTACATATAAGGGACTCTGGAGGTTTTTCTTTTTTTTAAATTTTTCCACTTACGTAACTCTTTTAGACAGAAGGCCCTAGGTGCGGCCAGAGGTTTTAAATACTTCAGTCCGGACTGAGGAAGCAGAACTAATTGCTTCAGTGACTCTGTAAAGGGGAGGCAAGGCGAAACCAGAGGTCTGTCACTTCAGCGTGTGTATGTGTGTGTGTGTGTGTGTGTGTGTGCGTGCGTGCCAGATAACACATCACTCAGTCTGAGGGTGTGAACTGAGCGTATTTCTGTTTCCTCTCTGAAAAAAAAGTTATTATCTGAGTTTTAGAAGCAGTAAATATTCACTATGAGGCACGACAATACTTTCAAGAAAAACAGCCACACTCCCTGTTTTCTCAATAAACTGTTTGCTTCACTGAATAAGTGTTTAGGCTGTGAGAGCTGTGGTGTCTTGACCTTTTTTGGTGAACCGAATGTACCCTGAACTTCAGACACAACTTACAATTGTACCTTTTGTTGACCTTAGACACAGTGAGGATGAAGAGCTTGTGTTTTGGAGCTTAATGCTCATAACAAATAAAACGTCTTCCAACAAGATGATGCTGTTTGATTTACCTATCATCACCCATCGTATCATGTTTCATTAACAGGTGTCGAAATAGCAACTGCAAATAGGACAAGTTGGAACCAGAAAGTCTCTTGCTCTACCACTTCAACAATCAAGCGTTCAACTAACGTTTTCTTGTTGGGAAGTCACAGAATTACACAAAATTACCACAAAGAGTCGCAAAACAACCATAAAGGGACACATGATAACCAAAATGAGACACGAAATGAATTAAAAGAAACACAAAAAGAACACAAAGGGATACCAAACGACTAAAAGGATTTCTCTTTGAATATGTGGCTCTTAATCTTACTAATTTGTAAGAACAATTTGCTCCAATTCAGACACAAGAGCACAGTCTCTGGCTCACAGTCGGCGCTCTGGTTCATCCCAAAGGTGTCGGATGGGGTTGAGGTCAGTCAAATTCTTCTGCACCAAACTGGGGACCAATTTCTCCATGGACGTGTCTTTGTGCACGGTGGCGCAGTCATGTTCAAACAGGAACGTTTCAAACAGTTGCCACAAAGTTGATAGCACTAGTTGTCTAAACTATAATTTTATGCTGTAACATCAAGACCAAACCATTAAGAACAGCCCCCGGATCAAAAGTTCCTTCATCAAGTATGTAAAGAGGGGTGTCCACATACTTTTGGCCATATGCTGTATGAACTGTATTAAAGTGCTAATGCCAAACCAAATTGTTTTTTTTTTTTTTTTTTAAAGCTACTTTACTATGTAGACGTGTGTGATGCAGCGTGCATGTGCACACAGACAGTCTCATTCGGCAGCCTGTCTGTGAAAATGTAACCTGAGACACACACACACACGCACACACACAGCCCTTCCCACAGTACCTCTCTCTCTCTCTCTCTCTCTCTCTCTCTCTCTCGCTCTCTCTCTCTCTCTCTCTCTCTCTCTCAGATGTGAGCCTTTTGCCCTCAACCTCTTTTTTTCCCCTCCTCCTCAGTCATTGCAGGTGTTCATCATGAAGCAATAAAAACAAGTAGTGACTGTTCTCCATCCCAAACACGGCCCTCGCTCAGGCGGCTGCAGACCCTCCACCCCCAGCCCTGCTCCACATTTACTCAGCTCTTTGTAATATGTTGGTGTGTGTGTGTGTGTGTGTGTGTGTGTGTGTGTGTGTGTGTGTGTGTTTTTAAGTGGGTATGTCTGAATGCAGTGGTAGCCATCTTAAGCAAATCCTGTCTTAAGTCAGTTAGTCGTGAATCTAAAGATTTCACAACACTTTTCTCTCGTCTCCATGTTAAAGGGCTCATGGGAGATGACATAACGTTGAGGTGACATGCATCATAGCAGTGTGTTGTGTCTGTACTGTACCATACCGCCGTTGAGACTTAACTGGGTTGCAGTAATTAGTGGTTCTTTTTATGTAAGCCGATGTATCAAACCGCGCTTCTGACATGAGAAAGTAGATTTTGAAATGATTCTGCAGCAACCTTATCAGCTTCCTGCTCTGGACTCTTTCTCTTCTTCCTCAGTAGTGATAGCCGTATCACTGCCTCCCTGCTGCTGTTGTGTCATTTTCAAACATTATTTTGCAAGGAATTGAAAAGAGTCTGTATGCATACTTTAACAGTTATTTTGGATGAATAAGAATGTGAGGCAATACTGAACACAAACGCGTGCTTGACATTGTTAATTAAAGCTAAAAACACGACACAACTACTTGGTTAGGGTTCGTCAAAGAATCATGGTTTTGTTCAAATAAATGTGTTTTTTTTTTTACGTTACTGAAGTCACGGACGTACATTAGAATAAATTAACGTTGACCGTGGTTTTCACACGGACATTAACAGTATCTGTGATATCTGTCAAGAAAAAATGTATCTTTTCCAACCATGTAACGAAAATAATATAAATGGAATTGTATTTTCACTGTGATTTTTGTGAGTCTTTGAGTTTGAGCCGAATGCAGTTTTTGACCGCGGCTCTCTTAATAGTAATAATGTGAAATGAGAAGCAGCAGGTTCTGGTCTCTGTTAACATAATGACTGCAGCTATAGAGTCTGACAGCCACCCACACACACACACACACACACACACACACACACACACACACACA
>CALSBV010012116.1:443560-457825 GCA_943590825.1 Bovichtus diacanthus
TCGAGGTCCCCGACCTTCACTGCCACCCGTCTGGCAATGTACCCGACACCAACGGTTCTTCCTGCGGGTGGTAGGCCCACAGGATAGAGAGGGGGGGGTGCCACGTTGCTTTTTCGGGCTATTCCCGGCCGGGCTCTGTGGCAAACCCGGCCACCAGGCGCTCGTTGACGGGCCCCCCTTCTAGGCCTGGCTCCAGACGGGGGCCCCGGGCTTCCTCCGGGCAGGGTCACACCTCCTCTTTTTTGTTCTTCCATTGAGGTTTTGATGAACCATTCTTTGTCTGGCCCCTCGCCTGAGACCAATTTGCCATGGGAGACCCTACCAGGAGCACTAGGCTCCCGACAACACAGCCCTCAAGTTCATAGGAGCACCCAAACCCCTCCACCATGGTAAGGTGATGGTTCTCGGAAGATTACGACATAATCTTGAAGTAATACTTGCCACACACTGCTGAATTCTGTGTTCACCATTAATGTCACACACACTCACAATGAACGTATAGGCAACGCATACACTAAAGCTTTATATTACTTCTTACAGCCCGTTTCAAATGTTGAACCAACTACATGATGTATTGAGTTATATTTTTGACTTCTCTGATAGGCTTTTACTGCCTTTTATTGTTTTTTTTTTGGGCTCTGAATTTGATGTAATTCTTTTGTAGACGTTTCAGTTCTGTTTAGCTTCAGTTACACAATTGTTTTCAGAGAAGACGGGGGTTTCAGGACGTCCCAGGGGTCCTTCAGATGTTTGGAAGGGACTTGTAGATAAAATGAGGAACAACCTTGACAGAAAGTGAGAAAAATGTCCACGTCTATTTTCACCACAAGTTTCAGTGTTTTCTTTTTCTGCTAAAGTGTATCCAGTCCTCAAATGTTGCCGTTGAAAAGGATAGAAGTGATGATGGGAGGATCGATGAGAGGACGGAAAGGAAAGAGTCAGAGGAGGAAACAGGGGACGGGGACAGAGAGAGAGACTTAGATAGAGATTGAAAGGTTGCTGTGAGGTAGCAGTTAAAGAGACCAATAAATAATTTGAGAATGACTCTTCTCCTTGTTATTAATAATAACGCTGTAACGCGTCGCTTTCAACACGACACCCTTAACGAGTTAAAAGTGAGAGCAGGTTGGAGTGGGAACTTTTTGGAGCCACCTTTCAAGCCGACCAGGAGGAACTTGTAACACGAGCAGGCTCCTCAGGGTGCGAAGTGTACAGGTCAGAACGTGATTTCTGGGTTTCAGTACCCTTCGCAGCTGGTGGAGAATCTGAGGCGACGGACAACCTGTTCAACCTGCAACGTTTGTGTCCGTGTGTCATGGGACAATACAGAAACCTGAATAAGTGCTTCTTTAATCTCTTATTTATAACATCAGGATGTAAACTATGAGACAGAACCCACTGTCGAAATGTCCCTGAATGCACCATTTGGCGTTGCACTGAGGGAAGTGAGCACACTCTTCTTCTGCGGAAATCAGATCAATCAGTGCAGAGAGACTGACGGAATGTCTGCAGTGCCGTGTGTGTGTGTGTTTCTGTGTGTGTGTGTGTGTGTGTGTGTGTGTTCCATCGCTTGTTTCTAGTGTGTGTATGTTGTGTTTCTTGCTCTGTGTGGGTGCGGTTTGCTGTTTCGGCCTGTGTGTGTGTGTGTGTGTGTGTGTGTGTGTGTGGCGCTGGCTGTGTGTTGGAGTGAGCCCCTGCAACCTTGCACCCATGCAGACATGCTAACTCGTTAGCGGCTTCTCACTCCTTGTTTTCCAGAAAAGGAGGTGCCATCCAGGTGGCAATCCCACGATGCACCTCTCCCCAGTCGGTGTTAACGGTCGCCGTTGGTAACGACCTCGTCAGGGAAGAAAACAGGGAATCTTACTGCAGGTTTAGTGAAGCGATGCAACAAGCAGAAATAGGAAGTCGAGACAACATCCTTCAGTCATATTGTTTTCCTGACATTGAAGTCACTCAGTGGAAATGTACGCAGCAGGGAGTTCCTGCATGTATGTTTGATATGATAATGCGTGATATATAGTTAGAGATTTTATGATGAAGCTAATATCATTTACATGCTGTATTGTAGCTGCTAATACCGTCGCTACATAAGAAACGGTTTGTTTGACACAAATAAGTAACAATTATTCATATCCACGATTATTCTGGGATCATTTTCTCAATGAATTGATTAATTGTTTTATTCCTAAATATGTCAGAAACATCTGGTGGAAATCCTGAAGCCAGAAAAAGAGGGGGCTGTTAGAGCAGTGGATAATACCAATGGTTTTAGAATGAGATATTTAGTAATCACAAGTAGTGTAACGCTTTTGCGTCCACATACTTTAATCGGGGTGTGAAGAAGAGCACGAGAGGAGGAGGAGCAGATTCTCCCTCTTCGTGTCTGTGTTGACAAACCTATAAATAATTACTGCAAGAGAAACATACAAGCTCATTAGTTTCAGTCTCACTTATAATCACTGTTTGTGTGTGATGGTGTGTGTGTGTGTGTGTGTGTGTGTGTGTGTGTGTGTAGTCAAAAGGAGCTGTGTTAGCACTTTGTTAAGAGAGTCTTACTCTCAATATTTCTTTACGTTTCCTCTGGTGTTCATCTTTGATAGGTGATAGCAGTCTGCAGATGGGACTCATCTAAATTAGCGCTGAAACAATTAGACCATTAACCAATTAGTTAATACACTGAAAATGAATCGACGACTATTTTGATAATTGATTCAATCAAAGGAAAAACATGTCAAATATTCTTTGGTTCTAGCTTTTCAATTGTGACGATCTTCTGCTTTTCCCTGTTTTATAAGATGGTGAACTGATTATATTTTGGTTCTGGGCTGTTCTTTGTCGGACAAAACGCATCATTGGAAAAGGTCACTTAGTCAGGCATCACTATTTTGTAACATTATATAGAATAAATGAATGACCGATTAATCAAAGCCCTTGTCTAAATGCTCTGCTTTTTACTTTATTGTGCGAGACCATCAAACCTCAGTCCGTTTGTAGTACAGATGGCATGCTGGTGACTGGTGACCTGCTGGGAGATAAACTGTTCTGAACATGGAAGGTCGCGAGTTTGATCGCTGGCTCGCTCACTTTGTCCATCAACATCCACCTCCTTTTCTGCCAATGTTTCCTTTGAGCAGTATTACATATTAGGATTTAGTGATGGACAAAATAACAAACCTTGGTGCATTCTTGTGTATAGCTCATAAATAAAATACTAGATTGAGCGAGTCTATTCTTTTCTATATCAGGACATACTAGTGGGTTATTTTTTTATGCATCATGGGTAAGGAGGTCATGTTTTCGGTTCAGTTTGTTGTTTTTTTTGGTTTGTCTGTCTGTTTACGGAAAAAACTACTAGCCCGATTTTCATGAAACTTGGTGGACAGGTGTAACATGGGCCAATGAAGAACCAATTTCAATTTTGAGCGGATCAGAATCACGAGGCGGATACACATATTGTTTTTGGCCTTGGCAGAGGTCTACGCTCTCTGAGTGCCTTTCTAGTTTCTGAACGATTTCCGTTTTAGCCACGTTAGCAAATGTGAGATGTTGATCAGTTACGCTGCTGGTTGGTCACTCTGTTGGTTAGTTTGCCACTGACATTTATGAACAACTACGATTTGGCACGATTTAGCCATGAATCGGTCATCCCTAACTCTTTGTAGAATCAGACCAGATTTCTGTCATATCGGTTGCTGTTTGATGTGCAGTTTGAGGGTGGTTGCCTGATCAAGTGTCTGAACAATCAGCGATCTGGCCGTGGGACAATCGATTGGATTTCTGATGGAAATGTTGCTTTGGCAGTTTGAGCAGCTCCACAGTCTGATTCCCCACATGCTGCTGTCTTAAGATCCATTCTAAACTGTAGTGAGCTTGTTTTGATACATTTGGAGTAGCTAGTATTTTTCATGCTGTGGCTCAAACTGTAGTCTTGAGACTGCTATGATATAAAACTTAACTTCACTGCCGAACAGACACAGCAGACTGTCTGTGTCTTCTAGCCATCTGTGGCCACATGGAGGACACAGCCATCTTGTTTGAATAAACTTCACTGGACAAAACCGGCTCGGGGTTCTGTGCATACGTTCAGTGTGAGCAGGTCAATTCATTCAAACGATGTGAACATAAGAGTCACAGGATCTGAAAATTAGAAGAAGATCAATACAAATGTGCAGAATCTGCCCAGCTTTATCCAGGGTAATATCTCAACATACTAAATGGAAAGCCACACAATGTGTCTTACACATCCACAGTCCCGAGGCAATGAACCCCAATGACTTTGCTGATCTCCTGTTTTTTTTCTCTATTGACATTTTTGTTTTTTAGTCAAAAGTTGGATGGATTGCCATGCAATTTTGTACGAATACCCATGATCCCTTCTGAATTGTATTAACTTCGATGATCTCTTAACTTTTCATCAAGTCCGATTTATAATCCGTCCATATTTTTGTTTGCCTACAACCAAGTACCTGCTGAACTAATGACCTCCCCATCAGCCTTAGCGGTTTGTGTTTACTGCTAATTAGTAAATGTTAGCACGCTAACGCGCTGAACTAAGGTGTTGGACATGGTAAACTTTATAGGCTACCTGCAAAACATCAACATGCAGCTGTGCCATTGCAAACATGTTAGCATGCTGATGAGCATTTAGCTGAATACAATTCAGCAGAATACTACTCTGCCTAAGTGCAGTCTCACAGAGCAGCCAGCGTGGCTGTAGACTCTTAGTTTTGTTTGTGTCCTTCCTCCAGTGTATTTGACCTTTGCCCTCATCACTTCGGGGCTCAGGAGGTGGAGTGGTCGTCCTCCCATCAGAGGGTCAGCGGTTCGGTCCCCGGCCTCTGCGGTCAAAGTGTCTTTGCTACTGAATCCCAAATTGCTCCCGATGGCATGGGGAAATGGTGTGTGTGAATGTTTATCACTACTGATGAGCATACCTTGCGATGTAGCCTCCAACTCTGTGTGAATGGGTGACATGTGTTGTAAAGCACTTTGAGTGATCGCAAAGATTGGAAAAGTACAATATAAATGCAGTCTATTCATTACATTACAGGTCATTTAGCAGACGCTAAATGACGTCTAAAGCGACTTACAGTGACTATCTATAGGGACGGTCCTCTGGAGCAACTCGCAAGTGCCTTGCTCATGGGCTCAATGGTGGCAGCCTGGTATTGATCTCACAACCTTCCGGTGATCTATTTTGAAAGCCTGACCACTAGACCCATTCCATTCCAACAGATTTTGTCTGGTGGTGCTTTTTTTTTTTTTGCCTTAGTTGTAAGTGGAAAAGATTAGCCATCATTTCAGTTTAAGCGCGTGTGTGTGCGCCGCCTAGGAAGTAATTGTTATAATACCATCGCATCTTAATAGCTGAGCCCGTGTGTGTCTTATTCGTCAGCAGTTTATGAAACGCTGTTTGTAATTTTAAAAAAGCAACACGAAGCCACTGAGCCTCAGACTGTTCGGTGTCTGGTTCCTCTCCGTCCACATCAGAAGGGCTGAAGTGAAGGAAGGCGCGGTCTGAATCAGCTGCTTCTGGGTTCTGGGTGTGCAGGGTTGTCGTTTCCTTCATGGAGTGACTCTGTGAAAGTGATTTTTTTTCGGTAAATGCCTCCAAACGTATGCTGGTTTCAGTGGTCATCTGTTAATAGCCAGTTGGAGCTGGTCCAACTTGCTGATGGAATTCACCTGAGCCCTGCTCTCACTTCTCCTTCGCCGCCACAAACCAACTGCTATAACTAATGCACAGGGCTCTTCCTGTACAGGTGCATGTGGTGTGATTGTGTGTGTGTGTGATTGTGTGTGTGTGTGTGTGTGTGTGTGTGTGTGTGTGTGTGTGTGTGTGTGTGTGTGTGTGTGTGTGTGTGTGAGTGTGAATGTGAGGCTATTTTTAATAACGTCCCAACCGCAAAGATTCACGGCACCCACATTTTTTCATGTCAGACTGTGTTAGCTGCTGCAGCAACAGCACATTTTTCAGCACTTTTCACACCAGAGTCTCAGTCCTTCTTCAGTCTGAGAGGAAATAATCAGAAAGATCATATGCTTTCTTTTCTTGTTCAAACATCAGAAGCTGTGTTGGATGATGTAGGGGATGTAGGATGAATTATTTAATGACTTGAGCTGTTTGGTAGCAGCGTGTGAGGTTTTTTTACCGATAACATTATAAAGTAAATCCAGGGAACCTTAAGATACTTTTGAAGATGAAACAAAGCTGGTTAAATTCATAAAACCGTGTGCAGTGTTCATTACAGACAGAACAAACAGCATACTGATGATTTAGTTATTATGGGAGTCTTACCCAGCAGTGATGCTAACTGAGGGCGGTGCTAAAGATCATTAAAATGAGCAGAGATCGGGAAATGAAATTGGCTTCTGACAGCTGAGATATGACGTTATGGATGAAAATGATGTCGTTGGCATCCCGAGGTTTCGCCAAAAAACGGGCCAAAATACTGTGTGTCCTGCAGAAATCTTCTTCATGTCAGGTTGTCATCGATTAAAGTCCTACTCCACTGAAACATGGGATGTAGAAGTTTGTGTATAGAAGTAGGCGTACGTGGTCACTGGTCACGGCACTGTAAGGAGATGATGTAAATTATAGTTACATTTAAAAAATAAAAATGAAAAGGTACAGAAAAGGCTGACTCTCAAACAAAGAGGGCGGACACCTTATGGTCAGTTGGTCGATTGGTTGGTCGATATGCTCTTGGCCGACCAAACCAGGTTGGACGGTCGCTGGTTTTACTTTATTAAAGCGCTTCATAATCCAACTATTTTTTGGGGGCGGGAGGGGCAAATGTATGTCTGAGAGAGAGAGAGAGAGAGCGAGAGACACGGTGCTCCAGCGCGACCACACACACACACACACACACACACGCACACACACAGTCCTTGTGACAATTGTGCTACTGTAATGCATAGAGATAGTGGTTTGTGGGTCAGGTCCAGTTGGGTTCGAGTGTATGATTAACGCATACTTTATGATTTGGGCGGTGCAGATTGACTCTCATAACGTGTCGGGTCACTGAGGGGAATAAAAAATCCACCCATAGCCAAAAGTCGCCTAAAGTCACAGGAGCATAACTTCCTAAACACACAAGCAGTCACATCTGTTCTATTTCATATCAGGCCCACGTTGACGGACAGCAGAAGTTTATCATTCCGTTTCAAACCCACACTATCGCAAACACGTTTGAAGATGCACTGCCATGCAGGGATTTCTGAGTGCTTAAAAGTATCTTAAAATCAACTCTAGAACAAAGGTTTCCTAATTTCCTCTTGAACAGGATCCTCTTTAGATTTCTTCTCTGCTGTTTGTTTTTTAACAGCAGTTGTCACTTCTTCCAGAAGCTGATTTCTTATTTTGGAGTGAGCCTTGCCGTCGCCTCGGCGGTATCAGCGGGAGGGGCGAGACTGGAGGACGAGGGCAGAGGAAGGGCTGATAGGAGTAGAACCCCTCTGGCTCGGCGCTCAGTCGTGTTTACACTTGACGACAGCACACCATGAAAGAGCGAGGGGAGGCGGAAGATAAAAGGGAAGAAGAAAGAAAGTAAAAGAGAGGCAGAGAGAGAGAGATGAAGGAGGGGGAGGAGCAGTGAGAGGAGGCAGGGATGTGAGGGAGAAGGGGAGAAGAAAGGAGAGAGGAGGAATAAAAGAATGAAAGGTGGGGTTTTTTCTTTTCGTGTTAATGAAATTAGATAAGGGTGTGATCCGGGATGAACGGTTTCAGATGAATTATTTAACATTTGAGCCTCGTGCTAAAGTGCCATTAGAGGCCTCAGGTAAACAAAACCTGCTGCTTTCAGGAGTGTTAGCCGTCATTAGAAGCAACACACACACGAAAAACACTGAGATAATGTTCACAGTTTAGTTACTTGACATCAATACTGAAATCTGACGAAGTGTGGGCACTGTTTAAACTCATCTTCAAACCTTGAACTTACGTGTTCATGGTATTTTTATGCATAGTTTATCCGTCGATTACAGAAAATGACCATCCGAAAGAATGTCATGTAAGCGTCATTATCATTGGCTGCATTCCATTTATATGTGCCATGATTGGTATGTCCAAGTGTCCTTTGTGAAGAAGGACATTTGCAAGACAGTCATCTTTACTCTGGGCACATGGGGACATTTTGTGGGTAAAATGACATGAAAAAAATGTCACGCGTAGTTTTTTAAAATATTCATATTGACTGTTGAATGAGGAGATTTGTTGCCACTTTCGTGTCTGTTTGTAAACTTTGGAGCGAGAGCTGAGATTAGTTTAGCTTAGCACAAAGACCAGAAGCAGGAGGAAAAAAATAGCTTTGCTTTCTTCAAAGGTAAAGAAAATTATGCATATTTTTGCAGTTTACCTGTACTGGTAGCCCACATATAGTAAAAAAAAAACTAAAACAAATATTCCATGCTGGTATTTTTGAGCTTTGGAGACTGCTCAGCTAGCTTTCCCCCAATGTTTTTAAAGCTAAGCTCAACGATGTTCGTCCTTGCTTTAACGTAAAGCCGTGACCCGAGGAAAGATCTTCCCTGAACTATTCTAATTTTAAGTTATCGATTTTAGTTGTTTTTCCATGGCAGAGGTTTTTTATTTATTCATTACAGGTTTGACGTGGTGAGAATGGGAGGTGGGAGGATCAACCTCCTTTTGTGTTTACAGTAGTAGGGATGGAATTAGCCACTGCTAATAGAAGAAAAGAGAGGGAATCAAGATGCAGCACTGTATTTTTATTTTCCCTGCTAATTAAAAACAGACGTCAGGGTACAATTCTCTGAGCTCGTTTAGCTCTACTTTCTAGGCTCCTCTGCACTTTTTGAGAGACCGTTTGGATTCTCTGCATCCAACCCACTGGACTTCCTCGCAATTTAGAAAATATCCCTGCTCCTCTCTCTCTCTCTCTCTCTCTCTCTCTCTTTCTGTGTCTCTCTCTCTCTCTTCCTCTTTCTGTCTCTCTCTGTCTCTCTCTCTGTCTCTCCCTCTCTCTCTTTCTCTCTGTCTCTCTCTCTTTCTCTGTCTCTCTGTCTCTCTCTCTCTCTCTGTGTATTATTAAGCTCACTCTCCCTCTGCTTGCATTAGCTCTAAGCTGGCAGGTGTCAATGAGATAGAGTTTTATAAAGCCAACAAACAGGAAACCCTCCACAGAGAGGAAGGAGCCTTAATTGAATTGTCAAACAGAAATCTACCCAGAGACTCAGTCTGACAAAAACTCATCTGAAACCCTGCCCGTCTGTGTCAGCGAGACTGTCTCACTGTCTTTTCTGTCCGTCTGTCTGAGTCTATCCAGTGGGAATCTATGGACGACCCATCGAAAAAAAACAAAAACCTTGATGCAGGTGTTTACCTCAAGGGAGTAGCCTAATATAGTTCTACGTCATATTTTGCAATAACAATCCATCAAATGTAAACATTGTGTTGTGATTATCATTCCAGCTATCACAGGTTTAAGGGGCTACGTCCACAGACCACTCACTGACGTAGTCACAGGAAGAAAGGATTACGCGTGTCTGCCTTGTCAACAACACATTGAGTCAAGAAAAAATCTTGAAATCAGCCCATGAAATCTTCATAGGCATCATATTCACAAGTATGAAGAACGTGGTCCATTTCTGTTATAACCTGGCGCGATATAAATAAAATTGTCTTGACTCGACTTGAATATAGAGTTTGATGTTAGGGGTTGCTATCGAACCCGTAAATTCTGTGAACACATACCAACAACTTGACCTCAGAGTCCTCAGTAGTGTCTCGCCAGAGGCAGTTTAATAATCAGCAGTCAGCAAATTCACTCAAGACGGACAAAGTGGCTAAGTGTAAATGCGTTTAAGACAGATCATGATCTCTAACTGAAGCCAGATGTTTCAAAAGGTGCATATTCATTCGTCTCTCCAAGACATAGCTTTACTTCTCCCAACTGTAAATACGTCCGTCAGCGGTGGGAGTTGGTGTCTGTCCCCAGGATAATGGTCACTGAAGTTAGCCATTGTTCGTTCTGTCACACACACAACCTGCAGTTATGCTGTCGCGTTGATCTGATCCCTGATCAGCGTAACCTCCTAATGATCTGTGTGGGAGAGAGACCATTCATCTGTATGGGTGAGGTGTGGGTGAGAGCTAAGACAAGAGAAATGTTTGCGTGCATGCATTATTAGCTACCTCCGGTTAATTGTTATTGTTCTAACTAAACTTCCAAAGTGCAGAAGTTATTCTTCTTCTGGCTTTTTTTTTTTTTTTTTTGCAGTGCATTTCTACACTTATTCCTATTCGCTAGTAGCTCGTTCAAACGTAGACCGACGGAAATGAGATTTGTAACTGGCCAAGAAGCATAAATGTGGCTAAGCATATGAGACACAAGTGTGAAATTGGGCCATGGTTGCATTTACGATTGGCTTTTGTTGATGTTGGAAAAGAACATGATCTACTTAAGACGCCTGTAGTGGTGTTGGTACTATAATAACAGCACCGAGACATCTGTCCATCTGTCACGTTCAAGCGACTGGAAATAAGAAGCTTCAGCTTCAATACGCACATAATACATGAGGCTGTATATTGGGAAGAATCTGCCGACATCATCATGATACGGGGCTTACGATTCAATATATTGTATATGTATTGCAAATGTTTTAATCAAATTTTAGAACACAAAAATTTCACTTTTTTATACAAACAGAATGTATCTTCCTCCCTATAAGATCCAACATCACGACAATAAAAAAACATTTATTTTGTGCAATCTGAGCAAAGGAAGTAACATTTGCATATATCAGTAAAAAAAAAAAGTATAGAGTTTAAAGTTTAAGCTTCACACTGCCCTAATACAGAAGGCATAACATGTTTTTATTTTATTATTTAGAGCAAGTTATTCTTCCTCTGGGGATGTTGGCAGTTATATACAGCTGCAGGTGTATTACCTCCACCCTAGTGACAGGAGTAAAGCTGACGCTGATATTCATATAGTGAATGAAAACCAAGACGGCTCCTAATCACATTTGAGAACTGGAGAGACATTTCAAATATGCTGCGAAGTGTAAATGAAAGCGTATTCAATATCATCCAACCTTTTTTTTTTTTTTTTAAATGACAAAATTAAAATAGGTCGTATGTTTGACGCGATCTTCAGGGACACCTGCCAGCCAATCAGAAGCACCTATATTCTTTGGCCATGGTTCTGCATTAGGTTTGGTGAGGCTTATTGGCCATTTTAAGTGATGTTTTCTGAGGCACTCATGCTTGGTCTAATGTCATTTACTTGTGATGAGGGTTGTATTAAGTACATTAAATGAACTTCTTGGCTTGTGGTGTGTATGTAGTGAAGTTGTGGTGGCAACATCTAAAACGTAAAGATCTTTGGTGGAATTAGTACCAGATATTCATGTTTGTAGAAGGCTACAACAACTTGATAACTTCCAGCTACCGAAATCATAAAGTCATTACCGCCTAATCATGTCACTATTAAATCAGTAAGCACTTCAATAAACCCGGTTTCCCTTTTTTTTTTTTTTTTTTTTTTTCATTCTGCTTACAACTACTTTCCAGCCAGTCCTTTGGCTCTGTGCCTTCATCTGCATTGTTCTCACTTAGTCTTTATAAAAGTTTTGCTAACTCTGCTGCTTTTTAGCCTCCGACCAGTTTGCACACAGATTTTTTTTTTGAGTTTCTTTTTGTTCCTCTGGTTGTGATGGTGTGTAGAGATCTAAGCCACAGTTGGCTCGGCTTCACATGTGCTTGTGCGGAGAGACGAGGGGGTTTGTCAAAGGAATCGCCTGCGCCGCCGATTCTTCCTCCACCACAGAGATGGAAATAAAATAATAAAACAAAAACAAAAAAGGAACTGCCTTCTTATTATCAATATTAATCTCTCTTTTTGGAAAGGCCTCTGTAGGCTCTGAGCTCGGCTGTGTTTAAAAACCACACGCGGCTCATTCAAGAAAAACCATGTTTGAACTTGCTAATGTTTTTTTTCTCTCATACTTTTTCTGTCCTCCCTCCCTTTCTCTCTGCCTCTCTGTCTACATGAGCTATTCTCTCGCTCTCTTCATTTAGCGTGCCATTAGCTCTCCAAGCTGTTGTTTGTTTTCTTGCTTTAATGTGCTTTTTTTTTTTTGCTTTTTTTTTTTTCTTCACAAAAACGGCAGAACACAAGCAACAACAAAAGAGAAATAATAGCAAAAGACGCAAGTGACTGATATTTAAAGCATGTGCAGTTTTCTGGTGTATGTTGGCTGCTGCGACTATGTGGCTGCATTGTTTGCAAATGGTTGTGTGTGTGTGTGTGTGTGCGTGTGTGCGTGTGTGCGTGTGTGCGTGTGTGCGTGTGTGCGTGTGTGCGTGCGTGCGTGCGTGCGTGCGTGCGTGCGTGCGTGTTTCAGGGCACTGGCACTAAACTTACTTGTGTCCAGATGTTCTAATTATAGAACAGGTCTGCTGCCTAATGACAGGAAACACTGGCCTCTGTGTGTGTGTGTGTGTGTGTGTGTGTGTGTGTGTGTGTGTGTCTGTGTGTGTGTGTGCAGAAATTAGTTTCTAACAGACACGCTGACACATTGAGTGAATGTGCGTGAGACAGACACATGAATGAAATTCTTGTAATTAACCTCTTGAACCCTGATTTCCTCCTTAAAATTTCCCTTAAGTAGCTTTTGGGTTTTTAATGCAACAAATTTGCTTTTTTTTTTTTTTTGCTTGTTGGAGGAAACGTAGTTACAGATACGTTCACTGCAAGTCCAGGAGAGATAACACATAATACGTAATAATAATACATATTTATCCTTCAGGCTGGGGGTGGTTTGAACATTCGTCATGCTAACTTAATGGTAACAGGAATGTTACCATTACACACATTCAAATCATCGCCTTTTCATAAATACAAACATGTCTTTCTACAATATTCTTGCTGTCATGTCAAAATTGAGGCCACAGTCCTCAAAGACAAGAACTTAAAATTATGCAAAATAAACATTTCAAACCTGGCTTTACAATCATTTTGCAGATAGTTTCCTTTTTATGTTGATAAAAAAATTACATTACATTTCCTACTTGACATATTTGACAATTCATTAGTTGATCGTAATGACACTAAAGAACTCTTTAGTGTTCTTCAGTGTTATGAGGCAGGTTAAAGGTAGCACTTTGACAAAAGCCTGTCTGAGTTTGTGCGTATGAATCCACCTGTGGCTGTGGCCTGGTGGGACGAGTTAATGCTGGCTTGTAGCCTCGTCTTTTGTCTGGATGAATTGTGCTTAATATTTAAAATCATGACAATAAACAACAAGCTTCGGGCATTTTTTGGGTACAAATGATAAAAAAAATCTCTTTTTTTATTTAATTTTTGGGGGAAGTTTAACCATGTCTATTTTCCTTTCTTTCTGAACTCTACTTTAGGCCTTAATAATAATAATAATAATAATATAATCATATCAATGACTGTGGTAGTTTATAACCAAAACAAATCAAATCATTTTTGTATCGAGTGTCAGATGGAGGTGCCGTCTGCTCCGTGCCTTGCTCAAAGGCTCCTCAAGGGGCCAAGGAAAGTAAGGGAAAAATGTATAGAAGAAAGAAAAGAAGGGATGTAAGAAAAGCAGGAAGGAAGGAGGCAAGAGGAGGAGCAATGGGAGGAGAAAAGGAGAGAAAGAAAGAAAGAAAGAATGAACAGGAGAATAGGGGAAGAGCAGGAGGGAGAGAAGGAAGGGGCGAAGGAAAAGAATGGAAGGAGAAGGATTAAAGGAATAGAAGAAATAAGAGGAAATAACAGCAACAAGAAAAGGAGAGACAATACCAAGAAGAGGGGAAGGAACTATTAAAATAAGAAAGAAAGATACTAAAAAAAGAGGAGGAGGAAGAGAAGCAGGACAGCAGGAAGGAAGGAAGGAGGGGAGAAGAGGAGTGAAGGAATGAGTCAAGGAGAGGAAGAAAGAACAAACGGCAATAAGAAAAGAGAAAGGTAGAAAAGGCGTGAGGCGAACAAGGAACGGAAGCAGGGGGTAAGGAAAGAAGGAGAGAGAAAGAAAGGAGGGAGTAAGAAGAGAAGCAGATGGAAAGGTGTAAAGGAGGGAGAAAGGAAGAAATATCCAAAAAATGAGAGCAGGGAAGGAGGGAGTGAAGGAGGAAGCATGGTAAGGAAAGAAGGATGAATAAAAGAGGGAAGGAAGTAAATGTGGGGAGGAAGGAGGTGGAGGAAAGGAAAGAGGAAAGTAAGGGAAGGAGAGAAGGGAGGTGAGCAGAGAGAGCCCAAATCATGTAACAAAACAGGACATGGGCGACTT
>CALSBV010012116.1:471539-483251 GCA_943590825.1 Bovichtus diacanthus
GTGTGTGTGTGTGTGTGTGTGTGTGTGTGTGTGTGTGTGTGTGTGTGGCAGAGAGAGTGCTTGTTTGTGTGTAAGAGGTGAGAGAGAGAGATAGAGATGTGCAGCATGAAACAGTATGTTTATTGTGAGAGTGAGAGAGGGAGTTAGAGAGCTCTTCAGTTAGAACTGTGGCTCCCAGAGGCCAAAGATGAACTGTATTTTATCATCTGAGAGAGAGAGAGAGAGAGAAGGGACGACATTTACATTGCAAGCCTTAAAGGACAATCCTCTTGTTTTTTAGGACCTTGTTTTCATGTGTTTCCGAGTGTGGCAACAGTTGTGGGAAGGTCCTTTCCTATTTCACCATGACAATGCCCACATGCACAAAGCCAGGTCCGTACAGGAAATGGTTCTCCCAGTTCGATGTGGAAGAAGTTGACTGTCCTCATTCATCCAACACCTTTAGAATCAGGGCTGGGTTTCACTACTCGATGTCTGTAAGGTATCAACCGAAATAACCAAGTAGCAAGATCCATCGAAAACTTCACCAGTCAAATGTTACCGTCATTCGATCCCATTTGTACCCAGACCTAGAAAATAAATGAGTATGTATTTGATCAGCCACTACCACAACAGCTACAACCCATACAGTCTGTGGTGTGCTGCATTCCAGTGCGGTGAAGGCTATTTCCCAGAGTTGGCAGTTCAGTGAGCCGAGATGCCACCAAAACATATTTGGTATGAAATATTTGAATAATTTGAACACTTTTAGATGCAGTTGTGTAAAAATAAGTTGAATGGGAAGGAGTGGTGGGGGTGTCAACTGAAGGTTTCCTTTATCCATGAAGGCTATTGATTGAAGTAGAAGAAAACAAAAGTTATCAAATGAATACTCTGGTATCAGTAATCAGTTTAAGGGTACTGCTATTGGTACTGGTATTGTAATTTAAAAATACCCAGCCCCATTTAGGCTGAATTGGACTCCTTTTTGCCTAACATCAGTGTTGGTTGGACCTCACTAATGCTCTTGTGGCTGAATGGGCCAGCCAGGTTTCAAAGTCTTGTAGACTTCCCAGAAGAGCGGAGGCCTTTATAGCAGCACATTTGGGTGCAATGTTGGTGTCCACATTTGTTTTTGCCATGTAGTGTTGTTCTGCCCTCTCTCCAGTTTCTTTATGTCCATTTTTATCCACCTTTTCATAGTAATGTGGAATTTTTTCAATTAAAAAGAACCCGTAGTGGAAATCTTTTTTTTCCTTCAATTTAGCAAAGTAGCAAACGTTGACACATCAATACAAAGAAGATGAAATGAAGCAAGTTTGCAAAAGATTTAGCAAATTAAGGAAGAAGGGACCTTCTTTATTTCCGATTTCCTTCAGTGTTGACACAATGTTGGTGTGCTGCCGGCATCACAGGTGTCCCCTATACCGAGAAGTCAGAAACATAAAGAGTGGCCGACAACACTGCTAGTCAGTACTGTACAGTAACATAAGTGCTGGCTTCCAGGAACATGGTTAAAAGTAAAAGTTTGCTCTCAAACAAACTGTTTTCATCAGTATGTCACACTGACAAACGCTAGAGTAGCTGCTGTTTGCTAACAGATATGCCATAACAATGATACTATGTCGGTTGTGTTATCAGCTTGCCAACAAGTGTATTGCAGCTCTATAGCATTTGTATGTTGATGTGCATTGGACACCTTCACTGGCAATCTCCATCAACTGCCCTTCATCTTTCCTTAGTAGCACCAACATCATCATGTATGCCAGCCCACAAATGCTAGAGCTTTGTAAAAGTCCCATGAATTCAGATGTGACTGTTCAGACTGGTGTCGCATTGCCACAAATCAGGTATGAATCAGATTTAGACCCACGTCATAAAATGGCATAAATCAGACATCATTTCACACTGAAACTCAAAATCTCGGGGTTAGAACACGGAAAAGAGAATAATAATAAAAAAACTAAGAGTCAAAAAGAAAAAGACAGATGCAGAGAGAAACTAAGAGAGAGAGAGAGAGAGAAAAGAGAGAGAGAGAGAAAGACAGACAGTATGTGTTTTCTGAAACAAAGCCAACTGATAATTAATGCCTCTGACATCATGGTGCTCTAATTAAGCCTGGCATTCATTAAGCCAAGTTAGGGGGGGTGTTCGTTACTGTCTTTTTTTTTTGGAGGGGGGGATTTGTTAAGTCTTCATTGTTACTCTTCATAGACAATAGAGAAAGAGAGATGGAAGGAACAACAAAAAGAGAAAGGTGAGGAGAGACACGGACAGTGTTACAGGACTTTCAGGTGATGTAACAGCTTCTGGCAGCCATATTGGAGGTCCTCAGCTGGTGTGCAACATTAGCTGTGATCAGCTGATTGTCTGTCCAAGTTTCAGTGTTCCATCTCAACAGATCTGAACAGAGGTAGTTCATTTCTAACTAGAGACAGATCATTTAATCAGCGATCCATCTGGTTTTCTCTTCAGATGTCAGCTAGGTAATCAAGAGATAATCAGATTTCTGTTATTACAAACATATCTCAGTAGCTAACTTCAATTTTTACAGTTGTTATACAAGAAGCTAGCAAGCTATTACTTTGTACAGGTTGACCTTGCTGATTTTCTAGTTTCAATGCAGACTTTCAGAGTAAGCATATTAAAGGAGCAGGTTTCACTGTAATGAATTAGTTCTGAAGAAGCTAAAGGACCAGGGTAAACAAGCTGGAGCTACGAAACGAGTGATGCATTTGCAGGAACAGCAGTAGCTATGACTGAAAGACCAGGACTAGAAGACATCATAAGTACTAAAATTGCTACGATTGAAGGAGTTAATACTATCTCCAGGTAGTAATTGGGGCGACAGAGAATCAGACTGGAGCAAGAGTAAAATGGGTTTGGACCACAACTACAATACTAGTGTTAAAGAAGCTAGTAATAACAAAGACAGGAGTAAAGATGAAGAACTAAATGAGCGGGACTAGATATACAACAAAGACAAAATACAGTTAATGGAGCTTCAACAAAAGGAACTAGATTAGAATCAAAGACTACAACCAAAGGGACTACAAAGACCAGGGCTTATGTTTCCTGGTTGAAGGAGCTACAACTGAAGTGCAAGAGCTAAAGAAGCTCGCGATAAGAAGAAGTGTTAAAGGTCAACAACTAAGAATAGATCAAAAAGAGCCAGTACTAAAAGACTCAGACTTAACAAATATGGAGCCTAATAAACTATGGTTCTAAGATGACAGAAAGGCCAGAGCTGGTGTTCAAAGAGTAGATCTGAAAGAGCTATGAATTAAGCTTTGAATTAGCTTGAGAAACAACAAGAGAGCATGGGGAAATGATGCAATTTTAGGCGCTAAATAGCTAAGGGACAGGGACTAGCAGGACTACTAAAGTGAGGTCTGAAATCAAGATACAATGCAAGTTTGGGCTGGTGAGAGAAACTTGGTGAAACCTCTGCTTATCAATCCAAAACTTTGGTCCTAGATCGCACTGTGTGACACGTCCTCTGAGAAAAAGAAATTGAAATGGGGAGAAATGGAGGAATATAATGAGCATTGAAGAAAAGAAGCGTAAAGTTTTTGCTAGGACTTTATAGGAAAGAGAACGGGTTAGTAAACAACAGTCATAGAGACACAAAGACAGAAGGTGAGCAAGGTGTAAAATGAAAAGTAAAGTTTGGGATCCCTATCCATTTTTTTTTGATCGGAGGATTTTCTGATAGCTAATTAGGCATGGAGGGCCAGCCATCGACAGCTGCATTCATCATCATAAAACGTAATAATTAATGACATTCCAACAAAGAAAAATATGCAAATGAGCTCTCCTCATTAGCATTTTCATATTCAGCTCCCATAATGCTTTTGCTGACAAGGTTGTAATTAATGAAAATTCATGTCTCTTAGCCGAGGTCTAGATTGGATCGCATTCATTCGCAATCCCCCAAACGAGGAGGGGAAAAGAAAAAAAAACACGACGGGGATCACTGCCAAGTTTTTAGGGAGACGAGAGGGAGGGGTGAGAAACATAGAGAGACGGACAAGAAGAATTAGAGAGGGAGAGGGGGAGAGGAAAAGAGAGAGGTAAATTGAGATGGAGGAAGGCAGATGGCGAGAGATGAAAGGAAGACAGGCAGAGAGAGAGAGTGAGAGAGAGAGACAGATAAACCGACGAGCAGAGAGAGAGATAAGGAGAAAACAAAAAGAGAGAGAGAGCAGTATTGATGCAGAAAGTTACAGAACAATATGATAAGTAAGATGAAAAGAGAGACAGGTGAAGAAAGAAATGATATGATAGAAATTATGAATGGAGAGTGGGATGGAAAGAGAAAAGTACAAAAACATTGGGGTGGGCAGATTGACACCAAAAGTATGAAAGTATATCAATATTGTTGATACTTCTTGAAGTATTGACTGTCGTAGCAGAAGGATCGATCCATATCTGCCTCCTGCTAAATACGTTCCAAATTGCAATAAACAAAACATCTTGGATTTTTGGCCCGAGGTCTGGTTTCTTACACACATACACATGCCCAAAATATAGGATTATAGTATTTCCACCTTCTCTGCATGTTTTTTTGTTTTTCTTTCACCTCCGCCAAGGAGTTCATGTTTTCACCTCCGTTTGTTTGTCCTTTTTTCAGCATGATTATGGAAAAAAAAAACACTGGCCCGATTTTCATGAAGGTGGAAGTGCCAAGGAAGTACATATTACATTTTGGAGCGGTTCCGAATCAGGGGGCTGATACACACGTTATCTTTCACTTTCGTTAACGTTTGTGCTGCATTCACGTGGTGCCGGAATAATCGGGAAAATGGCGGGCAAACAAAAAGACGTGGGGTTTGATGGCTCTGAGCAATAAAATACAACACGTTTTTTTGTAGCGTCCATGTTGTTTCCACGTGACGACTAAAAGCTCATAGATACACCAAAGATAGAAGATGACTTCATAACTTGGGAAATGGGACCATCCAAAATTTGGGACCATGAATACACCATTTGCCTTGTCAGGTGCTTTACTTGTTCACAGCATATGTCTGCCACTTGGAGAAACAGGCGTCCAATCGGGGTCTACAAAGTGGGATTAAGAATGGTTTCCAGTTTCCAACATAGCTAGCTTGCTGGTGACCTAGCTAAATCCTCAGCGCATCGAGGTTAACCCTGGAGTTTACCTGGTTGACTGGTTGCGGTGGGTGGCAGCATTACAGTACACTGATGTTGCATTTGCACTGCAGGGATAAAAAAAAAAAGGAAGAAAAAGCATGTCTCATAATGTTTTTAATCTGTAACATTCTGTCTAACGGCCTTCACTTTCAATTTCCTCTTTTAGTCGGTATGTTTTTTTGTGATGTAAAGCCATGTAAAAGTCAGTAAATCTATTTGACTCAAACATGGTGACGTGGGTGTGTGTGTGTGTGAGAGAGAGAGAGAGAGAGAGAGAGAGACTCTTTTGGGGAATGCTGATGTACACCTTTGGAAACGTAGAATTAGAGCTTCTCTTAAAGTTGAACTGTGTGTGTGTGTGTGTGGGTGTGTGTGTTTCTTGCAGATGATACTGACAGATAGCAGTATCTGTGGTTTGGCACCTGAGTACAGCTAATAGTGATGTTTTGCTCGACACTCTGCAGCAGCTTGTAATTGTCTTCAGTTTGTGTAATAACAATATTCCACAACGTGATGTCAGTTTAATCTGCAGTGCTGCTGCTGAGGGTTTGTAGTAAACATGTGGTTGTTGTGTCCATCACTTTGGAGATCCTCTCAGGTCAGGTTGAAGGTTTCGGTGAGGTTTAAATTGGACGTGTTCGATGACAAGAATACTTCCCAACATAGTTTTTTGTGCATCTTGTTCTTGTTATAAATCCCAATATTATGAAGTACCTATTTATTATAGGGAGGAAAACAGGTAGAAGTTATTTAACAAAAAAACAAAAAAAGGTATAAAACTGGTCACACACTGTGTTACATGTATTTAAGTTACTTTTTGGAGAAGAAAAATCTATCTTTTTCTTGTAATGTAAATATCTGTCATACTTTTAATGTGTCTATGTGATGTGCCTTCTGCGTCCTCTTGTCTTCATCTGGTAATACAGTAAAGTATTAAACATTTAAGATATTAAATATTATCAAGATACTACACTTGACTTGTTAGGTGAACTAAATTGTTCCTGCGATGAACTGTAATATGTTGATACTCTTAATATTGACCTTTTGACATGGTGAGGCCAAATACATGAGAGGAAAGGACGTATTAAAAAAAAATTGGGCTTCCATTATGATGATATAAAATGTATATATTTTTATGGACATCTTGTTGTCTGTACTTTGACTTGGCGACTTATTTGGCATTTCCTCTGTCAATCAAACTTTATTATACTAACAAATGACCACTTTGCAACAAGAGTTCTCTTTTAAAAAAAACTGAATATTGAATTTAAACATAGAAAGTTGCACATTAATTGTCTTGAAGAGTGCTCAATTAATGCAATGTGAGAGATATCAAAACACACTTATTATTATTGATTCTTTTATTATTATAGATTTTTTTTATTATTATGGATGTTTTTTTATTATTATTGATTTTTTAAAATTATTATTGATTTTGATTTTAATTTTAATTGTATCATTATTGCTTTTTTAATTATTATAGATTTCTTTTAATTATTATAGATTTTTTATTATTATTATCATAATTAATATTCTTAGTGTTATTATGTATTTATCTCCTCCTATTTGCACATACATGGTCCACGTTCACGATGCACCACGCACACACATCCTCACGATACTCCCACTAACGAAAACTAAACTAAAGCTTTGCGCCATATTCGAATCATAACGTTCATACGTCTTGTTTTAATGTCTGGATATTTCGTGTTTCTGTCGGCCTGGTTCGTCACCTCTCTGTGCTGTTTCATGTTGACTAAAATCGAGGGGTATTAAAACACAAACGGCAACCGTAGGCTGACAGTCAGGTTTAAATAGATAAAAGACAAAGAGGGAGAAAGACAGCGAGAGTGCACATTAATCCATAGGAAGAGTAAAAATACAGATTAGACGATTTTGTTCAGGTTAAAGCGGGATAATCTCTGTAAAGTGCTGTTTGTGTGTCGGCTTCAACCTCCTGGTAATGTCCGCTTGAAGTTAAGTAAATAGTTCAAAATACACTTGATACTCTACCAAAACTAATGCCGTTGCATAATAATAACCACTGTTATTGCGTGATGTTCGGATGAACAATAAGTTATAAGCATCTTCTCTCCCAATTTGAAACGTCAATACGGTGAGCTGGAGCTCAAATGGCTGATCTAAAGCGAAATGTTCTTATTCCCTTAAACTGTTGACATACAAATACCAAACCTATAAAATATGTTTTCATGCAGGGGAGCTTTCGGCTGTTAAATTGTGTTGAATCCAAACATTTTAACACAGTTTCTGTGGAGAAAAAAAAATAAAAACATGCAGAGTGTCGAACACGAAGCCACACAAAGCAGGTGGACGATGCTGGAATACTGATATGTTCTGTGTGTGTGTGTGTGTGTGTGTGCGCGCATGTGTGTGAAGTGTTGGCACGAGATAGCAGTTGCCCCCTGGGCTTTGCCAACGTGGCACTGCCCCCTCTGCAGCAGCATGGCAGAGTCTCTGTCTTTGTTGTGGAACTGGCTCTGTGTGTTATCTTCTGTGTGTGTGTGTGTGTGTGTGTGTGTGTGTGTGTGTGTGTGTGTGTACCTTGGAAAGAGAGGTATCGAAAAAGAACCAACAGAGGAATAATAATAAAAAAAAATTCGAGCGAAAATGTTAAAACAAACCAGTTGTTTGTTCAGATGAACTCAACATTTGAAAAGTGAAAACACGACACATCCTATTTTGTGTGTGTGCGTGTGTGTGTGCGTGCACGTTTTTGGCAGATCTCAGCTGTAGTTTTTTATGTATTGATGGTTTGGGTCACTTGTTCGGGATGTTGAATTTTTACACCCTCAAACATTGAATATTTAGAGCTGGGTGGGGCTAAAGTCTATGAGTCTCTCTCTCTCTATATCTCGCTCTCTCTCCTTCTCTTTCTTCCCTCCATCTTTATTGATCTGTATATCATTTTGCCTTCTTTAATCTTGCCTCCTCCGTCTCTCCCTGCTTGATACATTCCTTTGTTTTCTCGTACTTTGCTCCCCCTTATCTTTGTCCCCACCCATCCTTTATAACTTAATTCCTTTTTTCTCCGTGCATCTTCTTTGCCCCCCCCTCCTCCCTTCCTTTCTTTCTCCTGCCCTCTTCTTTCCTCTTTCAGTCTGCTGTGTTGCTTTGTCCGCTTTCTCTCCCTCCTTCCCTTCCAATCCTTTTTTTCCCTTCCTTCCGTGGTTCCTTTGTCTTTCTCCAGCCGTTTTTTCTCATTCCCCTGTTTTTCTCTCATTCCTCTTTCCCAGTGGTGGAATGTAACTAAGTACTTTTATTCAAGTACTGTAATTAAGCACCAATTTGAAGTACTTTGAGTCTTTTGCCACTTTACAATCTACTCCACTTCATTTACCCGAACACAGTCATCTGACAGCCTAAGTTACTTAACAAGTTAAGACTTTTGTGCATGAAAAAAAATATGAAAATATAGATGAATTCATAAATGAATCAATTGACAGAAAATTCATCGAAAACTGATGCTTTTAATCATGTTAATAATTGTAATGTATTAGTAACGATGTTGAGGTTTGGACAAAACAAACAATATGAAGGTGTCACTGAGACGTCTTTTTCCAAACCAAGCAATCAGTTGATCAAAGTAGAAAAATGTATGAGCAGATGAACCCATCATGAAAATAATCATTAGGTAATATTTCAAAATGAGCTCCATCTCGACTAATCACAGTATAAAATATATACAGTATATATAATACATAACAGTGTAACAGCCACAGACTTGGACTTCTGCAATCGAGTACTTTTACTTTTAATACCTTAAGTCCATTTTCAAGATTACACTTACGTATTTTTACATTATGTTATCGTTACTTTTACTTACACTAAAAGATCTGAATATGTCCTCCATCACTTGAGCGGACTCTTCCTCTTCCACCTTTTTTCCCAGTTCTTCCTCCGTCTTCATCTCTCCTCCACTTCTACCGTTTTCCCTCTCTGTCAGCCTTTTTCCTCTTCTTCCTCTTTTTCCTCTCTACCTTTGTGCTTGTGAACGCAGTGGAAAGGAAAAGTTAGCGTGGCGTGAGTTTGAAAGAATCCATGTTGCCGTGTTGCCTTTGACACTGGCTCCTTACCACCTGGAGGGGGCACCGCTCTGACCTTTGACCTCTACCCTTTGACGTCAGGGTTTAGAGGATAGTAGGGGAGTAAGAATGAATGCATTCCTAATACAATACTGCACTCAAGTATAAAGGGGGTGTCTGCAAATTGAAATGAAGGGATTTCAATTCCCTCTCATGTTCTGCATGCACAAATAATGTTGTGTCTGTATACCTGCAGCCAGTGTTTACATTACTGTAAGATGCTACGTTTTAATACATGTACTGTGCTTCGTCACACTTTGATTGGCTGACGTCAAATGTCATCTAGGACATTTCTTATAGTCAGTGATACATAAGAATTACATAAATACAGTAGCTCCTATCCCACAGTCACTTCATTATATATATTACTGTAACTGTGTGTGTGCGTGTGTGTGTGTTTGTGTGTGTGTGCCCTCTTTGTGGTTTTGTCTAAACTGAATGTGTCTGAACAGATGTTTCTGTGGCAAGCTTTTAGGTAACAGCCTCACCGACACTGTGTTTGTGTGTGTGTGTATGTGTGTCTGGTGTGTGTGTCTGTGTGTGTGTGTGTGTGTGTGTGTGTGTGTTTGCAGACAAGCATATATTGCATGTTTAGGTTTTGCTGCAGCTCTGTTTTTAATTGAGATATTTTGTTTGTTTTCTGATTATTCAGACACCACACAAATGCAGCACAAAGGAAATCATTTTCATCAATTAATAATTCATTTGTGTATCCGCCCCCTGATTTGTATCTGCCCCATAATGCAATAGGTTCTTCATTGGCCCAGGCTTCACACTTTCACCAAGTCTCATGAAAATTGGGCCTGTCGTTTGGAAGGGTGGTTGTCCACCAGTCAGCAGTTCAATCCCCGTCCCCTGCAGTCAACATGTCAAAGTGTCCGTCAAGTTACTGAACCCCAAAATTGCTCCCAATGGCCAACATTGTGTGTGTGTGTGTGTGTGTGTGTGTGTGTGTGTGTGTGTGTTAATGTGAATGTTTATTACTCCTTGTTTATCCCACTTTGTATGGTCGCCTGCCTCTGTATGTGCGAGTGGGTGAATGCTGACATGGATTGTAAAAGCACTTCGAGTGGTCGCAAAGACTAGTAAAGCCCTCCATTTACAGACGAGCCCAGCTGAAAACATAACCACAAAGGCAGAGTTCATTTTTCTATTTTTGTTTTGTAAATACAATGAAATTATCTACAAAAAAGTTGGCCATAACATCTTTAGTTTGGAACGTGATTGGCTTGCAATGAGTTTTTGGGATACCAAAGACAAAGTAGATTCTTTTTCTCAAAATTAGGACAAACAAGGCACAAGGTCTTAGGGGAACAATGGGCAGCATGGTCCAACTATACACTGAGGATATCAGTATTTTCAGTCATAATTGAAGGAATTTGTGGGAGGAGGAGTTTACACGGACAACTACAACTTGTTTTACAGATGTTGGACTAAATTGCTCAAGATTTGACTGTTCGAGGCCGACATTTCATTAATAAAGATAACAACAATAATTTTGAATTCACTAGCATGGCCCTCGGAGAGTGCAGACCTCTGCAGAGGCCAATGCTGCCTTATCCGATGGTCATTACTGGACTTTGGGGTGTTGATGAACAAAACAACGTTCATAGCTGTTTTTGTGAATTTTCCTGATCGAGACTTCATTTGTCCGATTATTTCGACACTGGATGAATGCAGCACAAATGCCCTTATGACTTTGTGTGTCCGCCCTGTGATTCGGATCCGCTCCAAAATTGAATGATTTCTTCCTTGGCCCATGCCACACCCTTCAACAAACTTTCATGGAAATCAGGCCAGTAGTTTTTTCTTCCCATAATCCTTTTTTAATTCCTGTTTTCTTACATTCCTTTGAGACAGCATGTAGACCACCATGTAGACATATACATTTAACAGAGAGTATAATTGAAAAAGTTAACAAAGAGTGGTGACTTTTGGGCTGAGGTGGCATTTGACTTATTGAGATGCTTGGATTGAGGCAGAGCCTGGAATGCTCTAAAAAATTAAATAAAATGGAAAAGTCGTCACGAAGGGAAAAAGGATAAATAAAGGAAATAAATGAGTAACGCATACATTTGTTTGTCATAAAATCTATCCATCCATACCCTGTTTTTGCAGATTATTACTTAAACAGAACACAGAGCTAAATGCAGCTTTTTTTCTTTTTCTTTTTTTCAAAGACCGCGATGGCGCTCCATCTTCCCTCCTTTACATTTTTATTTTTCTCTCTTTTGTCATTCTTTTAGCTCTCCCTCACTCTCTCTCTCTCTCTCTCTCTTGCTCAGCCTCTCTCTCTGGTTTACTTTAGTCTCGCTCTCCCTCTCTCTACGTACCATATGGTGTACCATGGTACATTTAGCTTGTCAGTGATAATGGATGGCCATGGAAGCCCAGTTTTGCTTTAAGCGCTAGCTTGCTGCTCGCTGTCTCAGTGTGTGTGTGTGTGTGTGTGTGTGTGTGTGTGTGTGTGTGTGTG
>CALSBV010012116.1:488261-494718 GCA_943590825.1 Bovichtus diacanthus
GTCTGCGTCCTTTCTCCCGCTGTCCGTAAATTTCCACCCCTCCTTTCTTCTCCCTCGCCGTGTGATGTCAGGTGGGGTCTGCCCTGCTGTGATGAAGCCGCTCTGATCACCAGCTCCTGAGCAGTGTGTGGGAGCAGATATGTCATTATTCTGCAGCCAGGTGGTTGCGCTGAAAGCCCACAGAGCACATCAGCGGTGTGATGCAGCTCCCAGGTCTACAGCTCTACCCCTCATATTACAGCCGTCCAGGTGTTCAAACGTTGCCACATTTGTCTAAATACAGGTATTAAGTTGGGAGTCCGGGTGGAGGAGGGGGAGGAATAGGTTTGTCATTAAATGCAGTCGAGAGAAAATGAGGGAGAAAGATGAAAGTGTGGAGGAAAGTGAGGGAAAAAAAACATCCAAAAAAGTCATACTTAGGAGATGAATTCAAACTAGAGGTTCCTGTTTCAGGGGTCCAGAATTGTGGACCTGATCTGAAACAGACCCATGAAAAAACCTACCTAAGCCAGGCGTACATAAATGTATTTTTTAACAAGATCTCTAGCAATACAACTGACCTACCAGTACAATTTCACTAAGTATAATTATAACTTCGTCTTCATCTTCAGTCCAGGGACAGTTCTTGTATATAAGGAGCGAAGACCTTTATTTCCTACTCAGGAGTCCAGTTCCAACCTATTCTGATGATGTCAAATGATCACAAATGTTCGCGAAAGGAACAGCAAACAATATTGCTTTTCTTTTCTGTGTGTCTTTTCTCACAACGGTAGGAAGAAAACAAAATGGACATAAAAAGAGAGAGAGAGACAGAGACAGAGAGAGAGACAGAGAGAGAGACAGAGAGAGAGACAGAGAGAGAGACAGAGAGAGGGAGAGAGAGAGAGAGAGAGAGGGGAAAAAAAGCGAATATGAGTCAAGAAGGAGGAAGCAAAAGAGGAATAAATGAAAAGAAAAAAGAGTGCAGGGTAATGGAGGAAGACAAGAGGAGGAGAACTTATCAGAGATAGACAGACATAACAGTGACAGGAGAAAATCCGAGTGTGATTCTGAACCACAGGATCCTTTGACCTTTGACCCCTCGAGACTGACAGCACCTGACCCATCATCCATCTCTCAGGGGTCGCTCCTCCTCCTCCTCCTCCTCTCCCACAGAGAGAGAGACAGAGAGGTTGAACGAAGCAGGAAAAACACGGTCCCAGTTTCTGCTCCCATCTGTAACCATTGCACAGAAGCTTACATAAATCCACTCGGAAATCATAGAAAAGACACTCCTGATAACTGCAGAACCTGCCTGGGAGTCCTCGTGTTCGGACGTTTTCTTCAACACAGTGACGTGTGTCTGTATACACGGCTACAGTTGCAAACAGGAACTGCTAAACGGTGCAAATCTGACAAAATGTTCACAAATACAGTATGGGGAACAAAAAAAAAGCGTGGCTCAGCTGACTTCACTGACAACATTACACTTCCTGCTTGCAGCCCTCAAAAACATTATGGGAATTGTAGTTACAAAGTGCAGGGCATAATTATTCCAGACAGAAGAAGTAATAAGAATAGTGAAGTGTGACAAACGTGTCATTGATATTAGCTTTTTGTTAATTTTGCGCTACCATCAGATCTTTTATTTTATTTAAATTAGCATCAGAATGCCCTAGCATGGTTGTTATATCCCTGACACTTAACACTGACACTATCTCTATCCATTCCCATACATATGTTTGCCCTGTGTTGAAAACCTGTGTACATATAAGCAAAAAACTAAATATTTTTCTAATGAAAACCAAGCAGCAACCTTTGTGACGGGAAAGTGAAGCCAATGCAGAAGTGCGTTAAACCTGCATTTCTCTATAATCACCAGCAGGGGGGATCTACTGGCGAGTTCACGTTATTACCTATATGAGGTTATGGTCTTCAATACAGTATGATGTTCATTGTGTAAGTTACATGTGTGGTCCCAGTAAGATGGATGATTAAACAGCATGCTACCTTATGATTGACAGGTCGCTACCATGGTGTTGTCCGGTTCGGGTGTCGCCCGTGTTTTCGTCTCAGAACTTTTCCGTGTTTTCCGTTCCGGAGAGTTAATGCTAACATTTTTATCCTCCCTAAAAAACTTGAACTTGAACTCTTGTTTTTTTACCTCTGCTTCCAAACGCCGAGATGGCAGCGACCAAAATGCAACGCAAGGCTTCAAAAACAGAGTCCACACACCAACGGGCGACGTCGCGGTGACTACGTCCGCTTCGTATTTATAGCACATATTAGCACAGTCCTAGAACACATATAGTCCAACTCACATGCCAATTGATGGTACTAGCCAAGCCTATCCTGAAAAGAACAACATATGGCCTGTCTGCCCGATACATGTGGTAACTAAAGGGGTTAAGAAAACTGAATCTATAATTAGCTATTTTACGATATTTCAGTTGTTAGTGTGAGAGGGACTTCTTGAACAAGGTGCATCATTTTTCAAACCATAAAAATGAGCCGCCTCGGTGTTCAACATTCACTTTGTTTCACGGCCTGTTCGTTTTTTTGACATGTGAACGCCACTTTTCTTTTCAGTCAGACAGTGTCTGCCGTGTAGCTCTCACCGCTCATTGTGCCGCACTTTAATACTTCCATATTGTGCTGCTAATTCAGAATTTCACACCTTTTCTCTCGTCGCTACCTCTCTTTGTCTCCCTGTGTCGTTCGCCTTCCACCTCAACCCTGAAGACAGGAGGAAACGTGTTAAATCCACCTCTAAGAACCTTTTTAATTCAACATTAGCAGTCGTCATCTGTCTGCCGAACAATACCCAAACACAATTTACAGCATCCCGCCTTTGTTTACTCTGCAGCTAAATATTGTTCCATCAATAATGGACTCCAAACACAGAATCAGGCTTTTAGTTTTAGGTAATCCTGAATGTTTTACAGGAGATTTTTTTTCTTCCTTTTTTTAGCTGTGTTTTATTGTCTCGGAGCATAATCGGAGTATGCTGTTTCTTTCATTTGTTTTAGGTTTCAGGAGGAACATGGGCTCAGTGCCTCATGGATGTAACTCCAGATGCTATTGTGTCCGAGGTTTTTTATGGAAGTGTTGCCCGAAATCCTCAAGACAAAGGCAGCAGATATGGTTGGGAAAATATAAACCCTGGAAAGACTCAAATCCTCCAACATTCTCATTCGGCAACACTTATGAAAAGGA
The DNA here is from genome assembly GCA_943590825.1 of Bovichtus diacanthus. Taxonomy (NCBI): domain Eukaryota; kingdom Metazoa; phylum Chordata; class Actinopteri; order Perciformes; family Bovichtidae; genus Bovichtus; species Bovichtus diacanthus. The sequence goes on from CALSBV010012116.1 coordinate 491,457, forward strand.
GAACGGGGGGTTAAACCGGAGCACATACCAGGGCGATGTCCAAAAATGAAAGAAAAAAAAAAAACATGTCAACGTGCAGTATACCTAAACCTCCTGCAGTGTTTCAGGTGCCATGTTTTTTTTACTCCCCCCCGCTCCCATCAGATCACAGTGAAATCAAGACATTGATAAATTCACGAATGGGTGTAAATGTTGCCAAATCGAGTCAGACCCCGACCAAAGTAAACGCCGTGCCACGGAGCGAGAAAAGAGAAGGAGAAAAGAGAAGGAGGGATGGAGGGGGAGAGAAGATTTGGGGCTCTAATGCCAGCCTTATGCGTCTTTTAGTCGTTTCCGCCGTCGGGGCTTGGCACCGGCAAGCCGCTGTCAGCCAGCCAACAAAAATCTGCAGTGCCTGCCGCATTTCAGCAGCCCTGTTTTGTCTGAGACCAACACACACACACACACAAAAAACCACACGGTTGACACACTCACGCAGCATAAACACTCTATACGGCGAATCTGCAACGTTTTTTTCTTCACAAATTCTTCTTCGTGTACAGAAAATGTGGAAATTGAAAACAAATAAAATTTCTCAACGCAAAGGAAGAAATGCATTTTCCTCTTTATTAATCAAAGAAACACTGAAAAAAGAGTTCTTCCTTTTTTTTTTTTTTCTTTCTTTCTCTCGCAGCGCCACTAGCACACCATGCTGCTTTTGAATATTTATTTGAAATCTAGTTTCCTGTTGAAGTCCTGCTGTTTGGAGGGTTTGGTGACGTCGCCCTGTTTGTCGCCTCGCTGTTGTTTGTGTTGTTTATCTATTGATTCCAGGTTGGAGGAGGGGAGAATGAGTTGGGGGGGGGGGTTGGATAATGAAGGCTGTTTGGTAACGAGGGAGGGGGGGGCGTTCATTGGGTCTCACTCACATGAACAGGGAACAAGTGTCATGGCTGCTGCTGAATTGTAATCCATCTGCTTTCACAAACGCACGAACAAACCAACTCTGACACACATGCAAATGTAGTGTTGTATCGAAAAATATAATTGTGTTGTTTTTTTTTTTTTTTGTTATCAATGTCAGTGATCAACACTTGCCAGATACTACATGTATCCAATTTCAATGCAAAGCAAGTTGACATTTTTAGATTATCTCAAACATTCATTGCCACTAAAACTGAAAACGAGCATCAGTTCCCTAAAAAGTCGACACTTTGGAGATAAGTAGTTTCCCTGGAGACTCTCTAACTGCGTCTCAGAATGTAGCGCTGCGTTATTGTTATATTGTACATATATCAGTCAATACGCTTGAAATCAGTGCCCGCAGGTCTATGTTTAGATGCCTTTATGCAAATTTGTGATTTTGGGCTACATAAATAAAGTTGACTTGAATGCACTTCAATATTCTCACAGGAAAAGATTTAAACAGCTATGCTGACAGATGTCAGTCTTTTCTTTTTGTTGCATGCTGCAGCTAAGCGACTTTGTCCAAAGCTTGTGTGAGACGATCAACGGCACATTCAAAAAAATACAAGAGGATGTTTCTGTGTCCAGCCAGCACACTTTGTTAACCGCAGTCCATTCTTGAGGGTCTGAACACGCGGCGTGAGTATTCACTCGGCCTACAGAGTGATCTCTGCGTGAATCAAGGGTGTCGCGTGAACTTGTATTTATTTCATATTATTGTCACATTTATGGGTTGGGGGGGCCACACCAGATCACCAGAAAAATGGCTGTGATCCGAGCAAAGGGGGTGTGTGTGTGTGTGTGTGGGGGGGGCGGGGGAGCGGAGCGAGGAGCCATTGTCCCAGATGCTTTTGCGGTGACAGACAGGCAGACAGACAGACAGACAGACAGACAGGCAGGCAGGCAGAATATAAACACTTGGTAAAGTACTCAGAACCTGTTCCGTGGCAGTTCCTCCTACAGTCGTGTCTCCAGAAGCACATTTTGCCACGATGACACACACACAGCCTCACGAGGTGAAAACAATTCCAGCTTTGCTGTTGCGGCTGATAACAACAACTTTCTTCCATATATAACTTTAATACATTTAGCTTTAATAGCAAAGCAAATGTTTGATCAGTTGATACCGGGCCTGGTCTTCACTTTCCACAGGTTTTTTTCCGTTGTGTTGACTTCACACCCAGAAACTGTCGACACAAAAGTTCCGTAGTGTCTGATTTTTTTTTTTATTATGTTTTTTTCAAACTAAATTAATTTTCTCCCATAATCTTAACCTACTAAAAATTTAGAAGTGTGGAAAGTAACTTCTTTATATCTGAATAATAGTTTTTTCAATTTCTACCAGGTTTACTGCAATAGCAACTGTGAATAAACCAACACAGTTTTATATTAACTATTGGATGCAAATCACTTTTTGAACAGTTGAATATTAAACTAAAATGTTAAATCTCTGTATGTTAGTGCTCCGTTTAAAAAATGAAAACATTTACATGAACTAGATTGTAAAAGATGAACATCAGGTTACACCATTATGTGGATACTAAATCCCAATTTCCTTTTTTTATTGCAAAAATAAGAGAAAAAAGAAAGATAAAAAATATATTTTTTTAAATCCAAGAAACAGTTTCTGGTAAATCAAATACACAGATGTGCCTAAGTTCAATACATTTTTTTAATACTTTTACTTATTCAGAAACATGGATCAATACACATTGATATATTCAACCTAGAACGTGCATTTTAGAAGAGAATTTAAATATTCTAAAGACACATTTTAAGTGATAAAAAAATTTACCGATGACAGCCGGTCCATATATATGGTCCATATATATATATATATATATATATATATATATATTCCATGTATATGGAATCAAACTTTAAAAAAGTGAAAAGTGAAATCGGACTTGTGGTCCAATCAGCAGTCTGATCTGCTGTGATATGGCTGAAGGTAGAAGCCGACAGATGTGAGCTGGATGCTGCGTCTCTCGAGTCGTTCTCGTCGCTCGTATACGTTCATCTGTTGTTTGATGTATTCACTCGCTCCGGTGCCAAGAATTCAATGCCTGCTGGGAGTGAAGGACGGGGGGTGGTGTGTGTGTGTGTGTGTGTGTGGGGGGGGGGGGGTTTGTCTGTTAGACGATGGTTACTCATCGACCATCGTCTGTTAAATTAATGTTGATCCCAAAAAAATGTTTTTACGCTTTACACGGGAAGACAACGCCATGAATAAATATATAGATTATTTCAAATTCAGCGCTGGCAGGATCGTTTTAGAGAGTCTGTTAGAGTGTATGTGTTGTGTGTGTGTGTGTGT
>CALSBV010012116.1:498286-517680 GCA_943590825.1 Bovichtus diacanthus
TTATTTATTTTATTTATTTTATTTATTTTATTTATTTTATTTATTTTATTTATTTTATTTTATTTTTGTGGCAAAAGCCTGATTGTAGTTTGGAGATTTCTGCTTTTAGGCATCAAGGTCATTTTATCAGCCCATTTTTATGAGTTCCTTAAACCCAGCGTAGATTTAAATTCCAGTTCATACCTTTTCAAATATGAACTTTGCAACGGTGTGGATACAATTATTGTCATTATTTTCAACATCCTATGATCTCAACAAGGTCAATTTCTCATTTACTCTCAAATTTGCCAGATGTTAGTTTAAATCTATCTTGAAATCAGGAGTAGCTTTTGTTCACGGTTATTTTAGGCTCAGGATTTACGACTGGGTTAATAAGATTGAGTTTGGTCATATGCGTGTAGCGTGATAATAGCTAATAGTCTAGCAGAGTGTCCTGGTTCCTGTTAGCTCTCAGCTTGTAATGGAGCTTATTTGTGTTTCCTCTTTGTCTCTTGGCGTTGTGGATTAGCAGGGATTTGGTCCTCCTGGCTCACCGACTTCTCTATGGGCTTTATACAGCAGAGTGGGCTGACCTCCCCTCCTCCACCTTTTGTACCTCTGCAGCCAGAACACTCTAATGAGTGGCGGTTTGTCTCGGGGTTCCCCTTTACAGCCAATGAGCCTGTTTATGTCCAAAAAAAATATGTCCCTGCGGGGTTCCATGGAGAAATGCAGGGGAAGTGGAGCTGAGGTTAGAAAACCTTCTTTTAAGGAGATTCGTTTTCTACGTTCGAGACAATCCGGTGTTGGTTGTGAGATTATGTTCGGGCTTTGTTGACTTCATGTGGGAGCAGATAAAAATAAATATTCAGAAACAGACAGGGCTGGTTATGGATACACTTATGGTGATGTGGTTACACGTAAAGGCTACGACTAGCAACTCATTTCCATCAGCAATTTGATAGAAGCGTCAAAAAACAAATGTTGTCCCACCAATAGTCCAAAATCCCAAATCCTTTTCTGCTAATGATGATATTAAATGGAGGGAATCATGAAAATACTCATGTTTGAGAAGCTGCAATGAGCAAATGTTTGGTATTTCAAACTCACATATTTTCATCTTGATGTTCAATGATGTTAAATGCAATCACCTCATCTAAAATGATCTTTGTCATTAGTCTGAGTACACTTTCAGGGTACTTTAGTCCTTAGAAATAGATGCAAGGGCATGTCAAGCGGCTGATTTGATGTTAGATATTGGCAGACGCCCGGCCAAGCAGCTCTCAGAGAAACGTGAAAACTTTAGAATATTTTAAATCAGAGTTTTAAAAAACGTGTTACAAAGGTGTTCTTCAAATGTTGCCTTCCGAGGTTAAGGAACCCCCTTTGGCCTGTGATTTGAAAAAAAGTTTTTTAATAAGAACTTCCCATTTTTGAAGGCTTATCAAAAGTTCCTGTACCATCAGGGTTTGAGAACCTTTTAAAGTAGAGATTCTCTCAGAATATTCTGACGATGCTCTGAGTTATATGTTTGAGTTTTCTAGACCCTGTTGTGAGTTATTGAAAGTATCGTCAGAAAAAAGGCAACTTTATTGAAAACAGGTTTGTCAGTGAGTCTCCTGAGGAACAACAGGGTTTATTAGTCTTTTATGAATTTCTGGCACAAAGAGCATACCAGAGCAACACTTTATATCTTAGTGGTTGGCATACACATCACCACCGGAAGACATCCAAGAGTGTTGAAGTTTTGCAAAACAGGGTCAGGGTTTGGGAAACAATTACGAAGGTATTTTTTGCGGAGCTCTATGTGGATAAAGAATCCTGTATTTTGTTCCTGTAGGCACTTTGGTTGTTTGAGAAGCCTAAGTGAAGTGTTTCCACAAGAACTCGCAATCGTCAAAGATTCCTCACAAGTTACATCGGGGTTTGAACATTTTTTTCGGTCAGGTTTTTGAATTATGTTCTAAGGTGTCAGAGCCCCTGACATGGGTTCCCAGAAGTATCTCCGGATTCAATCACATTTTTGAAAACAGTCTTTTATTGTTAATGAGCCTTCTGAGGTTGGTGGGGTTCCTTAAAGGGACAGTAGGGTCCGTTAGTCTTTTACGAAGCAATTGCACGAAAAACATACCTGAACAACATTTTATTGGTAGGGGATGCCAAATGATGTTCATCCGACTTTTGATGATTGTTTGGAAGTTTCTAGATAAAAAAACGTTTTTTAGCAACCCTTCCAAGGATGAAAGACCCTTTTGTTTTCAGTGTTCTTTAAGTATTATTGTTGTTTGAGAACCTTTCATGGATGCAGTTTAGGGTTCTAGAAGCACTGTCATGGTCATCCTTCCAAGGAAGGGTTTTTCACAATCCCTGCTGTGATTAATGGTTAAAGACGGAGTTTCCCTTTAGGAGGAAGATCTTGACCGTAGCCTCTAAGATGCTTAAAAACCTTAAAATAAGGTCCTGGAAGTACTGTAATACCAAAGAGGCTTTGTGAAAGAGCCTTCTGAGATTGATAGGTTTCTTGAAGTGTTTTCACATGTTGCAACCCTCTCTGGAAATAAGGTTCGGCAAAAACCGAAGGGAACCAAAAAGGCTCATAGAAGTGCTTTTATTTTGGAGAGTATGGAGGTTGACAGGGAAATAGAGTAGAGGCGAGACGAGAGGAGGTTCTGCTGCGATTTGAAACAGACAGAGGAAAGAAAAATGTAGCTTGTCAGCTGGATTACTAAATGTATTTTGTAATTGTACATTTATTTAGATTTTTCTGGACGGACACTGATTTTCACTGCATCCTCTGTGATTTTATTCACGTCACTTTACGTGTGAAAATGTTGGGGAAAGATCATAACACACTGGGTTATCTCATCTAAATGAAAACAAAAACAAAAGTAATCTGGCTAAAAATGGAATTATGTCGTCATAACAGAAGAAAGAAAAAGACATGTAATACCCATTAAATGTCAAAGCCCTCTTTTAAAGAAATAATCCACTTTTTAAAAAAGGATTTAATGTTATATTATTCAGACATACTTTGTGTGTGCGTGAGTGCTCATGTGTGTGCACGCGTGTGTGCGTACGCGTGTGCGTGTGTGTGTGTCCATTCAGGGTGTTCTGTGACAGGGTGTGTGATCTTGTGGCTAACCCTTCCCATCCTGCATTGCTCTGTCCCTGCTTGGTTTTTTCCCTTTTTTCTTTTAACGCTGCTTTCTCTTTATGGGCCAAATTAAGCAAGGATTTTGGTTTGTGTGTGTAATACATGAGCTCAGCCTGCAGAGATGGCGGAGGTGAAACAAAAGTATAGAGCTGGGGTTCTACAATCGTTAGAGCTTCAATTCAGAATATATTTACAAAACAATCAAAATCATTACTTTACCAAAATCCTATAATTTACACAAGCATTGTACATTCTGTCATATTTTGAATCCTTTCTTTCCATGGTTGCACCAGCTACAAAATGTAATTATATGCAACAAATATAATTCTGAAAAAAAATAATAATAATGTTTTTATGTAAACAGTCAAATATCAGGAGGCACACACCCCACATCCAAATTATTCAATTAAACCTAAAACAGTAAAAAAAAATATATATATATATATAAAAAATATAAATATTAATATTGCCTCGACTTGTCTTTTGGGCTTTTGTGGTGTGTTTCTGGAAAGAGTTTTCTTCTGAAAGAGCATGCAGCAGCAGAATCCAAAAAATGAAACAGAAAAAAACTGAAATACATAGAGGTGTGTGTGTGTGTGTGTGTGTGTGTGTGTGTGTGTGTGTGTGTCTGTGTGTGTCTGCTCAGGCAGCTGGGTTTATTTTACCTTCTTGTTATTAACTGCATTATTGGGAGGAATTAAGGGACCCTGAGGGTATATAAATATATAAGTATATAAATGAATGAATAAATGAAATAATGAATGACTAAAGTTGCTCATGCTGCTGATGCCCTTTTTTTTCTCCATAAACAGTAAAAAAAAGTAATAAATTGTGGTATAGAGAACAATCAGTAAATTAATGGTAAATCATACCGTATAATTTTGTGTAGTTTATTTTCCCCAAGACATACTAAAAATCATGTTAATAATTGAAACTAATTTGCAAATAATTGAACATACATTTCAATTAAATGAATTCATCCGTTGGCCTTTGAGAGAAAAAACAAAAATCACCAGATGCATCTAATGTTTTTTTGATTAGATTTATTTCATGGACAAATCCCTTAAAAACTTTGTAGCTTCTATTTCATATCAAACACTGCTTCATTTTTCTTTACTGTACAACATTTTGACAATGGTCAATTTCAAATTGTGTTACCAGATTTCTAAAAGATCATTTAAAAATGATTAAATCTTTTTTATATTTTTCTGACATTGAAATTGGGCATCGTAATTGTACAATAGTTAAAGAAAATCTAAATGTAAATAGACCTTTGTGTTAGTGTGTGTCTCGGTGTGTGTGTGTGTCTGTGTGTGTGTGTGTGTGTGTGTGTGTGTGTGTGGTCCTGAAATATTATTTTAAAATACATGTGATTCTGTTTATGGATATATTTCTGTACCATGCAAAAGAACATTTGCGTGTGTGTGTCTGTATTTTGGGATATATATACAGTATGTATATTGTGCACATTTACACACGTGTGTCTGTGTGTGTGTGTGTGTGTGTGTGCGTGTGTGTGTGTGTGTGTGCATGTGTGTGCATCTGTGCCAGTGATTTCCAGTACTTTGTGTGTGTATGTGTGTGTGTGTGTCTGTGAGTGTGTGTGTGTGTGTGTGTAGGAGTCTTTGTATATGTGCCAAACCGGTCCAGCTGGCATCAGTCTTAGCTGAAGCCGAGGCCGCTGTATCGGTCACACACAAACACACTCACACACACACACACGCACGCACGCACGCACGCACGCACGCACACACACATGCTCACACACATAGTCAACCACATTCCCCTTCTGTACGCCTGTAATTATCAACCTCTTCTGCATCGACTACCATGTTGGCGTGTATTCAGCGCTGGTCTATACACGCCTGATTCAAACCCTTCACCACGTACACGCTTCATTTTCCTCCACACACGCTTGCTACAAAACCCCTCCATTTCATCCTGTACGGCTGCACCGACCGCAGAATGTAATTACACACCAACCGCAGTTTGATATTTAGACTGGCTGAAGATTCAAGGTTTTATCCAAAAAAGAAGGCCTGTGTGGTAAAAATAGTCCCGGAGTGGTCCCGTAGCTTGGAGGAGAGGAAAGCCCATTCAGAAGCCGGAGAGGAAATAAGCTTTTGTTGTTGACGCGTCACGGCGGTCGCAGCATTGTCGAAATTCATCAGACACCTTATTCACAGCCAGAGACGCTCGGGTTGTGTTTTAAATGACAGTCGCTTACGTGCCAAGGAGACTTTGCCTTCCTGTCATGTACTGATCAATCCTGGGACAGATTTTTTTTTTTTATAGAGCTTTGATGTCAGATTTCAATCAAACACATGTTTCAACACGTCGGACCAAAGAAGTTCGATAAATACAGTCGGGAAGGTGAGGATGTCTGTGCTTCTTTTTTCCTCACGTCAATGACTTTCACATCAGACGTAGATTAAAGCTGAAGACACCTCAAAAATTACAAAGGGGATAACTCCAAAAACAGGACAGCCTGAAGCATCATTTACATATATATACGTAAAGGGCTCGAGTCAAGAGAGTATCTTTTTTTCTTGTACCATTAAGTCAACACTAAGTAAGAGGTAATAGAAGAAACTACAAAATGCTCTCAAAAATAGTCGAGGTATTGCCTATTTATTAGGTAAGGCATTATGTTTTCCTTCATCATTCTGTTGGTCCCATTGTCATGAAAGCGATATCTAATATCTAATGCCTGGTGGGAATTTCTTCACAATTTCTTCTCCTGCCACAAACTTCCACTTGCTGCTTAGATATTAGGGGTCAAAGTTCAAAGGTCAAGTGGTCTCTGTGACCTCACATCGGTCCTATTCTTGTAAACACGAAGTCTCAGGAACGGCGAGAGGGAATTTCTACAACTTTGGCACAAACGCCCACACTCAAGGATAATAGATTAGAATGTGGTGGACAAAGGTCACTTTGACCTCACATCCATCCCATTCTCGTAAAAGCAATATCTCAGGAACGCCTGTAGGGAATTTCTTAAAAATTGGCACAAATGTGCACTGCAACTCAGGGGTGAACTGATTAAAATTTGGTGGTCAAAGGTCAAGGGTACTTTGACCTCACTAAACACAGTTTTGGCAATAACTCAAGAATTCACACGTAATTATAATATTTGTCGAAAAAAATGTCTATTGGGATAAAAGTATGGGCAACAAGGGATATTTTGGGAAGAAATGGATGTAAACTGCAACTTAACTGGTTGGCAGACGCATATAACTGTACTGCGGTTACTCTAGTTAATATTGAAATGGTTGTTAGGGCATTGATAAGCGTAGGCTCATGTTTATGTTCTGCTCAGAAAAGTATCCATGGTATGCATTGTTTGTAGGCTCTGAGCAGAGTTTAACTGTGTGCGTACCAGCTCCAAATTGAAACTCCACACAAGTCTAACGATCAAAAATTGGAAATGACTCAGGAAATAATGTGAAATTCACCACAAATGTTGTAGGTGCACAAACAAAAACAAATAACAAAAATGGCGCAACCTCCGCAGTTGCAGTTTGCGTACAGAACCTACAGCTGAAACTCCAAGAAGAAGAATTTAATTTTCATTGCTAGAAGGCAGTTATGTGGCCGCAGGGCCTCTTAAGCAAACACGTTGGGTGTCACCAATTTAGTTTTTAACTTTTTTTAGCTATCTTATATTTAAACATTTATCAATTCATTTAGCTATTTCAACCCTTTATCCATTACTTTTATCCATTTAAAAAAATCATTGCCTTCAACCTATCACTTGTAACTATTTTAACCATTTATATCAACCTCTTAGTTTTAGGTACTGTTTTTAATTTCTCTACTTGCTTGCTAAAACTTTCCACACACTCTTACATGGTCTCCAGGTGTTTCAGCTGACTCTGTCTGTGGCTTTTTTTATTTATTTTTTTATTATTTAAGCTACTCCCAAATCTCTATGTACCCGATGGCAACTGCAGAAGTACCCCTTGGGGTACAAGTACCTCTGGCTGGGAATCAGTGTATTAAACTGTTGTGGCAAATGTTGCAAATCAATAGGCAGGACTGTTTTTTCACCATATTGAATTATTATATCAATGTGATAATATAGCATATTTTTTAAAGCATTTTATTTGCCGGATTGCCCACAATTATTAATTTCTGTTTTTTTTTTTATTGAATCCATCAACAGTTTTTTTGTGGATTTTCCAAGAAAATGTTCATTGCAACCATGAATATCAATATCGCAATATAAAATGACTTATTTAATTACCATTATAGATGATTTCAATGTTCGAGACATTTACTATGGTGTTCGTACATGGTTGCTAAATCTTTGCTACAATGTTCGATCGGTTGCTAGGGCATTGGTAGCTGCTTACTAGGCTGTGCCAAACAGTAGCTATGGTAATATTAGGTGGTGGCTTGGTGGTTTCTAGGCTTGTGTCTAGTATCACTCTCTATCCATTATGTACTGCACTAAATTAGCTGACTGCCATTTTATTTTTCTTACTTTCGTACTATATGAAATTCCCTCAATGAAACAGAAAAAAAAGTAGTTTCCGTGTCATGTACATAACAATCTGCTAACAACTCCACCATGCAATGCGTCCCATATGATAGATGGGGAAATTACAGCGTCAGTAGTGTTGGTTGCCTAGCAAGTACACTAATGAGTCTCCACGGAGCAACAATAGAGAAAGGGAGGGAAGAACAGTGCAGTACCATAAATGTTAAACCTTGAGAAGGGTTGATGTGGTATAGGGATGTCTTGAGGTGATGAGGGATGTTCTGTCATAAAACATTTTTATAACGTCAACAGTGATCTGACACTCTTTTTCTTCTTTTTCGATGTTACTAAATGCCTCATGAAAAGCCATATACATTATCTCATATTTCCTTTTTTTCCTTTTTTCAGTACATGTAAAGAAAGTTAATCTTCTCCTAAAAGAATGTGGCGTGTGAATGTGTTGTTACTGGTTTCAAAGCTGGATTTTATAACATAAAGAGTTTTCTATGCATTGCAGGCATATTCAGAAGAACAGTGAGCAGACAACATACAGAACACACACTGTGAAGACTGATCATAAAAAAACTGGCTTTGGTTGTTTTCTACTGAGAATATTTTACTGTGTTATCTAAACTAAGTGTAAATGAATGATCCTTTAAATGAATAAACAGGGATTAAGCAGAGAACATATTTGTGAGCAAATAAAGTTGGAAATGTGTACAACGTATCATATGAATTTAAAACAGGCATGGTGCCTGAGAACATTAAGCGCTAAAGAAAGATTAAAATATACATTTGATATCAATATGTCCCTGTATGGTAAAACAAAATAGCTAATGTGTGCACATTGAGTAAATGAATCAATTGATTTATCAATAATCAAACAATCAATTTTAATACTAATTCTATTTCCTCCTTACTGACCAAAGGCAGTGCTTAACACTGAATATCTTCCGTCTCGTGCATGCGCAGGTTGTGTATTTATATCAACAAAGTCACGTGTGACCCCGGATGACCCCGGTGCTGTATGAGTTCCGGTGTCATCGACGAGATCGTTCCTTTTTTTCTTCTCGCTCGACGCAGAGCATTAGCTTGAGCTACATAAAAAAATATGAATTACTCGAATTTCGTCGCTTGTAGCCTCGCGATCGCATTTGTCGGTGGCGGGTTACTCGCCCTCTAGAGGATGTTGGCGGTCATCCAGGATTCATAGAACCGTAGTTACATCCGTAACTTTCGTTTTATGTAGCCCCCATTTTCCATCATCAGACGATGAACCTTAACATTTAATAGTTAGTGTTGTCAGGTGGAAAATTAATGAATAAATCAAAGAATGGATGTTTAAAAAATGTATAACTAATGATAACCTGTTCATACTAAATATTGTGTTGTATGTCGGAAAGAGTTTGATTTTAAATGACTCCTGATTTTTATGAATTCAGATTATTTAAATAAATGTATTGGTAAACTTAATTGAGTAATGAAAATTAATGAATAAATGTTTTGTATTTTGTGTAGTTTAGACACAATTACTTTTTGTGAATGAGTGAATTAACCCTGTATGTATGTGTGTGTGTGTGTGTGTGTGTGTGTGTGTGTGTGTGTGTGTGTGTATGTATGTACGTACTTGGATTGACTTCACAGATTAGGTAGTAAATGAGTGGATGAATTTCCAGTGAAGATATAGATCTGTCTCCCTCTGCTAACTACTCCCTCTCTTTTCTTGTTGTCCTCAGCAGCTAAAACAGAGAGGAGTTCGTACTCGTACGGCAGAGAGTCCAACCAGCACTGCCACCAGGTCAGTCCCACTATAACTGTTGTTCTTTTGTAAAAGCAGAGTGGGTGTGTCGCTCAGTGCTAGTGCTTTTTTTTTTTTTTTGTGTGTGTGTGTGTGTGTCAAAGTGATGAACATAGAGATGAGCCCAAACCCTGTTTGGGTTTGATCTGAGCTGATTGGTAGAGGATGTTGGTTGAAGGGATGAGGGATTTAAGCACCTGACTCTTCATCCCTCACCAGGAGTAGACAGCAGGAAACGGGTTCAAGTCCCCGAGCACACAGCCTACTGAACGTGAGCAAGGCGAGAACGCTGACATCCTGCAGATGAAAGATATCTGGGTTGTGGTTTTAATTGACATGAAACTAAAGTGACCCTGCTGCCTTTGTTAGACATGCATAGAGAGAAATTCAACATGTTGCTAATTGCCTACATTATTATTTTCGTCTAAATCAGCATTTAGCTTTGTTAGCTTGGCCACTTAAAGTTTCCTCACTGACGGCGAAGAAAAAGTAGAAAGGCGCTGGTTATTGAAGATTATTGAACGTTTTTGAGGATGACACATGTGACCTTTACCCTCATCCTACCAACTGCAGTCCCCACACACCCAGAGGTAAACCTCTTGTCAGATCTCAAAGGTGCTTTATTCTATCATGACATTTTTTCATGACGTGGTCTATAAGTTTGTTCCTAATGACTTCATATAATTGTTTTCTGTTTCTGTTTTAATTTGTGCTTTCTAAAATGACCAATGTATCAGGGGTCCTGGGCGACCCCAGTGAAAAGCACCAAATCTGTTGTTTTTTCTTCAGATGTCATTAATGACATAACTGTTTCTGAAATGTTGCTGTGATGGTTGTTTCTCACAGGAGTTTGTTCTCGGAATCCTCAGGGATCCCAGTCGGTAGTGCCTGTATGTTCAATATATTGGAAGGATGAAGTGAGAGCATCTTTAAGCGTGTGAAGTGTGACGTACGTACGTGACAGGGGTTTAGTCACATGAGGGGAAAAACCCATCCTGACATTTGATGGGAGCGCGCTCTTTTAGAAATGTAAAAATAAAGTGTTCGACATCCGAACATCCGAACATCCACTTGCCACTAAAATGGCTCCGACAGCCTACGGGCCAAAGATCAACTCTGGTTTTACCTATATACATTTAAATATATACCTTCTTACAGAAAGAGTTAAAAGGGATTTTCCTTTTTAAAATACTCACTTTTCTGTCTCTCAATTTTTTTATTTATTCATAGTTCTAGCATATAATGAGGGGAAAATATTAGAACTGTAATGTGTCTTTAAAGTTACCGGATTGCTGTTTCTGCTGCCATTCCTTTTACTCTTGCAGCTATGTTGTGGCAGTCTTGTAAACCTACGAGCACCTCACAAAGATGGCTAACATGTAACACAAACAGTAGCCTACTTCCATAATAGGCGGACAAGTGGCAACATTGTCATCCAATTGGAGTCAACTTTGTCTCCACCTCATGGGCTATAAGTACAATATTCCAGCAGCACCAGAAGAATATCTGGCTGGGCTGGGTTGATGAGATGAGCGGACTGACCAAAACATTTAGCTAAAAGAGGTTAATGGAGGTTGACCATTATTTGTGGTTACGTCGCAACAAATGCCATCCATTTAATTTGTCATTTCATCTGTTAATATAAAAGAGTGAATGAATGTAGCTTTAAAGTAATCTTTGACTTATTGTTGGCTGCAGCTTTTTCTGGTGTCTTTAAATCATCTGGCAGCACAACAGGTGATTTGGTTGTTTTATTATCTAGCTTCTTACGTGTCAATCATCCTCACGTCTACTAAAAACAACAGCTGTTACATGTTTTTTTTTTAATATTTTTATGTTTTCCAGAGAGATTCCTAACTTCACCACATTTTCTCAACTTCATAAAAGAAATAATTACTCATTTTAACTTTGAGTATAATTCTTTTTAAAGGAATATTTATCGTCAGTGGTGGCACCAGGTGTTGTAGACTTTGGTAATAGCTGGGTTTAGAATATGCACCGTAATCTTCCCGTTCAGTTCTCATGGACCATATGCATCCATGAGAAGATGCACGTTGATAATTAAGAGAATATACAGATGTTGGTGTTTGATTCTGCCGGTGGAATATTAAACCGAGAGAGGCTTGATGTGCTCGCTGTAATTTGATGACCTCCTTCTGGTTTCTTAAATGAAAAAACCACATATGAGCGCAGGCTGTTGGACAAGTTGACTGTGGCTGATGTTATAGATTTATTTTTCTTTTAGTCTTGAACATTTATTAATTAAAGCTTATCAAAGAAGTACATTTCCGTGCTTTGAAAATCAAAGCTATGCTAAAAGATGTTATGGATTAGGATGAATATATGAAGGCTGTCACATTTGCTTTTGCAGTCCAGAATCTTTGGGTTTCATATCAGGGGAATTAGATCACATTATTTACCTGCTAAATATTAAAAATATTTTTTCTTTTTTTCCATTCATAGTTGCAGCTCAACTTTAATAATGCTTTTGTTACATGTATACACTACTATACAACACTTGATAGTGTGAGTGAAAACAGCAAAAGTTGTAGTTTTGGTAGATTGTTTTCATGTAAATTAATATTTATTCAAAGCAAGATATCAATCATTCAAGATGTGATTGTACTTGAACATCAGTCACATCAATGCTCAGGCTTTAAAAAGTCAAGGGCCATGCAACAAAATTGAAGCATTTTTTTGTTTGTTCTGTGATTTATACCCGTTATAGAACTTTAACCCTTTCACAGTGTGTCTTCAGTTCATGAAAGATAATTGTTTAAACTTTTTGGTCGCCTAAAAATGTCTTGTTCAGCATTTGATTATACTGAGCTCCATCCTCTCCCGTCACTTCTGCCTCCAACACAACACGATGGCGACGGTCAGAACGCCAAACTCCAGGCTTTAAAACCGTCGTCCATCATCAGAAGAGTCGTCGTATTGGGATGTGTTCATGATGTCAGATGCAATTATAAATGAGCATGGATGTAATAGAGAGCTGGTCTGTTGATTTATTAAAGCATGCGGTGTATTCATGGCGACAGACATGGGGCGTTGGGAATAAAAAGAAAAAGAAAACGAGGTGCAGCGATCGCCGTGTTAATCGCGCGGTGTGTCGTCGTGTCATGGCATCTGGGAAGCCTCGCGTCGCACCGATTAAAAAGACTAATGCGTCGGAATGTTTTTGCTCTCACACAACACACAACTGTAAACACGCAGCAGTGAAGGAGAAATTATACTTTATGTCATTTCAGTGAACCTGTAACCATATGACTATTAATAAGTAAGGATCCAGGGCTTGAGGGGTCTACGTCTCAAGTTCATATTCAAAAACCATCCACCATGGTCCTCTATACACAGGTTTTCGGCGATTAAAGGAAAGCAAAAATGCCATTGTGGCGTTTGAAAGACTCATAGTCACATTTGGGGTAAAAAAGACCTTCCTGCTTTGTGGTTTTGATCTTTTCCTTTCTGTTACGAGGACAGGATTTGGCCCTGACAACCTTGTGAACAAACGTGCCCACTCGAAGAGAGAGAACATGCTCGTCATGTCTACATCTGTTCAGTGACTTCTTCAGTTCAGTCTTTTCATGCATTCAACCTTTCATTGATTCAATTGTTAGGTCATTCACTTGTACTGTATTTCTTTAGAGCAGTTGTGTCGTTTATACATTTTTTCGTTTAAGGATTCATTAATGTTTTCATACGTCCGTTCACTCAAATACTTTTTTTTTTTTATTTTTTTATTTATTGACCCACTACTTTCATTTGCTTGAAATTAATCTGATTCATCTATTAGGCAGTTTGCTAAATTATTAATTTACATACTGTACAGTCATCAATCCATTGATCCATCTGATCAATCACTCACTCACTCACTCGCTTACTCACTCACTCACTCAATCACTCACTCGCTCACTCACTCACTCACTCGCTTACTCACTCACTCACTCACTCGCTCAATCGCTCACTCACTCACTCACTCACTCACTCACTCACTCACTCACTCACTGGTTTGTTAATTTATTCACTCGTATTCTTTAGGTGGCTTGTTCATTTATTCCTTCATTGTGTTCAGCCATCTGCCAATTGGCCTATCCGATCACTCACTCATTCAATACTACATTCGTTCTCTCATTAGGTGGTTCATTCATCCATCCGTCCATTTATTCCCTCCATCATTAATTCATTCGTGTTAGGTGGTATGTTCATTTATTCACAAATTCATTTAAATTTGTCCTCTCATCAGTCCATTTGTTGCCATCATCCGTTTGGCGATTGCATTTGTCATTCGAATCACTCACTGACAAATCCATCCATCTGATCACTCATTTATTCACTATACAAGCGTTTACTGTATTCATTTGATCATTGAGTAATCCTTGCGTGAGGTGATCATTCTCTGATCCATCCATCCATCCATCCGCTCATCCATCTATCCATTTATCACCGACTTGCTGATCTTTTATTTATAACCACCTCTCATATCCAGCTGTGGCCTTTGTGAGGCTACAGCAAACTGTAGAGGACAAAAAATGTGAAATAAATCAAACATTACTGCCTCACTGGCCACTTTTCTACTGGGCTGCTGTCAAATTACCCTGTTACAGAGTCTGAATGGCTCCTGATGGAAATTGTTTGGAAATGGCAGATAAATTTACATGCTGGGCTGAAGTCCAAAATCCTCTGGCTTCATCCTCTGCCGTTAGTGAAAGCAAAAAAAAGAAAAACACTTAGAGGGGAGGATGAGCTCACACGCTAACAGCGGAAAAGATTCCCAATGACCCCAGTTTATCCCACAACTCTCTGACCAAATCAAATACATTTGTACCTTTGGAGTTTTGAGGTACACATTTTGGCTCCAGTTTAGTTTAGTGATTTAGAATGTTTAACTTTTTAATATGCACACCATAATTTTGTTATCATGCTCAATCACATCCACAAATCTCCAGCTGAGATCCAAAACATTAAGTGGGATAATCTGGATTGGACTTTCATTTCATTTTCACTTCATTATTTGGTCTGACATTGTGTTGATATTTTTCCATTTCCTTTTGGGAGGGCGGGGTTAGTGTGGCCTGAGCAATCAGCACTGACTGGTGAGACCTTTCCTGATCCTTTTCAGTCGAAGTGGTTGCTAGGAGCAGTTAATGTTTGACACGTTGATCAAAGACATGGGGCAGTTGAAGAGTTACTTACAAATATCTCGATCTCATCCATTCTTGCTCCCACCCACAAAGCTTGTTGTTTTACCAACCTGGGAAACAGCCGTTAAACAAAAAAAAATTTAAAATGCAATTTAAATCACTGAAAAGAGAGTTGGCCAAAAAAAAAAAAAAAAAAATGACCTAATTTTTGTTTCTCCATCTCCAGTCCCCTTCTCTCTCCCCTGTTCCATTCCTCAAAAAAATTGGGAAAAAGCGTATTGCTATTTAATGACAAGTCAACGAGGGCTTGAGCAACACTTCAAAGGTGACTCAGTGACAATGTAGCTCGCTACACTTTACAATTGTGTTGCTTTTGTCGCTCGCAGTGTGAACATAGCATTAGTGTGAATGTAGCATAATTCACAATGAATGTTTCTTTGTTTTCTTTTGGGTTTTTTTATTATTATTTTTTGTATCTTTTGTTTTTTTTTCTTCATTCTGTCCCGTCATCTAAACCTCCTCATTCATTCATTCATTCCTAAACACACGTATTAAGCAGAGAATTTGCTCAGTCTCATTGGGAAGTTTTGATGTCACTAAATTCCAATATTCTGGTTTTAATCCAGTTTGGTGCAGAATTCATGTGGTTTTGAAAAGGTTAATTACTGTTTCCTTCAGGATTTCTGTCAGTTGCAAGTTCATTAATGTTGCTTACTTTATTCTAATGTGTGTGTGTGTGTGTGTGTGTGTGTTTTATCTTGGATACAATTACAATCTTTACAAGATTTTTTATCTGAAACTTTGGTTTAATTGACATTTCGATATTCTTGTTAGCACTGGTTTCATTAGAGAGGCAATGTGTCACAATATAAGTGCTGCGTCATTTTTTTAAATGTTGTTCTTCAGTATTAAAAATGGATAGATGGACGGTCCAATAGTGTCTGATGGTCCGAGGGGGTTTCCGTCCAGCAGAAGAGTACACCTCAGTGTTTATGTTCTGCACAGCAGAGCCTTTTTACTTCAGTCGTAGTACCAATTTGTATTACTGCTTGTATCCAGTGTAAACTGGAAAGCTGACTGGGTCTGACTGGTTATTCTCTCCTAACTGTAAATGGGTGGTGGGGGCTGGGAAACGTGGCCTCCTGCCAATGTACAAGCCCAACCCCCAAACAGCTCGCTCTGCTCCCCTAAAAACACCCAAACACCCTCCAAAAACCATCGTCTGTTGTTTTACATGTGGCACCAGGAAGAACCTCTTTTTTCTTTTTCATTTATCTGAAGATATTTTTTGCATTTTTAAAATAGTATCTTTTTTTTCTTGTTGTAATTTGAGTCGCTCTCTCATTTTGTGGCAGGATTCCATTTGTATTTGTTTTTGAGTGACACAGAGTTCCAGACTGTAATTGACATGACAGTTACTTTAAAGCTCCGTTATCACGTCATGAGCATTTTTACACCTGCCATGGAGATGTTCTTATGTTTCCATTTTCCTGTCCAGTGGTCATGTGAATAATGGCTGTTGGTCCTGAGGAGGACGCAGCTTGACATTGTTATAGCCACACAAAACCTCTTGGGGAGGGGCCAAAACTAATTAGGAAATAATTCAGAATTTCAAAAAATGCTATTTCGCTAACTTTCCAATAGTTCGATGAGGAGAGTTGTTTAACTCACACACAAACAGAAAAGTAAAAACAACCATTTTCAAGGCCTCGAGTTTTGTTGTGACAGTGAGGATGTTGCGCAGATGTACTGAGCGGAAGGATAAGTTGGCATTCAGACCGAAAAACAATGTCAGGGGCTGCGTCTGTGTCGGTGGGTCGCTGTTTCAGGTACCATCGGACGGTTGGTCACGCTACCTGTATTTCGAGACGCTGTTCATGTGAATGATCATCATACATCCGAATGATGTTGCCTGACCTCCTGACCTTCTCAATAGTGCCACCTGCAGGTCAAATGTTCCCCTTTCCAACAAGAACTGATCCCTCATCTAATTTCTTAGAGGTATAACCACTTAGATATAAATGACTCCATGACCTTTTCTATAGCGCCACCCTTGGGCCAAACCTGAGATTTGCATCTCCACTGCTGGTAGTCATCAGTATGTTGTTCATCCCTTATTTTATAACCAGAGCAGAGAGGGTAGTTTAGTATACAGCCAGTTCAACCCCGCACACACACACACAGAAACACACAAGCACACTGTGTGGCTTCTTAATGGCTGCTAACTAAAGGGATATTCTGTCTACATAAGCAGAAGAACCCACAACACCTGGATGAAGGGATGGGAGAAGATGATCTTCCCCTATCACTCTCAAACTCAACACACACACACACACACACACACACATTACCACCATCTTTTACTGTCGCTCATCCCCTCTCTCTCACTATTTATATCTTCTTATCTTGCTGTTTTTCGTCATCTCCCTCCCTCTTTCAATGTTTCTCCTCTCTCTCTCTCTCTCTCTCTCTCTCTTTCTCTCTCTCTCTCTCTCTCTCTCTGTCGTTAAAGACGTTCAAGCAAAAGCCACTATGTTGGCTGCACACACACACACACACACACACACACACACACACACACACTCTCAAACACACCAAAGCATGCCTGTCATCCAGTTATCACCTCACAGATCAGTAGGTTAGTTGTGGGCCGGCAGCTACAGCTGAGGCAGCAGCAGTCTGGATGTGAGGCTCTGGTGAAATGCAACATGAAAAAAAAAAAGCCTTTAACCCTTCACACACACACACACACATACACTCGCACATAATCACACATCAGTCAGTAAAAAGTGCTGAAGGCTCCGTTTTGAAGCTCTGCGAGGTTTCACAGGAGCTCAGAAGCTGCATTTACCTATTAAAGACGGTGCACACACACACACGCATTTATATTACACACACACACACACACGCACAGATGTGATTTAACAATATGGAAATTCCACAATGTGAATCATACGAAAAGTATACATCGTATCAGTGGAGTGTGAGTAATCAAAGCTGTTCAACTCAACATTAGCTGCATGACTGAAATGTCACTCAGCAGCTTCCTGTTCCCACCTCATCAGTCCTCATTGAGCTGCTCCTCAAAACACTCTGAGGGCTCTCCAAACACCCTGACCTCCGACCTCCACGGCTCTCAGACGGGTCAAGAGGCTGCAGGCAGGCTGCGGCTGCCCCCCCACCCCCTGATGTATACTGTATATCTCAATACGCAGTGTTTGATCGTCCCTGTGGAGGCGAGCTGAGGTTATTTCTCCACGCAGGGAAGGAGAATTTGTGGATTGTCTTAAGTGTGATTGTCATTTTATTGTGTTGCTTATTCTGTGCACAGGAGATCTGTTGCACGTCGGTCCGTCCCTCCTCAGTCGCTCTCCCTGAGCTTTCTTCTTCTTTTTCTTCTTCTTTCTTGTGTGGTGCAAGGGTCTAAGGACAGAATGTGTTGAATGCCAGACAGTCTGTAAAGCCCCCCTGAACACAAATTTGTCATTTGTGATATTGGGCTGAATAAACAAAATTTGATTGATTGATTTATTTATGTTGTTCGGAAAAGGGCCGTCTGCTATCTGATGCGACTCCAGCGACAGATTAATTTACAGTTCAATCTTTTTATTTCCACACACGAGAGGAGTGGGTCCAGGCCCAAAAGTGGTTTTAATATCTTTAGCATTTGCCAATTTCCTCTTCCTTAGAATTTCCTCTTAGGTGTGAGCGTAAATGAATCAGAATGTCTTCGTATGAGGCCTTCCTTCTTTCCTAGTTCCTAGTTCACAACAAATTTGTAAAATAGATCATATGTCATTTTCGTTCTCCATCTATCTCTTCTCTATCTTTCTTTCTCATTTTCTGTCTGTCTCCCCCCCCTCTGCCCCCTGTTGCTTTGCTCTCTCTCTCCCTCTCTTCCTGTCTCTGCCACTCTCTCTCTTTCAAGATACAATATTTCTACAGGTTCTGTGGAATGTGTCTGTATGGACACCAGGCATGACTGTGCGAATCTGGTTACTGAGGGTGTGTGTGTGTGGTCATCTGTCCTCCGAGTCTGTCCCCATTGGCTGTTTTCTGACCAATTGCGTTGCAGCAGGAAGTACAAGCCCCCAACAGCTGGTCTGAAGTCCAGGAAGAAAGAAAAAAAATAAGGGCGAGTCAAAGACTGTTGACATGGAGGGAAATATTAAAGAAGCTGCTGAGACCATAGCTCGTCCTGCTTGGCTTTGTTATTTAATTGTATTTACATTAAAATAGGAATACAGTTGTGAGCGGATGCGCTCACACCGGGAAACTGTAGAGGGAGAATGACACGAGGGAGCGTTCGTTGGGAGCGTAAAACAATTTATTAAAGGCGAGCTCGGTCTCTGTCTCCGTCTCCGTCTCGCCTCTGTCTCCGTCTCCGTCTCCGCTCTTCTGGGTCTCGTTCCGTCCTGTCCGTCTCTCCGACATGAACCCAGCCTACTGCAAGACAGAACCAGGTCATCGGCGTGCTTTTATTGTGCGACTGATTACCTGATGCCTGGCCTCCAGCTGAGCCACTCCCATCTCCTCCCCACCAACCGACCCGGCCACCACACCCCACTGCCACAACAGTGTTTCTATTTTAATGTATATACAATTAAATAACAAAGTATATAATTTTATTACATATACCTGATATTTCTACTTACCTACCAACCTACTTAACTACCTACTTATCAACCTACATACCTACCTACCTACCTACCTACCTACCTACCTACCAACATACTTAACTACCTACCTACCTACTTATTTACCTACATAACTACCTACCTACCTACCAACCTACCTACCTACCTACCTACCTACATAACTACCTACCTACCTACC
>CALSBV010012116.1:520370-534859 GCA_943590825.1 Bovichtus diacanthus
TTTCTCTCTGTCTCTCTCTCTCTGTTTCTCTCTCTGTCTCTCTCTCTGTCTCTCATCTCTCTTTGTCTGCCTCTCTCTCTGTCTCTGTGTCTCTCTCCGTCTCTGTCTGTCTGTCTCTCTCTGTCTCTCTCTCTGTCTCTCTCTCCATCTCTCTTTGTCTGCCTCTCTCTCTGTCTCTCTCGCTCTCTCTCTCTCTCTCTCTCCGTCTCTGTCTGCCTGTCTCTCTGTCTCTCTCTCTCTCTCTCTCTCTCTCTCTTTCTCTCTCTCTGTCTCCATCCTTCCTCTCGCTCTTTGTCTCTCATAGTTGGGATGGTGGAAATTGATGACATCTGAGTGTTTGCTCTTTCTGTCACATGAGGACAGACGGTTGAGTAGGACAGGAACAAAATTGAGGCGAGAGAAAACAATGATGTTCTGTTTATAAGAAACGTCCCTTTGGTTGATTTACATACAGTGAAAATCATGAAAGGAATAGTCCAACATTTTGAAAGGCGATACCGAAGATACAACTCTGATGTATGTGTTAAGTACAAAGCTGGAGACAGGATGTGTTTAGCCTAGCTTTGCATTAGTACTGGAGGCAGCGGTAGTTAGCCTAACTCTGTCTAAAACAATACATCTTCTGTTCACACTAATTAACACGTCACGTCTCGTTTCCATATCCATACACAAAGAGAAATTAGTTATGTGCTGCCCCACAGTCAGCCATCCATCCTGACAACTATTTTATTCTGTTCTTTTCATTTCTGTCTCCGTTCAGCTTTCTGCTCTGTCTGCCCCTCGCGCTACGTTTTTCTACAAAATGTTCCACTTTTGTCTGTTGTTGTTCTCTCTCTGCGTCCCTCTCTTCCTCAGACTTCCTGTTCTCGCTCCCTCTCCTGTTGTGTTTATTTCTGGTTTCTCTTTCTTCTTTTTACCTCACTCTCTCTCTCTCTGTCTCTCTCTCTCTCTATCTCTCTTTCTCTCTCTCTCTCTCTGTCTCTCTCTCTCTTCTGGTAATCTATCTTAGTTAATATCGTCTCTGTGAGCAGCTGGGTACCGAAGCCCAGTCAGCTCTGTGGGAAACAGACCTCTGGTGTGTGTGTGTGTGTGTGGGTGTGTATGTGTGTGTGTGTGTGTGTGTGACAGAGACACAGAGATAGATAGAGACAGGGATAAAACAAGATAATGTAGAAAGTAAAACAGAAGCAAGAGGCAGAGCGAGGAGGCATGAGCCTGATGAGTATCACTACAGAGCAGTGGCTGAAATTATACATATATGAAGATGCATATAAATATCTCTGTGGATCTACGCAGAGCAGGGAGTTATGGGTAGCTATAGGTCTCAACAATTGTGCGGCCCCTGCATATGAGAAACAGCAGATCTGCTGTGCTGTCTGCTCACTCTGTCCAGTGTAATCTGATCACTTTATATATATATATATATATGTAAGGGACGAAAAATGAAAATAAAGTGAAAAGTATATTGGATGTTAAGTGTTTGCAAAAGGAAGTGCCTTGCAGCAAAGACTAGACTGAAGTAACTCAACAACTGTTGATGGATAGCCATAGAACTGGTCCCGAGAGGATAAATGCTCATGACTTTGGTAATCGTCTGACTTTTCAACGTGTGCCACAAGCAAGTTGACATTTTAGTTTTTTAGTGAAATGTGTATTGGATGGACTGCAGTATCGACGGTCCCCAAGGGAGCAACCCTAATGACTTTGGTGATCCTTAGCCACCAGACAGTCAAAGTTTGAATTTTGTTCTTGTTTTATTCTGTCTAATAAACCTAGTATTTAGCTTCTGCCAATGTACCTCTCAGATCAAGCTATACACGTGGAGTTCTGATGGGTCTAATTTGGACCTGTGAAACCCTCCATTTCCCATGACAGCAGCTACACACTGGCTGAAACATTCAATGGTGTAAATATATATATATATCCTGAGCGTGAGACATCCTGTTCACACCACAGAGTCCAGACCTCAGCCCCATTGAGAATCTTTGGTATGTGCTGGAGAAGAGTTTGCACAGTGGTGCGACTCTCCCATCATCAATACAACATCTTGGCGGAAAATTAATGCAACTCTGGTCGGAAATAAATGTTGTGACATTACAGAAGCTTATCGAAACGATGCCACAGCGAATGCATGCCGTACTCAAAGCTAAAGGCGGTCCAATGAAATATTAGAGTGTGGGACTTTTTTTGTGTACGTATATATCTATTATTTATATTGATGTAAAGTTTTTTAAGTTTTATGCATTTATTCAGCAGTGAAAAGTGTCTATGTGCATTATGGGAAATGTAGGAAAACAAAAAGTCCTCAGTAAAAATGTCCTAAAAATCTCGGCCTTGGATTGGATTTTGAACATTGTTTTTTCTAATCTGTCTAGTGAAACACTAAATTGCTGGAATTTAACACCTCAATCTGACTCACTCTGATCTTGGTGTTCACGACAACTACATTGTGTTGAACAGATAGTGTGTGATGAAGAGAAATGAACGGAGACAGACAGACAGAGAGTATTTTGTCTGTCCTCAAGCTCGTCTAGTTGCCCGGGCGACCAGTCTTGCCCGGCCTGGCTCCATGTTTGAGTACGAGAAGAAAAAACAAAGAAAAGAAAGAAAAGCGCCACTATCAATGAGACCCTTTTTGTTTTAGTGGGAACCCCCTTTTACCCCCGACGTGACACACACACACACGCACACACACACACACACACACACACACACACACACACAAACACACTGAAACACACACGGACAGAGACTGAATCGGTGTGTTATTGTGTGTGTGTGCCTTTGTGTCTGACTCCCTCTCCCTCTCTGTGTGTGTGACTGACTTTATTTAAGACAAGGGCCCTTTTGTTTTAAGCCGGAGAATGGCTCTGAGACCGAGGCTGGCCCTGTAATTGGCCTACTTAGGCCCTGTTTAGCATGAGAAAAGCCTTCCTTGGCCCGGCAGTGCCAAGCTAACTCTTGTTTTCAGCCACAGAGAGGACATAGGCGCTGATCAGAATTCAGATTAGCCCCAAACCCCCCCCCCCCCCCACACCAAACACACTCCTCCACCCTCTGCTTTAAATACACTGCACACTAATTACTTAACGAGAAAAAAAATCTACATTCTAACGGAGTTGAGTCTATTTAAAGGAGATGGGGGGGGGGGTTGGCAGGCTCTTTTTCACCTCATCCCTCCTTGCTAACTTTTTGTGCCTCCTTTAAAAAAAAAAAAAAAAGAAGCCCCTCTCCTCAGTCCTTCTCTTTATTCTTGCGTTCTCTTCTCTCCGAATCAGCCCAGACGCCACTTGTTGCTGCCGAATCATTGAACTTAATTAGCGGGACAATGTGCGAGCGCTTTGCTAAGTTCGAGCCGTAAACAGAGTCACAGTTAGAGGAGGGAGAAAGCAGCAGAGAGGAGAAAGCAGCAGAGAGGAGAAGCTAGGCACTGAGCTGTGAGATGAACGTCTCCGCGCTGAGCAGCATGAGGCCGCTCTCACGGAGGTAAATACCATCACATACCACACTTTCATTTATAGTATTATCAGCTCACTGTCAGGCGTCTGACATAGGCTTTGCTCCTGGAGTTAGACGGCTTCAAAATCAAATTCAATATTTATTATTGTTTTGATTATTTGTCTGATTTTGAACCATCTATAATTTTTTCTTTTATCTCTATCTATGTATATATCTATATATATATATAAATATATATATATCTGTCTGTCTGTTTATCCATCTTATTTACGTGTTTTGCTTCAGAAAAAAAATCTTAGTAGAATTAGAATGTTGTCAGTAAATGTGAATTTTCAACCATTAAATTGAAAAATATATCTTTCCATTTTCTTGTCATTCATTATGCTCACACAGAAAATACCATTTTAATTTGATTCAATTATTTAATTTTACTATGATATTGGCAGGCATGGACTTCCATATATATATATATATATATATACTCTGTACCTGCATAGATTAATCAACTAATCAATTAGTTGTCAACTATTTAATTAATTGAAAAATATTTTTATAATCAACTATTTGGTTTGAGTAGTTAAAAAAAAGAAAAAAATCATAAAAAATTCTCTGACCACAGCTACTTAAATGTGAATATTTTTTCGTGTCTTTGCTCCTCTATGCCATTAAACTGAATATCTTCGAGTTTTGGACAAAACAAGACATTTGAGGAAGTCATCTGGGGCCTTTAGGCAACACTGGTCGACATTTTTCAATATTTTATAGACCAAACAACTAATGGATTAATCGAGACAACAGTCGACAGATTGTTTGACAATGAAAATAATCATTAGTTATGGCTGGACTCATCGTAGATGGATCATAATACTTAGCTACAATTCAGATATATTGGACCTTAACAAAAAAACCTGAGTCAACATATCAGCAATCAATATCCTGAGTGTCCTCAATATCCAAGCATTGGTCAATGTTTCAGATATTTGACATTTCTCATCAGCAATCTGACATTCTGCAACATTACGAAACTTACTATACACTGTGTTCAGCATCCTTACGAGTATTCCAGATCATTCGCCCGACATTCAATATATTTACCTCCACACAAGGGTGTGACGTTTTATTTTTTTATTTTCTTTTGAATTTTTTTGTCCGGCCTGTCAGCAGGATTACAAAAATAATTCTGGCCCCAATTTTCATGAAGTTTGGCCGAAGGGTGTTTCATGGGCTGAGCAAGAACCTATTACATTTTTGGAGCGGATCTGAATCACGGGCTGGATACCTGCTTTACTTTTTCACTTGTGGAACTTTGGTGGAGGTCTGACCACCATACATCAGCTCAACAACGACAGCTGTGTCGAACATTCCGAGCAGCGTCGGTCGAGTCATCGTCGACGTTCCAACTGTGATGCAGCGATCCAACAATCTCTTCAACATTCCTGTTGCTTCCAACATCCCGAATCGTGCTCAACATCTTCCCTTCTGTAGCTCAACATGCGAGCGGTGCTGAACGTTTTTGACGAATACCTTCGCTCCAGTTATTGTCAACATAATTTTTTCGACACGCTTAACATTTTGAGCGTTCCTGACATTCCCCACGCAACACTGCTGACAACATTCCAGCGTGCCTCAGAATGACACACTTGGGCGCACACTGGCCTTTCCGATAATTCCACCATAATACTTTTTTTGAAAGATGGTGATATTATGTTAATTTCCTCGTGGAGAATGTCTCGTCCTTCCTGCTCTTTGAGTCACAAGGTCACATGATTAACAAGCTCTCTCTCTTTCTGTTTCTGTCTCCGTCCGTCTCGGTGTCTCTCGACCAGTCGACATTAGGTGGCGAGATGGGTTTGGGGAGTCCCGGCGCAGCATCGCCCACCAAGCCTGCCGGTCAGTACTACCAGCACTATGGCTCCAACCCACGGAGGAGAACGCTGCCTATGGACGCCATGGGTGAGCCACCCGCTGACACCTCATACAGACCGTATACACTCATGCAGTGACATTCAAATGAACTAATTAATCTGCTTTCTCTATTACAAAACGTCTAACAACGAGAGGAAGAGTTCAGCTTTCTGAATATATTCTGGCCCTACTTTTACTTTTCCAAAATTCTCATGACCTCATAAATGTGAATATCGTTTTATCTTTAATTGTTTTGTTTTTTTTAAATCGTTTTTTTTTTTTTTTTTTTTTTTTTCAAACACATGGAGGGGGAAATAATTGATTATGCATGATAGACCTACAATACATGAACATTTTTTAAAAATGAATGTAGGGTATTACAACAGTCTGGCAGAAAAGAATTCTCCCTTCATGTAGATAATGTTGCTTTTGTTGGAACTATTTTAAGGAGATGTTGACTCCACTATGATCAGTTGATATAAATGAAGTGGACAAAATATTAGAAACATCCAACACAGTACAATTCAAGAGCACCATCCAATCAAGCCTCCACAATTCAAAACTCCAAGAAAGTTAATGAAATTATAACCTTTTATGTAGGATTTTTTTTGACGGTACCTGATTTGTTATAATACTGCCTTAGGTTTAGCTAGGTGAATTACATAATAGAAATACTTATATATTATATATATTAATTTTAGAAATCTCTGTCAACCGCATCAGCATATCAACAGCCCAAAGTGTGTTTGGCGACAAACACACAGTTTGTACTGGGTGCCTGCGCTGTGAAGGTTGTAAGATTATCTCACTTTATGGACAAATATAAACACGTTTCTTCTTAAAATGGAGAAATAATAACAAAAGTATTTTTGAGTCTTTCAACTTTTGGAAGAATCTTTTGTTAGCAAGTATCATTTTCTTGATGATAACAACAATAATTATATTGACGATGAACTGCTGTGTGTTTTAAAAAAATATATATTTTTAAGGATGCCCACATCTTTGATTTATACAAATTCCCATAACAATGTGAACTACAACCCCTAACACATACTTATGTCACACATTATCAGATACAGTGCCTGTAAAATTCTAACATTTGACTTTTTTTAGGTTTTAGGCCTGAATCCCATTATATATTCTCAGTATTCTCATTACTAGACTGAAGACATAAACCATCATGTCGATTAACTTCGATAATCATCGGCCTTCATTTACACTCTACACGCGAAACTAAAAAGAAATTCAGTGACCTTTTTGTGAAACATTTTAACCTGAATGATCCCGGTTCACTGCCGCTGTGTTTTCTTTTTTAGAAGGCCGAGCATTGTGAGTGCGTGTCCGTGTACGACCATCCACACCGTCCGTGTGTGTGTTTTGAAAGGGGACTTTAAGCAAAAAAATTATAATAATACAGGGAAGTCTTTTAGAAAGCAGCACAATAGTGGCCGTTGTGTAGCCTTGGTAGCGTTATCCTTGGGAGAACACACACACACACACACACTGGGCAAATTCCCAAAAAAAAAAAAAAAAAAAAAAAACACCCTTTCATTTTTCCATCAAAGTCTCACCTTCCCAGTTAATAGACTGCTCCCTCGCTCCCCTTGAGAGGAACCCTGAAAAATAATATAAACATGTCAAAAGCTGCCCTCCTTTCTTTTATCAAACCAAAAGGAAAAAAAATCAACCCGTCCTTTTTGTGTTCCGTCTTTTTTATTTTCTGCATTTTATTGTGTCGCGCATGTTTGCGGTGAAAGCTTTCTTTGTAAATATATCGACGGCACTGGGAAAAGCGGCCTTGCTCTTTCCTCTCCGGGTGATCGATGATTAAATTCAAACAAATCAAACCAGCGGCTCCCCTTTTAAAGAGAAATAAAAGCCTGTTAAACCCTCATGCATTGTTTTGTTGCCTTTTTTTTTTTCTCTTTCAGAGGTTCACCCAAAAAAAGTGCGGAAGGTTCCTCCCGGCTTGCCGTCCTCAGTAAGTGATAACATGCATTCTATTATTTCTGCGGTGCTATCGCAGCTTCAAGTGTGCGTCTGAAGAAAAAGGCCGCTGACGCTCCTGCATGCTTGGGATCACTGAGTTGGTTCTGTAGCAGTTGTGAAGAGGCTGCACACGTTGCCAGGTCCTGTGAATTTGTCGAGGTGAAGACGATGTCGGAGCTGGACACAGACAGCTGTCGGCTTTTTGTTTGTCGGTTCCTATTTTTGGGGAATCAACTGGAAGAATTTCAAGCCGGAATTAAAAATCTTTTTGTTCTAAATATAAAGATGTAGTTGTATGAGTGCTTCTTCTTTTCAAAATGAACACAAAGCTAATACAATTTAGTACAAAAGGAGAATAAATTATACACAGAATGACATTAACAGTCTTGGTTTAAAGTGCTTGGTTTCCGTCTTATTGATTAATTCCTTGATTCATTTATCAGACATTAGGTTGGATCTATCCGGCATTTTGAGTTATTTTTTTGCATTTTTTTTTTGCAGTTTTGTCCTGAAAAACAGAGTTTGAAAAGAAGAAAAGCTGCACACGTTGCCAGGTTTTGTGAATTTGTGGAGACGAAGTTGGTCCTGCTGTCGGAGCTGGACACAAACAGCTGTTGGCTTTTTGTTGTTGGTTCCTGTTTTTACAAATCAGCTGAAAGAGTTTCCTTCTAGAAAAGATACTAATACTAACTAAATAATACTCTTCGATATAAATAATAAAAATGGGGTATAGCTAGTTTAAAAACAATCCAAACGCCCACATTGTTTTTCTTCAAGTTCCCCCATTTAGCATCTAGAAGTATTAAAAACTGTGTTTTGGTATATTTTAATTCATTATCTTTTTATATACAATAGCCTCCACTCATGGGTGTCCACAGGAGGAGTTATAGTTTTTAACAAAGGCATTAATGAATGACATCTGCCAAACATTATGTGATAGTGTGTTAAAAAGCATTTACTACATGTTTATATACTGCTTATACATGCCTAAAACGGGGGACTTAAAGTAATGTGTGGCTGGGATTAGCTGCTGTTTTGAGAAAGAGACACAATGGTGGACATTATTTCTGACATTTGATCGACTAAATGATTCATCCAACCAATCAGTAGTTTCAGCCCACATCATCCATGACTCCACATACATTTCTGGAAAGGAGATTCTGCCTGCGTGCATAATCCGCCAGAGAATCGATGATTAGGAAACATCGCTATAGCGTCGGTGTTGGTGCTTCTTCGAGAGCGGCATAAATGACCCCAGCTGTTGTTGC
This sequence comes from Bovichtus diacanthus, assembly GCA_943590825.1. Lineage (NCBI taxonomy): Eukaryota > Metazoa > Chordata > Actinopteri > Perciformes > Bovichtidae > Bovichtus > Bovichtus diacanthus. Next base: position 528,992 of record CALSBV010012116.1, read on the forward strand.
TGAGGCCCGGAGCTCGGCTGTTGTTTGAATCAGGAGACCAGGCAGCCGAAGGCTCGCTGATGCTTCACATATTTCACTTTTTTTTTTCTTTCTGCCGTCTTTGTTTTACCTTTTTTGGTGTTCAAATTGTCTGCTGCTTCACCTGCAGGTTGTAGTTCGTTATACTCTCTCGTTGTTGTGTTCCACTATTTTTTTCCCCACATTTGCTGTGCGGGAAAGGATTTAGTTGAGCTTCATAACTTTTATCCACAACCTTATTTCGGTTTGGTGTTTCGCTGAAATTAGCCAATCGATCGCTTGCTCAGTGAATATTTTTGTCAAACGTATTTTTGTCGTCAATTAAGAGGTTACAAAGGTGATTGGCTCGTCAGAGGTCGACGAGTTGCTGTTATTCAGTTTCTTTTGCCTGCAAATTGAAAATATATTTGGCTTGGCGACTTGCACAAAATGCCCTGAAACTAATAATGAAAATAATCTGTCGCTGCAGCTCTAGCACTCACTAGATTTATTTCTAGTTTTGCCTTTTTAAAGTTTTCCTTTTTTTTCTGTCGCTGACCTCATTAATCGCCAGTTAACGATGGCTGAATGTACGGCGTGTCAGCAGCCTCTTTGGCTCGACAGGAGTCCGCCTTTCTGCGGCCTTGGCCCACTTTGTCTCCGCTTCCTCCTCGCTTTCCTCCACCTCTCTGTGTCTGCATCAGCCTGGGGATGGAGGGGGAGACGGTGGGAGGAGGGGGGAGGACAGGGGAGAGAGGATAAACAAGGAGAGGAGAGGAAAGGTCTTTTTTAAAGCAGGGAAGAAGCGTGGTTTGTTCGAGTGGTTGGTGTTGTTTTTCATCTTTCGTGTGAAGTGGACGGATGAGACGTTTCCTGTAGAGGAGAGAGACATGATGTCAAACAGGGGGCTGTTGCTTTATTTTAACATGAATTTACCTTTATAATATACATTCCAGAGCTGGAAATGAACTAAGTATACATTCATGGAAGTTCTAAACATTCATAGTTAAGGGTGTTAATCTTTTGGTTCATCATTTTTCACTTTGATTTGGTTCCTCGGGTTCGCAATTTGATTCAAAACAGATTCTGGATCCAGTACATAGGACTGCTCATTTCAGGATCTACTCCAGTCCACAGTGCACTGACAAATGTGTTGTGGCAAATGGTGGCAACTGCGATAAAGTAAATACTCAAAGGCAAAGCTAAGACAAAAGATAAGATTTATTCCTGCTGAACTTGCACAAATAAACACTTTTTTAATAAAAAAAGTATTTCTCAATCCTCAGTGACTTCAAGAATAACAAGTTCAAGCTGTACAGAAAATAACTATGCTGCCTGTTGAGTAAATAAAATCGGTAGACCGAGGCTTGCGGCCTTTTTATTTCCCAGAAACTTGCTAATTTCAAAAATAAATTGTGCACAAAATAACACAGTAAAACAACAAATGACACAATAGTGCTTCCACATCAGTGTGTCGGATCGCCGTCCACCTGTAGCAATAACTAGGTACCTTTTGTAGAAGGAAGAACACATTTCAAAATCTATATTTGGAAGTTGTAAATCGATTCAGAAAAGTTGACAGAAATCTCGATTCTTACATGAATCAATTTGTCCCGAAGCCTTTTTGTAATAATATGGTCTCTGGTCTCTGGTCTCTGGTGTCTGGAGTCACTAGTTACTTGTTTTATTTAGCAATTCAAATGTCAAGGTTCAACATGAGAAAAAAGCAAAAACCAATAATTTCTGCTTGATGCATGTATGTAAATGTAAAGAATCTGGCTCTGCTACATGAACCGAAGCACTTTGTACCACTGGAATAGTTTTTTTCTGTGGGGGGAGTGAAGACACCTTTCAACCATTCAATCGGCTTCAGCTTTGACCTTGATTGTCCGACGCTGTCTCCTCAAAGCGATCCGTCTGTACTCCCACGTCTCAACATTTTTTTTGAAGAAAAAAGTTGCCGCCTGGATTGTGTTCATTGTGTTCATTGGCAAAGTGTTTTTCAATCCCTACAAGCTCGGAGGGATGCGGTTGATGTGGATGGTGGAAAACCAATCGTTTGTCCATGTCCTCTAGAATGAAAAATAGAAGTGTTTTCTGGTTATGTAAACAGAAACTTTATGGTTTGAAATTAGTCAACGTTAGGTAAATTAGTCGTGCGCGAATGGTATTTCTCGGGGAAGGGGTTTGTTTGTCGATGAGATGAAAGCTTTCCGTGATGGAACCATGACCCCTGATAGACAAACGAACACAACCAAGTTCTTATGCAGGCAAACCCTTCTTGGGTCTTTTTTTCTTTTGTTGTGTCAAACATTAATACATGACTTCGCCAGGACTTTTGGACCTTAATTGGTCACTTAAATCCACACATTGCCCCTCCACTGTAGGTGAGCACACCTGCTACACCAGTCGCTCATTTTAATGTGCTTAATTTCTACCCTGGTTTAACATTGGTTCTCCACAGCGTTGCCAGGTGTACGATAATTACCGTGATCGATAATGCCAAAAGTGCCATAATGTACGATAATTTGTGACGCTTACAAATAAGTAGCTGGTTTTAGTCTGCGCTGCCTTTGTTAAAATATGGATCCTACATCTGTGATTACACTTCTCTTCTCCCTGAACTTCTCTCTCGCAGATCATGCTCGGTGTAGCCTACGATGTTGACGAACGTGACTCGCGCGCTCTTTATTCGTCCATGGACTCGTAAAGACGGCTGTCGTTTCGGCACTTTCGTTAATCTTTTTATTTATTTTTTTTAATTTTTTGACTTGGGTAGATTTGACGTGTCAAAAAGTCGTTTGAATACGTGTTTTCGTAAAGTTACACATTTACACCCATATGTTCTCGTGAATATGAACACTTTCTTCAAAATATGAACATTTTGAGCCTCTGGTTTGATGGTTTAATATTTCCCATCCGGCATCGTGGTACTCCGTTCTTGAATCGCAAATCCAGCCAAGGAAAAATCTCTTTCACTGGCTTCGCTCGATGCCCGGGATGGTGAGCACATTTTTTTGCGCAATCCGTGTCAGGCTTCCACAATAATGATACTAATACTAAAGGTATTTCTGTTCTCACTCACTGGCCGACTGTATTTAGTTCATTTTTACCAGCGCACGCACCAGTGAATTTATGTAAATGCACTTTTTACCCGTCACACATCTTTTTGGGTACCTGACCCGGTGCAGGACTCTGCCTTAAGGTTCAGACAGAATGTGAGGAATTTTAAAGTCATCGCATGCAAAGTCGTTGGGCACAATTGGACGCAAATAAACCCGTGCCGCTGGGCAGATGCGCATTGAGAGTTAACGTGAGGTTGTGGCTTAAACGTAGAGACACAAAAGTAAAATGAAGAGGGACTGCAGGGAGCTGATAGCTGAAACCCTGAAAGCACCATCCTGACCTGCTTGAGGAGCCTGAAAGTGTCACCATGGGTGGGACGCAGGATGTGAACCCTCGACCACCTCCCTATGACCTTTTGACATACAAGATCGTCACTCTAATGTCTGGCCAACTAACCGGCCTGTCTTGTGTCGACGGTCATGTGATCAAGCTTTTTTGGATCTACTTGAGTTGCCTTCATGTCTGCGCCACTCTCCTCTCTCCACTCTAACCCTCTCTGTTTCCACCCCTTGTGATGTGAGTAATCCTGCCCGCCTCCTCCCGCTCACATCAAGAGAACGGGAGTGAGGAGAGGACTTGCTGCCTGTGAAATGGAGAGGTGGTTTGACGGCAGGAAAATAAGTTCAGAGGCACGAGCAGCGGTTGTGAGAGAAAGCAGAAACTGCACTGACTGCTTTTTTTTTTTAGGTCTACCTCGTATTTCTTTGTAAACGCGATCCACGTTTGTGTTAAATGTCTTTTGAATCGCAGCTTATGTCTCGTCACAAGTCAGTTTCAGGGTGAAGGTCTTGCTGTAAACTGTGGCTTTTGTTCTGAAAGAGCATCAGATTGATGACAGGTGTTCATTTTCATAAACAATTAGAATTTGGGTTAGGTTCCAATGTTTTTACCTCTTTAACACTTCAGGCATGATTTTGAAGGACTGCCAATTAAAATAAAGGCTTATTTTGTTGTAAACTTTATTGTTTTTTGACATTACTAAGAGCCTAAATGTCCCATAAAGATGATTCTTCTATCCCTGCAACGCTTGTCAAAATGCTCTTCCCATACAACTAAACTGCATTCTTAATTACGTTTCGAGGAAAACGTTTTCTAAAGTTTTAAACACGTGGTTTACATTAGAAACAAAACAAACAAATATGCAACAAATCTACTTGGTTATGTTTAAAAAAATGTTTTAAAAGATCATGGTTTGGCCTTAAAATAAGTATGTCCGTCACGCTATTGAAGTCATGAGCGTACTTTTTATGAAGTCAACATTGACTTTTGGCTTTGCACGGGACACCAGCAGAGGTTCCAAAGTCCCGTGTTTGTTTGAGTCATCCGTCCACCGTGACTTTCTCTCTACATCCGCAGACTTAAATCACAAATGTATTTGTGGTACGTAAAAAAGCATATTATATATTATATATTAATGATACCGTACAAGATTACTGCACAAAGTGGCAGAGGTGTTTGATGAAGGTCGTGGGACTAATAGAAAGACACTGCATGAATCCTGCAATGATGTATATTTTTCTTTTTTTAATAGCAGACAAAAACTGTAGGAGATGGCATACGTAATGAATTGTTTAGGGATTTAACCTGTAACCCTGTCAGCTGCTCAGATCAGTCCCATGAAGAGTTTGCGTTTGTTCACAGATTCCTCCTCTTCTGCTGAAAGTTTTTTTTTTTTTTTGATGGTCCAGCCTCCAAACCTGCTTCCAATAGCGACGACGATGAGGCTCAAGTGTGTTTTCCTTCCTGCCCTCGGCAGCTGACGGAGCTGTTTGTCCTCGTCTTTTCTCCGCCTCTTTTGTGCAGAAATTCTTTTTCTTTAATCGTTCAATGTAAGCATTTCTTTTTTTCTTCATTGAGTAATAGCTGTATATTTTAAGAACAAGTTTTGGGGATTTTTTATCCATTTCCATGTGTTTGTGTGTGTGTGTGTGTGAGTGTGTGTGTGTGTCAAACTGATGCTGATGAAATTCCAATATCTGTTTAATATAAAATACCTTCACTTCAGCTTTTTCTCTGCTCCTTTTATCCTCATTTTGATATAAATATTAAGGGTAGTATTATTTTAGATATTCGAAAAATAAAGTCTTCGAGGGGTCGCATTAATTCAAAATCTAACACTTGACTTATATATTTACACAGGATATAATGTCAAATACATTTTAAATCCCTTTAAAGTGAAGTGTTTTAACCATGTACATGTACTGTAAAACAATAATATATATAATTTTTATCAAATGTATTATTGCAAATTTTAGTCATTTGGAAGCCCTCTTTTTTCATTTGTATGTATTTAATAAATCATATTATGTCTGTTATTTGTCGACGAGAGTTTGTCGCAATTGAAAGATTTTTTTGTTGTTTAAAAATACAGGACGTGTGTTTTGTTGGACATAATAGCAGAGAGTTACGAAATAATAAATTAATAAATTAGTATTTACGTTTGGAGTGTTGTGACATGACATTAACATTTCTTGGGCTTTGGGCTGTGAAATGTTTAGCTTTAGACACAACTACAATAACACAACAGGATCTGAAGTCTGAAATATAATAAAAATATAAAAAAAAGATTTAAAAAAGCGCAAATATATTAAGTCAAGTTTTCTCATATATTTGAATCATGGCGATAGCCGTCACAGATTTACAGACGATCTAACACTCTGCAATGTTTTTATACTGAATGTACCTGAAGGCATGGAATCACACACACACACACACACACACACACACACACACACACACACACAC
>CALSBV010012116.1:535185-545253 GCA_943590825.1 Bovichtus diacanthus
TGTGTAATTAAAATATCACTTTTTCACCTTTTTTAAAACATTTTTAAATATCATGCTTATAATATTGCGACACGCCTAATCCAAAAAATATGAGGACCCTCATTGACATATTTCAAGCCCCCAAACCTAACCTTAAAGGATGCGTTGGGTTTATCTTTATGCACATCATTCCTCCTGTCCATATACATATATCCATATACACTCTAAGGACCGTGGTCTGTGCAACATAAAAAAAAGTTCAGCAGAGGCTATTAGGAGGTTTTACCCAAATGAAATGGTCATCTTCCATAGTGACAGGGTTTTTGGTATAAAGGTCCAGCGTTTCCTTGCTGAGCACCCAGCTGAGGGATGTGTCCATCAGTTGCATTGGCGGGAAAAACGCTGACAACAAACCTACACACGTGACTACCAGCACGAAGACACGCACTTGACTTGGCTGAAGGATGACTGGGGAAGGTTCATACCAGCTTTGGCTAGACTTGAAGAATGCCTTCAGGCACAAAATAAGAACAGGAGATTTTGGACCCGATTTCTTACAGTGTGTTATTCAACTACTAAGGAATTGCATAGCAGCCAGTGTGCAGAGGAGGGATTTGGTCTACTGGCATGTAGTATTGTACTACGATTGTACCTCCGAAGTGAGGAGCGGACAAAAAGCATTGAGTATCAAAGGCTGGATCACTTTAATGGGGATGTGTGCAGTTAGAACAGTGTCTTCCTACCTTACTGTGGTATTTATTTTGTAAACAAGGGTTTTTACTTTAAAAATAACAAAAATAATAATAATCCTGTCCGCACAAGCACTGTTTTAAAAAAAAAAAAAACCTCTGTCCAGATGCAATAACACAATTGAAGCGCTGCTCAAGGCCAGTTGGCAGATTGGGCCACACACACACACACACACACACACACACACACGGGTCTCATCTGTGTCGTGGGAGTGTTGTGTAAATGTGGCCATGACCTCTGTAGAGCACCCTGACGCCTCTGTTCCCTGACATAGTGGAAGAGGAACTGCACATGTATGCGTGAACATGTCAAAGTCCTGTTAGCGAGGGTAGAACCAGAACTATTTGGTCCAACGTCCGGCATTGCACAAATGTGGCCTCCTTTGTAAAGCTGCGCATGAGCCAAAAAAATAAATCTGTTTTCCCTGAAAATTAGTTTCAGAAAATCTTTTCTGTTAGTTGGGGAGCGGACAAAAGGCCGAGACATATAGAATAGGTAGCTACATTTAAAAAATGTCTTTATAAATAAATAAAATCCTGTGTACGTGTGAACAAGGCCTCAAGCTGCAGTAATCAGTTTGTGGCCACTAGGGGCAGAAACAGCAACTCTATCACATTAGCTCTGCTCGCACTAAATACGTCTTGTGTCTGTGTAACACAACAATTACTACACACACTGCATCTGATGACATTAGACATTTCAATTAAAAATGTTGTGTGGCTCAATATTTCGTGACATTTTCTTTCTTTTTTTTTACAATTCTGCATTTTTTCTTTTTAAAGATCTCTTCTTTAAGCTCGATTTGACTTGCTGCGTTAAGGTAGACTTTTTTTTCTGCTCAATTGAGAGATTTCAAGTGTCGTTTCAGTCCCGCAGCTTGTTTTTCAGCGGCATTTGACAGCCTCCCGTGAAGCTGAAATGCTTTTCATTCTCTTGTTTGCGTTCTCTGATGACTTCATTCAATCTTCAGGTGACGTTTTTTTTCCGTCATTAAACGTGTAGAGTTTTTTTTTTTTTTCACATGAGGAGCCTTCCTGTGCACCGGGCTGGATTTTTGTAATGTTTTAATCACTTTAATCAGTGTCTGTGCATCTGTGTGTCTCTTACATAAGGAACATGGACACTGGTTTTTCGGCTTTATTTTATTTCCATTGCATTTCCATTCTTTTTTTCTGATGAATTGAGAACATGTTTGAGTGCCCTGTTAGCGGGGTTAAACTTGTCTCCCTCGCTTGTGACCACACTTCATTTGAGGCAAAAAGTCTTGTCCGTCTTCATTCCTCTCTTGTCTCACATCCGCTGCGGCCGATGGCTCTTTTTCCTTTCATTAATTCCTTTTTCTTTTTTCTTCTCCCCTTCCTTCCCGTCTCCCCGCGCTGCAACTTTGTTATTGTTGTTTATCAAATTTAGTTTTGCTGAGTTGATGATTTACTTTGAGAAACAATTAAACGTCACTCGAGAGGAGAGCGTGGGATGTCTTTTTGTAATCAAAAGGAAATTAGGCATCAGTTGCTAACATTAGCAGGTTGCAGAGTGCCGTCTCGCTGTCGTTTTTCTTTGTTGGCGTTGGGAGGATAACAGTATTCTTTTTTTTTTTTTCCCCTTTTAGATATGATTGTTTTGGTTAATTTGTTGTTCAGGCTCAGTCTCCTGCTAGTCTTCAGAGCTTTGCTAATGCTTACTGAATAAACAACAAAACACACATATATATATCTAGATTATCTCCAAAAATGGATATAATGAAACCGTTAAAAAAAAAAAAGCTATTAAAGCAATGAGAAAATAAAATGATAAATGTGTCAGCATTAGTGTGTTTAATGATCATTTTTATTCCGTTAAATGCTTCTTCTCCCCCCCCATTTTACACACACACACACTTTATCTCGCAGTGTGACTGGATCCAGCCATTAAACCGGCTTTGTGAATGTGACAGATCGCATCCAGGGAGGGTTTACACAGGAAGACGGTCACATGTGAAATAATCCCATGGCACACTTTAAACAGTTGAAGAAAAAAAGTTTTATTTTGTATCTTAATATTTCCATCTTCAATAAATTGGAACCTGCTAATGCACGACTGATAGTCAAAGATTGTTAAATTTTTCTCAATCATATTAAATGAAGGGGATTTTTAATGTTCCACAGATGATTTAACAGTTATTCTTTTGAATGTTCAGAGTTTGTATTTAGTTTTCTCTAAAATAGATGTAGATTGGAACTTGATTATAAATTAAACCTGATAATGCTTACTCCAAAACAATAAAATAAATCCAATCAAATTCAAATTATATATATTATATATATTATTATTATTATTATATTTACACTGTAAACATTATTATCCATAATATTTCCCAAAACATTTAAATGTGCTTTTTCTTTTTTATTACTCTTCATTGGTGTAAACTTCAACCATTCACATGAAATAAATAAAGCTTATGTTGTGAATAGTTCAATATATTAATACTCTTCTCTTAATCCTACATCCTTTTTATTTTTATTAGAGAAAACAAAATATTACTCATCACTAAATATTTGGGGAGGATCTGGTTTGTGAAATTCCACAATTTTGTCCAGATGTCCGGATGACTATGTGGCTTAATTTCCAGAAATTACAAATTTCAATGTTACTTATATGTTACAATGTTGCAAATGTATATGTATATCAAGTGAACCTGTGAAATGTGAAGCAGGTAGGAGTGTCTCATTTAGTTAAAATAACTTCTTAAACTGCTTTAAAATCCATCAATAATAATAATACATTTTTCTCCAACAGAAGTTAACAATGTATTTCCTCCAACAAATTCAGAATGTCCGGCTCAAATGCTTCTTAAGTTACTTCGCAAAACATTCTGAAAGAAAATGTACGACATGTTCTATTCATTCCTGTACAGCATTGTTCACCTCTAAACACAGAGGAGGCGTTGTGTAAAAGGATCTATTAGCAACTTGTTGTACCGAAGACTAAGCTGCAGGGATGACAAACTTCATATTAAAATGCAAAAAAAAAAACAACCATAAAATCACAGTTTTTACCTGAAGCCCATCACTTAGTATTTTAGTTTTAATCTAGAGGATCCAGACTGTGAAGTCTCATCTTCAGCTCCCTAACACCACCAGACTTTAAAAAGAAAGAAGAAAAAATAAAAAAAGCAGATCTATGTTTCCTCTGCAACTACTATTGTTGTTGTTAAACGAGACGCCGAAAAGTATTTTCAAACCCTGAACCGATTAAATCCTGTCAGCGATCTGACCGGGGCGATCTGCTCCCATCTCCAGCTATTTCTCCCCCCCCCCCCCCCCCTCTCCCTCTCTCTCTCTTTCTCTCTCCTCGGCTCAGATGTGGTTTTGTTTAAAGTCGACAGCGTTAATTAAATTAAGCCAGGTCTTGCAGAAGGCACAGTACGAGAGCCGGAGGTCCCCGGTGGGCCGCGGGTGGAGGAGGGATGGGACAGGGGGGGGGTTAACAGGGAAGCAGTTTGGTGAGCCATACTGGCCCCTTCAGGCGGCCCCAGGTACCACAGAGGAGCCACAGACCCTACCAGGCAGCTACTTCTGTCTGTTAACTGTTTGTGATCCGCGCACACTGAGGACTGACACTCAACCCCGGAATGTGAACGATGACACAAGCTGCAGTGTGTGCGTGCACAGCCTGTTCCACATTCATCGAAAAAGTACTCCACATTTTGTGGACTCTCCCACGAGTGAATGTTGAACACAGGGAAAAAATATATAGTGTACGTTATAATGTGTTATTAGTATTTAAGTTATGGACGTGAACATACTGTACCTTTAACAGCGTCAGAAGAGAAAACTAAGTAACGTCTACTCTGTGTTATTACTATTATTAGTGTGTGTTAGCATGCTGCTCAAATTAGCGGTGTTGTTGTACTGGGCCTTGGCAGAAGATGAAATGAGGAAGAGGCTATGGAGGGGGGCATATGAATGAATGAATTTTGTGAATGAATGAATTTTTGTTTTGTATGCTTGTTTTATGTTTTTTTAAAAGTACGAATTGGGACTTTAACGAACGGCACGATATTATAATTTTTTTATCATAGCTGAATTAAATAGATATATTTAAGTCAAACTGGTGACCATTGGTTGAACTGATTTAACTTTTTTTTTTGGTTGGTTGGTTGGTCGCTGGTATAGGAGTCATGGTGCGTTCACAGGTGTTCTCATGTGAAACAATAATGGATTCGTCATCTTGCATTTTCAATGGTTTTATTTACAGTGAATACATAGGCTCTGCTATCCGAGCATTGGGCGTCGGATGGGAAACTCACTAATTGGATTACAAGACGCCCGTTAATGTGTACGAACGAGTGTGCACATGCATGCATTTGCGCGTGTTGTTTGTGCCTCTTTTTTACCCAAAGAGAATTTTTGTTCACATAATATCAGCTACAAGCACACGGAAAGTCTATACTCAAAGTTTTATTTTTTATGTAATTATTATACTTCAGTAGAGTTTAGATAAACTTGGGCATGTATTCCACTAGACTAAATGTTGCTTAACACCGACAGTGATAATTGTGCGGTAGCTAATAATTAGCATTGTGGTAGCACAGCCCTGCTAACGCTGTTAGCATTGTGTCCTGTTGGAGAAAGTGTTCTGCTTTGCTAATGTTATGCTAGCTTTGTTTTTCCCTTATAACTGATATTGGACTGCAGTCCGAAAAAATACAAAATGTATACATTTTTCCTATCATGGCAAGAGATTGGTTAGGGTCAAAATATCAGGCTAAGCCAATCGGAGGCAGGGTAGGGCGGGTCATGCTTTTGCCATCGTTCTGCATAAAAATTAGCCGTGTGCTTCTGTTTGCTGCAGGGAGAGTGTGTATTTTGGGAGCAATGGTGTTTGTTTACTCCGGGATAACGGGCTGTCTGAAAAAAGGGCTTTCGGTCCGATGGGAAACTTGTTGTGGTTTGAGAATAATGGGCTGTCCAAGTCACAGACACAGTAAAGTTCTAAAAGTTTTTGATAGCTCTCACTTGGCAAAAAGAATTTGAAAAGGGTCGGCAAACTCATCCCCCACAAGTGCACGGGAGCCCATGTTGGATTTGTTCTTTTAGCTCACTGACGTTATTCTACATCGCTCTCTCTTAGCGTGTCATGGTACCACTGATGTCTTACTGCTTGTAAGAATTGGCAAGAATTTGAATGAATTATACTTAGACCCCCCCACTCCCCCACCCCAACAATCATCTGACCTTTTGCTTTACAAAATAATTTTCCTTCCACAACTGCCTCATTGCTTCAAAGGTTTCTTGTCAATGACATGACCTCAAGCCTGAAGATGTTCACCTGCCTATCTGTCCTTGTGAGGACATTTGGCTTCTACAAAGACCTTTCTCTCTCTTTCACAGTCACACACACACACACACACATGCACACACACTCACGCACGCATGCATGCGCACACGTACACCCATGCCTGCTGCAGATGTGAAATTTCCCTGGTGCATTCCTGAGCTCAAACATTTGGCTGCAGCAGAGAGCGCCACTCGGATTTGCTCCAAGGCTACGATGAATATGACATGTTATCGCACACACACATGCACACTCACACACACACACACGTCAAGTGTCAGCCCGCACTTGTGGTGACAAAACCACTTTAAGTTGTCGATAATGTGTTAAATATTTCTCAGCTGTCTGTCTCGGCCTCACAGAATGTCGAAACGTTTTTATATTAATTTCCTTATGAATATTACAAAAGAGGGGCACTAATTGTGGTCAGGAGTAAAGTTAATCCACGATGACGTGAATCTTTGAATCGTTCGAAGGAGCTCATCGAACATGCCGGAGAGAACGGCCCGATTCATACTGTCTTTTTATAGCAACACACGTTTGCTTTATGTTTCTCTACTTGCTTTGAGTTTCGGACCAAACAGTGTCTCTTTCTGCAGATGATTATTAATCGTCAGATGTCAGAGCGTGCTTTTTAATGCAACACCAAGTAGTGTTGGAAGAGCGGTGCCTGCTGACAGCTAATATGCTGTGTGATTTTAACATGACAAGCTGTCAAAAGTGTTGTTTTTTTTTCTCCTCGTGGAAAGTTTTATATGAGAGAACTGAAAAACAGAATGTGAGCGATACGTATCATCACCTGTCATGAGCTTTATGAATCCTCACGAGTTCTTAAGCGTGAACTACTATTTTTGAAAGTCTGCACAAGGTTATGAAGGTTCGGAGAGGGTTTTTGGGGTTGGCAAATAAGGGATGACACATTAACATGTATGTAGTCATAACAACAACAACAACAACAACTACACAATATGAAAAGTAAACCGGAGAGAAATTCTGTGTAAATCACTTTTAGAACTTGCTGAGGAAGGAATGAGCCAAGAAAGGCAAGAGAAACGAGAGCCATGGAATAAAATATTTGTGAAAGATTTAAAAAAAAAATTTAATCAATTACAAATGGTAGATACAGCAAAAAGTAAAATAGCTCATTTGAATTTGAGGCAGAAAATACAGAATAAAAAGAAAGATGTAAAAACTTGCTGGCTTCATCAAAGACTGCGTCTTGGTGATCTGAATATCACCCTCACAACACACACACACATGCACGCACACACACACACACACACACACACATCTTGTCGTGTGGCTGTAATGCATGCTGGCGGTGTGGATTAGCTTCATCTTTAATCATTGTCTTTGTTCTGAGCGCGCTCTGTGTGAAGTATACCTGAACACTAAGCGCTGAGCGGGCCCTTTCTTTCAGCAGCAGGTTGCACTCTGCGCTGGATGACATGCTCAGTGGCAGGACAGCAGGTCTCTCGCTGAGTCAGAAAAATGGATGTCGGATTTCACTGTTGAACGCTGCAATCCTCCCAAACGAGTCGTCCGAGCTGATCTTGACTTTCCGATCGGGATGCTTGAAATGTTTGCAGAGAACTGTCCAAATACCCATAATGTGTGTGTTCTCGTTCCTCCCACTGTGAAAACGAACAGTAAAGATGCTCTATAACAGAAGATGAAACATTACCAGTTGCGCCAATGGTACAAAATGGTACACACTTCCTGCACGCTACAGCTAACAGCGTTATTAAGCGCCACGAAAGTGAGTTAGCTAGGGTGTGAAAGTGAGTTAGCTAAGGTGTGAAAGTGAGTTAGCTAGGGCGTCAAAGTGAGTTAACTAGGGTGTGAAAGTGAGTTAGCTAGGGCTTCAAAGTGAGTTAGCTAGGGCGTCAAAGTGAGTCAGCTAGGGCGTTAGTTGGCAGAACCTTAAAATGTTGACACGGTGTTGCCAGATCTCACGAAAGTGTGCTACTGACAAAGACACTAGGTCGGGAACAAAGTTGATTTTCTCCTGGTTTGTCATTTCAGTGTTAGAATAAGATATGTGGCTTGTGAAAAATGGGTCTAATGTTAACTTCGGTGACTATGGGGCGGAAGACTTGGTCATGATCTGTGCCCGACGTTCATCTCCCGTTGAAGTGAATAGACTCAGGACCTGCTGCTAAAAGACAGTCGTGAAACCCACTTGACAATTTGTTTTTTCTGAAGTATCCCAGCATGCATCTTTGCTCAGTGGCGATGGTGGAGGATGTGAGCCAAACTCTTAAATGTTCCCTCGCAATGTTTACGCTCTACAACTAGAATTGTGTCAGAAAGAATACGTTTATTTATTTTTTTTAAATTATGAGGCATTCTGTCATTTAGATTTCATGCTAACATGCTCACAGCGATAATGCTAACATGCTGACGCTTAGCAGAAGGGATGTTTGCCTTCTGAGTTTAGAATGCTAACATCTGTTTTTCTCCTGATGGTGGAAGAAAAGTTAATCAACAAAGTCATTATAATTCCTGCTTATAGTATCATGCCACAGAAAAAAAATGCAGTTGAAAGCTCTGAAAAGTAAAACAAAAAGTCTGTTATTTTGTCACATAACATCTGCTGAGCTGGTGATTTCGGCAAGAACACGGTTGTCCAAATTGCACATCTCTGCAAATTTGGACTCCTGAGTTCGACTTCCAAACAAATTCAAACTTTGCAAACTCTGCATGGAGAGAGGTCCCATGTCTTGTAACACATGTAATGACATTAGGGTAAAAACACCAATGGGAACAGTGGAACAACTAATGGTGTTTCAGAAATTTCAGAACCAATTTTGTGATGGAAATTTTCCAAAACCCTTGTGAAGTTTGTGCTCAAAGTACAAACAGTGATTCCAACAAGAAATGTGTGACTGCTAGCTTAGCATGAGTGAGGAGTCACCATTATAGACCCCAACAAAAAAAAAAAAGCTCCCTTTTATATAACACATCAGAGATAATTATAAGAACTGAAGGCTGAAGGTATGATCGCAGTTTTAATGCAATGCTGTGTATTTTCAATGATGCACTATATCCAATAAATCGACGTTTTTTTTTGGCTTTACAGGAATTTGTGTAATATTTAACAGGTTAGTCATATATAAGAACTGAAAAATCTGAGTTGGGTCGTAACTGTGAGTCAGACATTGGCGTGAACGTTCTTTACGAGTCGGAAACTGGCAATTGCGGTCACTCCCATATGACTTGGCTAGCCTTAAGAGTAACTTCCCAAACCTCCATTAAAGCAGACTTGTCTGTAAAGTATCCCTAAGGTGCTATGACAAAGTATCCTTCATTCAACAAGTTACCCCCCTCCAGTTCCTCCTTTATTCTCAATCGACAGGAAGTTCAGATAGGAAGTTTTTATTTGGTAACCCCCACTGTAGCGCTTTTCTCCAATTTGTTGAATTTCTTAAAATGTTCCGTTTGTTAGGCTGAAAAGAAAATCACAGAAAAATCACCATAAGGGCTGCTTTGCATTTTTAATTAAGAAACTAACATATGAATATATTTGCATATTATTGAGTTGCAGATTAAATCATGCATACATAATTAGCGTGCAGCAGCGCTTGTTCGTTTGCCTCTCTCTCTCTCTCTGTCTCTCTGTCTCTCTCTCTCTCTGTCTCTCTGTCTCTCTGTCTCTCTCTCTCTCTCTCTCTCTGTCTCGCTCTCTGTCTCTCTCTCTCTCTCTCTCTCTCTCTCTCTCTCTCTCTCTCCCTCTCTCTCTGTCTCTCTCTGTCTCTCTCTCTCCCTCTCTCTCTCTCTCTCTCCCTCTCTCTCTGTCTCTCTCTCTCTGCACTGTGCTTACTGTTTTTTCAGCAAGATGTGGTTCTGATGGATGCCAGACACACACACACACACACACACACACACACACACACACACACACCGTACGAAAAGTGTTTGGAGAGGGTGTGTAAGTGTGTCTGTGATCTGAGTGTTTGAGTTTCTGCAGAACTGAGTGTGTGTGTGTGTGTGTGTGTGTGTGTGTGTGTGTGTGTGTGTGTG
>CALSBV010012116.1:546187-557048 GCA_943590825.1 Bovichtus diacanthus
GTTGAAACGAAAAGAAGAAGGGACGTTGATATTGAACAAGTTGAATATTTTTCAAAATGTATTTTCACGGAAAAAACATTTTTCATAGTATTTTACAGTATTTTTTGCAAGATTCAATGGCTTAAGTGTTTCAAATCTGTGCAGAAATATATCTGTGTGTGTGTGTGTGTGTGTCTGTGTCTCCCCGCTCTCATCTCTTCAATCCTGTAGATAACTTTATTGTTTGTAAATTTAGACCTGCAACATAAAAGACTCAAATGAAAGGCTCACGATAGGAAGTGGCTGTATGAAGAAAACAAAGTGCAGTCGTACTGAGTGAGTGTGTGTGCGTGTGTGTGTGTGTGTGTGTGAGAGAGAGAGAGTTTCCAGGCCTTTAGGCCAGCACTGATCCATGTGTGAGAGAGAGGGAGAAATAAAGGGAGTTATTTAAAAAATATATAAAGAAAGATAAGAGGAAAAGGTTGAATATGGGAAGGGCGGAAAGAACGATGGGAAAAAAAGAAGGAAATCGGAACAAAAGAAACGAGACGGGGGAGTAGAAATGCAAGAGAAACAAAAGGAAGGAAAGAAGAAAAAGTGTGAAGGACGGCGAGCTAGAAGGAAATGGTACAGGGGAAAGAAAAATTATGAGAAAAAGAAGCAGAAACGAGTGAGATGTATAGAAGAGAACAGATGTATAGAAAGAATGAGAGACATGAGAAAGACAGAAGAGCAGAGGGAGAGAGAGAGAGATAGAGAGAGACAGAGAGAGAGAGAGAGAGAGACAGAGAGAGAGAGAGAGAGACAGAGAGAGAGACAGAGAGAGAGACAGAGAGAGAGACAGAGAGAGGGAGGGGGAGACAGAGAGAGAGAGAGAGACAGAGAGAGAGACAGAGAGAGGGAGAGATTGACAACTGGGTGTCGTAATGTGAAGAAAATCCTGTCGGCGTGAAATCAGGATGAAATGTGAGATTACTATTCAACCAGGGATTAACTGTCATCTCACCACCAGAGAGGAGGGAGGGAGGAGGAGGGAGGAGGGGAGAACGAGAGGAGGAAAAAAGGAGTGACAAAGTACACGGGAGAAGACAAGGGGAAGGAGGAAGAGGAGGGATGCTAGATAAGGAAGGAGGAAAAATGGGGGATTAAGGGAGTTAGGGATAAAGTGTGAGGAGGGAAGGAAGGAGAAGACCAGGAAGGGTGTGAGGAGGAAAGAGAGGAAGAAAGCGAGATAGGATGAAAGTTGGGGAAAGGAAAGAGGCGGAGGAGGATGACACCAAGAAGAAGACAAGTCATGGCGATGAAAGAAACAGGCAGGAACGGGGGATGAAGAGGAGGTGAGGAGTTTGAGATGGATGAGATTAGGGAGAAAGGGGGGGGGCATGTTGAGTGGTAGGAGGAGGGGAAGGGATTACGGAGTAGTAAAGGAGGTTCATGGAGGAGAAACAAGACGAGAACAAGGAATTGGGAAAGGGAAGGCAATGAGGAGACTTAACAGAGGAAGGAATCATAGGGGTGTCAGGGAAGAGGGAAGGATGGAGGAAGGAACTGAAGAAGGTGGGGGGGCGTGAGAAAGGGATGAAAAGAGGAAGGAACAAATGAAATGTACTGTGACCTTTGGTGGCTTGTTAAAGCACAGACAATGGCTGTTGTCCTATCTAAGTCTCTGGTTCACCTTAAAGAGATAATGTGCGCACTCTATACACTAATACTACCTTAAGGTCAAAGGTCAGTTTGAATGAGTTTTTAAGGCAGAAATTAACACTCAGCTGACACTTCTTTTCTTCTCTTTCCTCTTCCCTTGCTTCCTCAGTCTTCCCTTCTCCAGCCCCCCTCCCTTCCTCTCCACTCCTTCCTCCCATCCTCCTCTTCTACCTTTTCTCTTCCCACCTCCGTTCTTTAGTCCCGTTGTCCCTTGTGTGTTCCTCTCATCTCCTCCTCTCTCCTCCTCTCTCATTCTCCCTCTCTCATGTCTTTCCTCCTTTACTTCTCCTCTACCTTCTTTTTTTCTCCCTCATCCCCCCATAGGCTATCCTCTCTTCTTTTCTTCTCCCCCCTCCCTCCCTTCTTTTCTCTTCTCCACCATGATCACCTTTCCTACTTCTGTCCTCCTCTCCTCTTCCACTGTCTCTTCTTCTCCACTTTCCACCTCCCTCCCATTGTTTCCTCCTCTCCTCTCCTCTCCTCTCCTCTCCTCTCCTCTCCTACTGCTCTCTTTTGAGCACTCCCCCTTTCTTCCCTCGCCTCCTCCCTCTTCCCTCCGCTCTTCATTCCTCTTCGTCTCCTCTGCAGGTTTGTTGACCTAGCAAGCGTCAGACAAAATTAAAAACGCTGTCTCTGCTTCTTTTCCTCAACCGGGTCACTCTTTTTGGGTTCTATGTTCTTTCCCCCTGCACTTCTTTCCTCCCTCTCTCCATCCCTCCCTCTCTCCATCCCTCCCTCTCTCCCTCTCTCCATCCCTCCATCTCTCCCTTCATTTCCCATGCAGTCTGGTTGGGTACAATGCTGGGAGCCAGCCAGCGCTGTAGACAGATGGTCCACTTATTAGATGTGCATCAGCCCTCCCTCCCCTCCCTGCAGCTCGCTTTTTAATCAAATTAAAGCCGAAAGAAGAGGGGAGAGAGAGAGAGAGAGGTTTGTGAGGTCTGCACGCTTGTTTTGCAGTCTATTATTTGTTTGAATAGGATGAATGATGACGATGTTAATATGAAATTTGGAGGACTGAATCACTGTCTGTAGTGACTGCCTGTTTCCCTCTCTCTCTCCCCCCTCGCTCTTTTTTTCTACATCTCTCTCTCTCTTTTTTTTGTCAGTGTGATTTTATGTTTTTTTTTTAAAGGGGAACCACAGCAATTGTACGCATGAAGATCAGAGTACTTGTCAGAGTTAGCGCCATGCAGCCTGTGCTATAATAACGGAGACTGGGTCTATATTAGAGACTAATGCCACGAGGTCAGAACTCGCCCAACTTCGGACCTCCGAGCGTTCCAGGTGCACAACGCCAAACGTACACTAAAAACACGGCCGACTGTGACAAGCAATGATGTTTCTTTCTTTGTTTCTTTGAGTGTTGGCCACCCTTGTTCATTTCAGAGATGAGAATACTTGTTTTGCAAGGCTTCTGCCATAGCAAACGTGTGCACTTTGGTGTTAGTGAAAAGATAAGAGTGACATAAATATTACTATATTACAGTATGTAGGCCTGTTTTTTTTTACTTTACTCTGCCTTTTAGTTGATTGTTTATCATTTACAATGTGCTCTTCCCTTGTTATGTGGTCAGACAACTGCTTCTTCATGAAGTCAGGGTGGATGGATTTGCCCCAAGTTTACAAGTAGGAACTCTGACTTTGACTGGAATTCAATTGTACTTTTATTTTGTAGGAGGTTGGGAATTTTCAATTGCCGAGTCGTCTGGAACCTCGGGATAAAAGTCAGGATATCTCAGCCTCTGCTATTCTAATTTTGACCATTCCTTTTCTTTTTTCTTTTAAAAAAAAATCTCACTCTTGTGAGTCCCCCGACTTTACAGAAGTGCAATGCTGAATTGCCGGAGTGCTCCTTTAACCCGCACGTTGTCAAGTTGGCGGAGGTGAAGGCAAGCATACCGGAAATGCCAGGAATAATCCATAATGGTACAGGGGGAAAACCGTGTGCGCAGCTATAGTACGAGAAGTGCAGTTGAATCGGGAAGTGGCTGTGTTCACTGTGATTACTTCAAAGAGAAGTATCTCTTTAATCTCTGTACCACCATTGCTATAGACTGATCCAAAAATGTTAAAGCTTATCGAAACAACCGGCCAGAAATATCACAACCCTTCCTGGCAGACCTGCTCTGTATTTCTGTGTCCGTACACAAGCCTGCAATGTCAATCAGACTTACAATGGAGGTTCTGTGGCATGTATAAAGTTTGCCTTTCATTTTCAAGGCACCATCTGACCGATCTGAATTCAACTCTGTGATCATTTGCAAATAAACAGGCGAACAGCTCCTCACACAAAACTGTTGTTTCCACACAATTATATTTAGATAAAAGGCCACATTAAACAGTAGCAGCCAGTTGTCTGGGATTTCAGCAACCGCGTGTGCCAGAAGAGGACTCACACAAACACTCATTCAGATCAATACATTGGAAGTATTTATGGCGCCTCCTATTGGCCACTTTGAGTTTGAACACTTGTTTCCCTCTTAACGTTTGTATAAAAGTGAATCATGACGGCAAATGCACTTCTGATTGCATGTTATTTATCCAGTTCTGCTTCAACTTCAGAAATGTACACAAGGGCCTGTATAAATAATGAAATAACCAATCCATTGGCTGCTGACAGTCAGTCAGACATGTGGTCTGGGAGTTTAAAAACTGCCGATCAGGGATAGCATGGTGGTTGCTGGTAGCAGGTCACCGTGGCAACCAACACTTGTTGTTGATATTTCGAAAATGAACTGTATAGATATATAGTCGACACACAATACAATTCATTTCTTTTACAATGTACTATTTTGCTTTTAACTTATACGCTACGGAACACATATCTCGTCATCCCAAATAGCTCTCATCACATGTCTCCGAGGCGAGGCGGAGGCAGCCAAAAAAGGAGAGAAAAAAGAAAAGAAAGGTTGCATAAATTAGAGAAGAGAAAAGATGAGAGGTGCGGGGAGAGGAACAGTCTATATTTTGAAAATGTTTGCCGTCAGAGCCTTCGGCGTTGTCCTGATGCAACCCCGTGTTTGTGTGTGTTGAGAGAAAGTGGTCACAGGTGACCCAAATGAAAAGTCAAATATACATCATCAATTGCTTTAAAGTGGTTGCTTTCTTTGCTTCCATAAACACATTTTTAAGGTAAGGTTAAAAAAAAAAAGTCCAGTCCATTTTTTTTAACAAATTTGTCTGAAAATTATCAAATGAAATAAACTAGTCTGTACGTAAAAGGAGGAGGAAACACGAGGGGAAGGGGAAACAAAAGGGGGAGAAAAAATGGAAGGAGGAGAAACTAGAGAATATGAAAGGAGGAAACAAGAGAGCAGAGAAGGAAATGAGGGAAAAAGGAAGGAAGGAGGAGATGGGAGGAGAAAACAAGGGAGAAGAGGAGTAAACAGGGGGAGGAAACATGGCGGAGAGGAGAAACCTGGGGCAGGAAACAAGGGATGAGAGTATATGAAAGGAGGAACAAGAGAGCAAAGGAGGAAACAAGTGGGGAGAAGATGAAAAAGGGGGAGAAGAAAGGGAAGAAGGAGAGGGGACGAGCAAACAAGTGAGGAGAGGAGTAAACAGAGGAAGGAAAAAAGGGAAGTAGGGAGGAAATATGAAAGGATGAAAGAAAAGGGGCAGGTGGAGGGGGTAGAGGGGGAAGAAGGTGATGAGAGGACATGAGGAAACAAAGGTAAGGAAACAGAAACAAGAAGAAGGAAACGGGGAAACAAGGGAAGATGGGAGGAAATAGGAGAGGATGAAACGAAGAGGAGGAAAGAAGGGAGCAGGAGATGAGAGGAGGCGGGAGCAGAGTGGAGAATGAATGAGGGGAGGAAAGACGAGGAGTAGAAAGGGGAGAAGAGGAGTAAAAAGGGGAGAAGAGGAGTAAAAAGGAGGAGTGTTGAAAGAAGCGCACGGGCGGAAAGCGGTGGAAAAAGTGAATATTTGGCTCAGTTCAAAGGCAGGCGGCAAACTGCAGCTCGGCGTGAGGAGGGGGGGGGGTGACTTCCAGATTTACTGTGGAAAGTTGAAAGAGTGTCGGCGAGCGCGTGTGCAACGTTTCAATCTTTCTTTCCCTACATTTTCCGTGCGCACGCGTAAGTAAGTATGTGTGTGTGTGTGTGTGTGAGAGAGAGAGAGAGAGAGAGAAGGGGAGGGGCACTCCTCTCTCTCTCTGCCTACTTTGCATATTCCGCGTGCCTCGGCTCGGCCATATGGGAAAATGCAACTGAAGGAATTGTCGGCGGGGAAAAAAAACGCGCAGGCAGGAACACGCGAGCGGAGCGGCGAGAGTTTGAGATCATAACAGATCCAAGAAAAGTTCAAACAGGAGAGGAGAAAAAGGAGAAAAGAGGGGCAGGGGGAAGCGTGATAAACCAAAACAGAGAGAAAGGGAGAGACACGCGGAGAGAGAGAAAAGGGAGAAATAGAGTTGTTCTTCTTTCTGCGGAGGAGAGGAACGATGTATTGTGCGTACACCATCCCCGGGATGACAGGCAGCTCACTGATGTATTACTATAACGGCAAAGCGGTAAGACACACTCTTCCATCCCTTGTACTGTTTCCATTTCTTCCTCCGCGAGGATTTGGGGGAGAGATGGAGGAAGAGAGAGAGAGGGGGGGGGGGGAGAGAGAGTGAGCGAGAGAGACAGTGTGTGTGTGTGAGAGAGAGAGAGGGAGAGAGAGAGAGAGAGGAGGTGTGAAGGTGAAGAGTGTCTCGTTTTTTACGCACCAACTCAACAGCGCGTCGGGTCACCGCCGCGCGTCAAAGCGCGAAAGGACTGTGATTCTGTCGGGGTTTATTTCTGGAAAAGCAGCTATGCTGTTGTTTATCGCGGGAAATACCGTGTTTGTGTGTGTGTGCGTGCGTGCGCTTGTGTGTGCGTGTGTGTGTTTGTGTGTGTGGAGCGGGGAAAAGTGACAGTAGCTGCTTTCTGAGTGCCGTAGCGCTTTGGATAAATAGGTTGGCCAGACTTCTAAAATGTGATGATGAATGTGTGTTTGTAATGTGTGTGTGTGTGTGTGTGTGTCACACCTCAGGTATTAGAACTTTTGTATAAAAAACAGGCCCAAATGTGATATTTTTACTGTTACATCGGAGCTTCCACATTCATCTGGAAATAATCCGCTCGCAGCTTTATTTCTGTCTTTCTGCCTCTTTTTTAAAAAAAAAAAAAATGTAAACATACATGCAGCAAAATGACAGCCACCGTAGTGAATTCGATTATTTATTTATTTTTACTCTGAGGCGGAATGACACGTGTGGTTTTATTTTTATTTTTTGGTTATGCGTTTAATTCAGAGACTTGTGGCTTTTCATATATTCAATTTCTCTCTCCCTCCCCAAAAAATGTTGCTTTTTCTGTCGTAATTTGTCCTCAACTTATGTTTGTGATATCTTATTATACTAGTCATTTTACCCACGATCTCGAAAATGCATTTTAGGCAGCGATGAGAAATAAGTGAGAATAGTATTTAATATTGATCAGTGATATTAAATATGCTATTTTTTAAATCCATTTTCATGGTATTAAAATAATTTAAAAAAGGCAGTAAATTCTGAAAAAGAGAAAGTTGGAGGTCTACCCATCTGTCTGTCTATATATGTGTCAAAACTTAAAGATGTAACACACGTAAATTGCTTTTTTTCATTTAAAAGATACTAATGACATCTACAGTGTCTCGGAAATAATAAAACACTGTCTGGATACAAAAAAAAGAAAAATACCTCTGAGAAAGTCACACATAGTATGAAGCTGTCTGACCTCCTGTGAACCTGTCTGTCTGTCTGTCTGTCTCCAGTAACCCCCTACCTGTAAAACACCAGCCACAGGGTGAAGTGATTTAGAGAGACAGGGGATGAAGTGAGAGCTAGAAATGAGGAACAGGGTGTAAAGTGAGGCGAGAGTGAATGAATTTCACAGTTTTTCGCAGGTGTAAACGGAAAGCTGGGATTTCCTACAGATTCCACCTGTCAGTGAACAGTCTGTCCGCCTTTGTCTCACCTTTGACTCTTAATTGCGGCTTCATGAGTTTAAGAGGAAACAAGGAGAACATAGAGAGGAGGTGACGGCGAGGACGGAGGGAAAATGACTCCAGGAAATAATCATCATCATCATCATCATCAACATTTTTTAAATAAAACTCTTGTGTCCAAATTTCTTGGGCTTTATTAGCAGTAATACCAGTTTTAAATGAATACTAATAATAACTCTGAATTAGCACTTTACAGGCCTTCTGAGATTAAGACAGTAGCTTTGAATTTATCCACAAAATTGTATTTATGTAAAAAAAAAAGAAAAAACAGCAAGCTCACATTTAATTATTGTTTTCTCTATTTAATAGAACAATTCTATGATTAGAGTTTTCCACGGAATGTTTTTAATGGTACATTCTTACATTCTCTGTGAATGTGATTGAATTCTTCCAGTTTAAATCCATATTTCTTATTCCCTATCGAATTGCCTACGTCCTTTATAGCTCCAGCATTTTTACGGGTTAATTTTTGCAGGCTATTACGTGAAAATGTGCCGATGTTTTGATTTTCCCTGACGTGTTTATAACCTTAAATTGTGTGGTGAACAGTAATCCGTGTTCAGAAGCTTTTGCAGCTGTAAACAGAGCCTCTGTTGTCTGAACGCTGCCACACCAACAGTCGGCTTCTGTCTGCTTGCCGCCTGCTGTTGGCTCTCCGGCCTCCACCCAGCCACCGAGTGCTCCGGCCCCACGCTATCGGCCATCGGCTATGAAGCCTTATGCTTCTTGTACCTGCTCTTCCCATAGATTTAGGGCCTTCTTTGTATCTCTTCAGCTTTGCTCGGGGCCCGATCTCTTCAGCACGGCTATGCCACGGGGCTCGGCGCGGCACCGCTTTGTTAGGCTGCTGGCTGCTGGATGGCACATTGTGCCGACGGTTTTGATCTGGTGCCAAGCTCCTTTCCATCTTCACTTTACCCCCCTGTCTCACTCTGTCTGCCTGTGTCACAGCTTTTTTTCTTTACACCCGCCATCCGCAGACGGAAAGAGAAAACACACAAATAAGAGAAGCAGTATAGTAAAGACATGTTGATTGTCCTCCTTGCACCCTGCTTTTGCGGCTGTTTGGTGGCATCAGCCGGCTGGGTCTGAGGCGTTTTGATGTGGTGGCGTGAAAGCAGATCCTGGCCGCTTGGTGTGTTATTGACACAGAAGTGGAGCGGGTGGAAACTGGGGCAGAGAGAAGAGACAGAAAGGCTCGGACAGATCTGCAGCAGGCAGCAAGCTGCGGCCCGGCGAGACCAAACAGTGAAGAGGCTGAGTCGGGGCTTTGGTTTGGGGAGAGTGTGGGGGAGGGCGGAGGGGGAGAGAGGAGGGTGAGGGCCGAGGCCTGAGCTTCGGTTAGCGGCTGTCGGCTCGCTAACTTAAGCTCCAGCGGCTTAATGAGGCAGCAGAAAGCTCGGCTAAAACAAAAGGCCTCATTTAAAGCCGGGCCGGCCAGCCGGCTATTGTTATGCTAACACAGTGTTTGAATATTCAGTAAGTTTTAATTAGGAGGGCCCTGAAGCAGCCTGCCAAAATCCTGCAGTCCTCTCTCAATGTGCAGCTACAGGAAACACACTTTAAACGGGGGATTCTGTTGCTCTGCCATTTAGTTTGCGCTCGCTGTGAGAGGATTTTAATTATTACTCTTTTAATTCACAGTTTTTAAGTTAATGAACTGCAATTATAGTCGGATAGAAAATATAATTTCTCATTCTGACTTTTTCAATGAACATAAAATAAAAGTGTTCGTGTTGTTTATTCAAATAGGATTTTCACGTTCAGTTATTACAAAGAATTGTACATTTAAATATTTTATAATTCCATCAGAAAGATTATTTGCTTTTAATTCAATGTTTTAGTCCTTTTTGCTGTTTAACAGCAGACGCTGCATTTTGAAACAACCAGTCGAGAGGAGGTCAAAGGTCAAGGCCAAACTCCCCTAATAAAATGCATGTGTTGCATCAGAATATTGATCTAAATTTAAACAACTCATTTTAATTAAGTTTTTATAGTGCTGTTTTAATAAGATCCTGTTTCATCATGGGAATCAAATCTAACCTCTGAATAATGACAGAAGTGTTATGTAGAGCCAGGTGAATGCTTTCCTCATGTACTCGTGTACATTTCTTTTCTTTACGTCGCCTATTTTTTATTTAATACATTTTTTTACATCCAAGTATAAAAGGAGAGTGTGTTTTTCACACCTTCAAGTGCACTTTGTTCTGTATGAGGAGTAAAAACACAGTAAAGTGTGTGTGTGTGTGTGTGTGTGTGTGTGTGTGTGTGTGTGTGTGTGTCATTGTGAAGACAGTGTGTGTGGACATCCTGTGTGCTCAGTAGGCTGGAATTAGAGCACAGCGTGTTATGCAATTATAACTTTATAAATAGATGCAGTGTGTGTGTGTGCGTGTGTGTGTGTGCGTGTGTGTGTGTGTCTGTGCGTGTGCAGGCCTGTATCTCCATCTGCTTGAGTTAATCTGTTCGAACAACTACAAAAAAAAGCCAAACTATTATTGCTTGTTTGTGTATTTGTGTGTGAGTGTGTGTGCTCACATGTCCTTCCTTTGTGTACAAGCGCACACTTTGAACTGTTTTTTTTGTATATATATGTGTGTGTTTGTGTGTGTGTGTGTGTTTGAATTTGTAAGAGTGTGTTTTTGTGTTTAAACATATTCTCTCATATTTTCGTTTCTACAAATTATTATTTTTTTTTTTTATAAATGCTGAAAACGTGTGTGTCTTTCTTTAAAGAATGTGTGTTTGTGGTTTGTCTCTGTACACCAGATGAAATTACGTCCGTATGTGTTTTCAGTTTTCTAATGTGTGTAATGTACGTTTGTGTGTGTGTGTGTGTGTGCGTGTGTGTGTGTGTACAGTGGGTTTTGTTAAATAGGCTGTTACCTCTCTTTATATTGGGATGAAAAAAAATGCCATTGACATTGAACACATCTGTTTGTGCATTGTGTATTACCGCTCTGTACTAGAGGATAAAAATATGTGTGTTTTTGTTGTGTGTTTATGAGTACTTCTATACACTCCCCTGAACCTTTTTTGTATACTATGATAAAAACATAAATGCTTAATAAATGTGTGTGCGTGCATAGTTCTGCCCTGTCAGTGGGGTCATTCAGTTTCTCTCCAGTGACTCTAAGGTTGTGCGTGTGTGTGTGTG
>CALSBV010012116.1:597495-609461 GCA_943590825.1 Bovichtus diacanthus
GTATGTATATTGAGTATGTATAGTGAGTATGTGTCTGTATAGTGAGTATGTATAGTGAGTATGTATAGTGAGTATGTATAGTGAGTATGTGTCTGTATAGTGAGTCTGTCTGGTGAGTATGTATAGTGAGTATGTGTCTGTATAGTGAGTCTGTCTGGTGAGTATGTATAGTGAGTATGTGTCTGTATAGTGAGTATGTATAGTGAGTCTGTATAGTGAGTCTGTGTCTGTATAGTGAGTCTGTATAGTGAGTATGTATAGTCCTGGATAGTCACTGGGACTACTTCAGTGCACTTGAATTACTGAAAAAATGGGGGGAAACAAAACCTATTGAAGCATTCATGCGGATAATGTTACAATACTGTAGGGTTTATGTTATGAACATAGGGACTTGGATAAATCCTGGAGTATTGTTTGTCAGCGTGGTGTGGCTAATGACTCAACATGACTATGATACCCATGAGCCTCAGCTGATGTTGCCCTGGAGACGAAGCCCGTGAGTCATCACTTTTTTCTACACTAGGTCGGTACGATTTCTAAGTTTCGTCATCAGGGCCAAAACTATACTTTTGTCTCGCCAGACGAAAAACAATATTACGTGGTTCGGCAAATCGTAACAATGTTCTTTTTTTTCTTTTTTTTGGTGTTCATTTCTACGATTTGCACATGGCAAAGTAAATCGTTAAGACACCGTTAGGGAGCCCTGGTTGTAAAGGTTTGAGGTGGAAACAAAACACCTTGATTTGAGTGAGCAACATCGGAATAGAAGAGGTAAACAACATTATGAATCCGCCCTGTGTGTGTGTGTGTGTGCGTGTGTGTGTCTGCGTGTGTGTGTCTGCATGTGTGTGTCTGCATGTGTGTGTCTGCGTGTGTGTGTGTGTGTCTGCGTGTGTGTGTGTGTGCGTGTACAGGAACAGGAAGTTTGAACCAAAAGAAAAGAAAGAGACTCAATAGAAATACCGAAAAAAAGAAAGAAAATGAGGGAAAAATGAAGTGAGAGGAAGAAGTGATGTAATGTCTAAAATGAAGCCATTGTGTTTGCACTGAGACGTTTCTGTGTTTCTCATGCATACATTCACTCTCTTTCCTTTTAGTTTTCTGTCCGTCACAGTCACTCTTTTCAGTTTCTGTCTTTCTTTCTTTCTTTCTTTCCCATCATCATCCCCCCACCACTCATTTTCTCTTTCACTACTCTCTCCTTCTCCTTCCCCTTCCTCTGTCTTTTTTTTTGTTGTTGTCATTTTTATCTTTCTTCACTTTCCTGTCTCCAATCGCCCTCTATTTCTTTTTTTTAATAATTAATTTTTTATACTCTCTTTCTGTAACTGTCCTGTACTTCCTTATGTTCTCACCTTGCATTTTTATTCTACATTTCTTTCCCCATTTACTCCCTTGCAGATGTGACAACTCTCTCTTTCTCCTTCTGCGTTTGCTCACACACACACACGCGCGCACACGTGTTCTCTCTTTTTGACGCACATTTTATTACATATTTACATTATTACATATTTTCACTTTTGTTTTCATCGTCCTGTCTTGACGTACTTATTTTATCTCTTTCTATGTCCCTCTGTCCCTCTCTTTCACATACACATGTACACACACACACACACACACACACACACAGCTGTATGTAGTTTGGCAGTGTTAGGCAGAGACGCCTGCAGGCTGAGGTCATAACTCTGGGAAAACAGGTGGTAGACTGATGTGGGAGAGAGAAACACGCACATAGACATGAATGCATCGCACACACACGCTCAAATACGTAAATGCATTCATGCAGAAGTATACACACATTCCGATGTTTTCAATTTTTTTCAATTAGGTGTATATTTTCTTTATGCTCAAGTCATTACAGTCAGTCATTATATTTAACAGTTTTTCTTCAGGCGACACACCACAGGCTTTTCTTTACATGTCTTTTGTCAGACTAGAGGAAAGAAAACATCCAAAATACACATTTAGGTGCATATTTGACTAACTTCGTCTATTTGTGATTGTAGATTTCTCCTAAATTCACAGAAAGTTAGCGTTACATTTGCATATTTACAATTTCAGAAAAGAATTGTAGAATGGCAGAAATCTCTTCTTCAGTAGCACTAACATACACCAAATGTTCCAGTTTCATTCATATCTATATTTTTTAAGGTTTTTACAGGTAAAATAGACACAAAGATATAGCCAAAATTCCGTCTGGAAAAATCTTTAACTCTAATATGTCAACAAAATGAAACTGGCTTTATCAAATGTTCAGATTTCTGTACATTTCTGGAAATGTATGCAAATTAGCACATATTTAAAAGATAATGCCTCATTTGCATATTTAAACATGATATTTCAGAAAACTTGCAATGCAAAAAATGATTGGCCTTAGTGTAAGTAATCAACTGGGTTTCCTGGTGATATCTATTATTTAAAATGGTTTTACACTGTTTACCTGTGGTGGCTCCTCTAAAATTCAAACCACAATAACAAAAAGAAATTAAAAACACAAAATATCCTTCAAAACAAAGAAAAATAATCAACAGTTTTTGTTTTGTTACGTGGTTGTGGCGCGGTAATACAGATAAGAGATGGGTTTGGAGGGCGACTTTGAAACGAGGGGAAAGGTTAAAGGGGAGAAATGTCTCTCTCCTCTCTCCATTAAGCTGTGTTACAGTAGGTGGAATAGATTGTAATCTGCATCACTTTGCTGTAAAACACACTAATGCCTTTTAATACTCTGCATCTCCTCTCTTTTCTCAGCCACAAATGCATTTCTATAAACTGATGGAACTCTACTATAGCCCATTTACCTTCAGTAAACAACAGACGTATGATGACGTATTTTTGTAAGCGAACCCGGAAGTTAGCATCGCCCTGTTTCCCCCTCGAAAAAAAAGCCAATGAGAACTTTCCACTTTTGGATTACTTCAGAAAAGAAGCTCTGTCGCAAACGAACGTTGATGATCCACACAGGTTTTGTTCAGAAAGATAATCTTTACAAATGAACACCACTTTTATGATTAAAACTTATACGCAATCGGCAGAAGTATAAAGCTAACGCCAAGATATAGACAAACCTCAGCACGGTTCAAAGTCAACACCACTGAGCAGATGAGTTCCCCATGTTTGGCGTGATTCAGTTTAATATCTCTGTAGTCTTGTTTAGCCACTTATTAGCAGGCGCCTTTTTTAAGACGCGGAAGAGCTTCATAATTCCCGAGTGGGGAAAGTGTTTTGTGTGGATATGCGTAACGATGAAATCTCTTGAGCTCGTGTTAATCACAGACCTTATTTCAGGCATCTAACCAAAAACCCATTGACTTCGAGACCAGGGAACCGGAAGAGCGAAATGCAAACTAGTTTCTGGATTTTAGGACTCATTACTGCAGCACTCTAATAATAATGCTAATAATAACAATAAACTATCTTTTATGAAATCATTCTTCCTGGTGTGGTTGAGGCCAAACCAGCTGCAGCAGATTAGCGGCCGTGGTTTTGGAATGACATGTTTACTTCTCACATGCGGCTGTAACGCACGCGTGTCCACATACTTCTGGCCATGGAAACAGGTGTGAAACAAACATTAGGCTGAAATTCCGTTAAGAATGACTGACAGGTTTCTAAAACCATTAGTTATTCAAATAGTTTTTGCATTTTCAAATTGTTGGAGAATGTGCATAGAGGTGTATAAAAAAAATTACAAGATGGCTTTTTTAATTTTAATTTCAGTTGTGACTTAAATGATTCGTCTGAAAATACGAAATGAAGTGACAATATGAAAATGGAATTTTCATTTTAAAACGTGAATACTGTCAGAGAATGTCCATGCTGGTATCGAAAATGAAAACGAAAATTGCGTTATTGAATTTGAATTTTGCATAATGAATAATGCACATGTAAGTGGGAAATGAAAATGCTATCGTGAGATTACATTTTCATTTAGTCCACCGAATGCTTCCATAGACTTTGGTGTGTTGCTTTGCATTTCTTAAATACATTTAATGCATTTGTTATACAACATATAGAGTGGTAAGCTCAGTCTGTTATTTCTTTTTTTTTTCTTTGTTCTAATTCAATTATTATGCTGCAAATGTATTCAGTGATGTAATGCTAAGCTAAAAGAACTCTGACCTTCAGCTGCTGATCGTCGTAAAGTAAACAAGTATCAAGTAAAAGCAGCAGTGCCTTTAGAGAAGCAGTCATTTCAGTTTTTTTACAAGAAAAAAAGACACCATATATACAGCTGATTTGATAAATGTGGGCTGTTGTGTTTTTATCCTCAACATATATGTTCCTGAAAGGATGAATTACAGCACTATATGTTAATGTTACAGCGCTCAAGTATGGTAATGTTGTTTCAGTGCAGTCCAAGGCCGACTGTTTGCATTCAAAAAGCTGTGCCATATGAATATTTCATGAACGTTGGTGAAGCCTTGCGTTCATGAAACTGATGAGATTAATAAATTTTAACGACCTTGATAATTTGTTAATACGACATGGTTTTGAGTCTCAGGTCGAGCGATAAAAATGCAAGAGTGTTGTATGGAGGACCAACTGGAACATAAAAAAAATAAAAATACAGCATATACCACTACTAAATATGAATATATAAAATATAGTTAAAATGAATGAGCTATAACTTAACTAAAGAGTACAAAAAATAAAATATGTTTGACAGGCACATATATTCTACATGTAGTGTTAATTATACAACATTACATTACAACAGTCATGTAATGACTTACATTTTTCTCTCAAACTGCTATTTCCAATGTGCTTCACGCTAAACTATTAAATAATATTTACAGTCTCTCTAAACAAAAATATAAATGTGAGAAACTACTGTAAAATTGAAAAAATTATAAATATAAAATATCTTTTAATTTCATTACAGGATATAAAGTGTAGAAATATATGTTTTAAAGTACGTAGAAAAATATCAATATAATAAAAATGGGCTTTCACCCAAAAAACAAATCATAAATCGAAAGTTTAAATATTCTATTGAATATATTAATATGCTATACGTTAATATAAATGATTGTATGCTGGCACCTGGTAACTCATTTACTATAATCTTATTTTAAATTTTGCACATGCATCAAAGCACAAAAAGACCACATGACAGAAGATTGAATCAATTCTCATGTCTTTTTCATTCAGGATTAACAGAAATTGTTTGCCCCATAATGAAATTTTTTTCAAATGACACATTTCCCAGTGCGTCTTTCTTTCTCTTCCCTCCATTTTCCTCTGCTTCACTTTTCTTTTTTTTTTTTTTTTATCAATATTTTACAGAGGAGCCTGTCCTCCTTCTCTCCTTTCCTTACACGGAAAATTAAGAAATGTAAAAAGAAAATACATACATATCCACTGGAAAACGTTGCTGTACTTTTCCCTTCATGGAAGTGAGGGGAAAAGTGTGTGTCTGTGTGTGCGAGTGTGTGTGTGTGTGTGTGGGTGGGTGCGTGCGTGCGTGTGTGTGTGTGTGTGTGTTGACGTTGCTACAGCAGGTGCTTTCTGTCAAATGTTCAGTTTGCACAGAGGAGAGACTGTTCAGTTTGAAGAATGTTCCACTGTGTGCGTGTGTGTGTGTGTGTGTCCTCTTTGTTTACAGTTTAAATATCCAAAGCAAAGTGTATCCAACGATGTCGCCAATAAAATAACGTTCCCGTACAGCTAAGCTGCGTTCCCAATTACGTTTCGAGAGAAAAGTGTTTTCTCCCGGATAACACTCACACGGTTTTGAACTCGTGGTTAACGTTAAGTACTTGGTTAGGTGTAGTACAAGATCATGTTTCGGCTGGGTTTTGTTATTTATGTAAGTTAAGGAAGCAAATTCAAAGTCGTGAACATTGACGCAAACATTGGCCTCCTGCGTGGAAGTCCTGTGTTTGTTTGACTCACCCGACCAGTTCCAAAGACTGTGGTTAGAAATGCATTTGTGACATGTCAAAAACAAATATGCAGGGAGAAAATATGTTTCCCTCGAAACGTAGCTGAAAATGCAGTTTTGTTGCATGGGAAGGTTATTTTTTAGGAGACCAGGTGACGGTACATCTACCGAAATGCATTGCATTCACAAAATGAAACAAAAAGTCAGGGGTGTTCTTGTAAATTCTCATGTTTGTATTTCCTAATCAGTGATTTGGCATATCCTAAGAAAGATTCTGATCTGACTGAAAGACTGAATGACTTAAAGGCATTGGACACGCCCCTTACCTTCCTTCTGGCACCACCTTCAGACCTAGTTAGCATATTTCCAGGAAATTTCCTTCCCCCCCGAGGATGAACCTGCTTCATATTAGATCACTTCCTTCCAATCTGCTTTATTGGAATGACACTTATATGTGTCTGTGTCGCGCCCCCGAGTAGAGAGGAAAAATAAAGAGAAAGAATGGGGAACGAAGAAGTGATAGAATCTGCAGATAAACGTTTTTAATCAAACTTGAGACTCAGGATGTTTTGCTTCTGTGTCATTGTTGTGCCTATGATGAATAAAGAACTTTAACTAAGTATATGAATAATTTACATCCCCTCTCATAGCATTATTTATGTTGTACTACTGTACCGTCTGGTCATTTAACTCAACATTTGAACATAACTGGTCAGATTCAAGTTAAGTTATTGTTTGACTTGACTTGATTGATTGTTTTCTGTTTTAAATGAGGAAACTTTTTGTCAAAGTTATAATGTAACTTTTGATGTCACAGGAACTTAAAAACTCTCCTTTGTGGTGCATGCCTGACATACAGTAGCTTGCAGGATGTTGTGAAAAAGAATCATGAGCAACCAACTGTCAGATTTTAGAGGGTCCTTGAACGCACCAAAAAGGAGAGATTTTCGTTTGTTATGCTGTTGTGATAAAACAGTTGAGACAAGTGTCCGTTAGGAAAACTATCCCCGTTGGTGCATTCAAGGACACTCCGACATCTGGCTTTTGAGAGGAGGCTGCTGAACGACTTTCTTTCAGGCAAACAATATTCACTCCACCGTGTGTGCGTCTTGTTTGTCTTCTGGATTTGATTTACGCACGTTAAATTAATGCTTTCCAGCAGTTAACAATCAAATCACTGATGCCAGAGTGTCCTTGAATGCAACAAAAAAATACAATTTTGACAAGGTAATCTCGACTCAAGGTCTACTTACTAGCTTTCTCCACAGCTTTCAACTGCAGCATGCATTCACGGCTGACAAAATCAACAATTTTGACTCGCTGATGGTAAAATCGAATTGTTATTGTTATTGGCTGCACGGTTCAATTTATCCTTCATCCAATCAGATTTCTTGAACCTGAGGGATGGTGGGTAAGTGGGCGTGGCTGCGCTTTTATGTCGACTATCTGAGCTACACGAGCAGCAGATCAGTTCATGTGTAATTTATTTATATTTTTCCCTTCCGTCTGTCTTCCCTCCTCATTGAACTAAATTAAGGAAGAGAGAAGGAAGGCTCGTTAAAATATAAAAGCCCTCCATTAAAAATGTACGCAACCTCTCTGTCTCCCTCGCTGCTGCCATTTTACATTTGGGAATCCAGGCAGTGATGAAAGGCAGAGAACGGAAAGAAAAGACAGAAAGAAAGACGGGAGGCAAATAATAAATAAGGGAGCAAACAGACGTATGGATGGAAAGACACTCCATTTGAAACACGCACACACACACACACACACACACACACACACACACACGCATGCAGACAAGCCAGTCGACATTTTGTGATATTTGCATGGAGCGAGAGGGGAGTTTGACGTGTGGTGGGCAACACCTCGCTGTCAGCCAGCTGGATTAACAGACACAAAGATTGATTTTCAAAACAACTTTATTTACACTACGGTTATCCTATAATACATGAAAAACAGTGTATGTATTTCAATGACATTTAAAAAAAAAAACATCTGTTTTACTCTGTTACAAAAATGAACGTAGTTTCAGACCATTTTTTATTGAATATCCTAAAAAACATTTGCTGAATCCTCAAAAAAAAAAAAAAAGAACCTCTCCATTCTTATGCAGTCAACAGTCGGGCGAACAAGTCAACTGTAAGTCACATGTTCACTGTGAATAGGTTTTAGTAATATGAATTTGCACCAATTCCAATTCTTCACCAGCTGATCGTGTTGCCCTATATTGTTAAAGGGCCCTGTGTCAAAGTTTAAAGCGACAGTTCACCCCAAAATCAAAAATACATATTCTTCCTCTTAGCTGTAGCGCTATTTATCAACCTAGATAGTTTTGGGTGTGAGTGTTGGAGATGTCGGCCGTAGAGCATGCTCCCTTCTGTACAGTGATACTGGTGGGTGTAGTTGAATAGAAAGAAAATAGTTCCTCCTTGAAACTGCTATTTGATCAATTATTAGACAAACAAATTGAGTTAACTGCAACCTCCACTAAAGCTTCTGTTTCAACTGGAAATGAAAATGAAAATGGCTAAATGGATTTGTCACTCACTGCTAATTGGTGAGGGCAAAATACCCCCACCCGAACCCCCCCCCCCCAACCCCTCCCAATCAGAAAACAGCTAACATGAGCATGATGTGCTGAATAATAAATTGAAATGAAATGGCAATTTAGTCTGATAATCACACTGTTAAAGACCCTCCAAGCCATTCGACATACTGTCGTTTGAAACTTCTACACGACATTTATGCGCCAGTGACGTACAGCCAAATATCTGTCCTGATTCATATCGAGCCTCTGTCCTGGCGATTTTCTGAAAGTAGAAAGCGCAGGAAAAGGAGGGTGAGAGAGACCATTCTGAACCGCAGGCTGCCATGAGAAAGCTGGCACCACGCACACGATAACACAGACACACTAAGAGAGCCCATCTCGTGCCAAAACAGTGAGTCCCTGCTGGAAGCTGCTCGGTGCTCTGGGAATTAGAAATCCCACAATTAAACATATGGGCATTAAGATAATTGTCAGTTGTTGTGCTGCAGTGTGTACACGTGCGCGTGTGTGTGTGCGGCAGACAGATGGATTCAACCAAGCACACACACACATGCACCCCTATACTATATCCCTGAAAACGCGCGTGAAAACAAAGAAGACAAGTTGCACAAAAAGTGTAAATATACATGTCAGACATGCAGAGATGAACCTGGACTGAGACGCACGCAGACACACCAGCGCACAGGCAGTCTGGAGGAGCGCAGCGCAGTTAGCCCACCTGAGGTGTTGCACTGTACTGGAAAAAAATGGAAAGAAAAAAAACATCGGCCGTGAGCGTGTGTGTGTGTGTGTGTGTGTGTGTGTGTGTGTGTGTGCGCGTGTGTGTGTGTTTGAGAGAGAGAGAGAGATGGAGCTCCTTGGTGTCTTAGAAAGGCAGAGAATGCCCTCAACAGGCCAGTTACAGAACTACAACATCTGAAGGAGAAGAAGAAAGGGAGAGAAAAAGAAAGAAAGACATTTCATGAAGACAGTGTTAGATTTCATTTTCAATGTTGATTTTTATGATCATCGTTTGCAAAAAGAAATGTTGTATTGTGGAATAGTGACATTTTCCATCATCGCTTCACATTAGAATTAGTTACATTTGGTTTCCTGGTCACGTAACACTCTTTTGGCTAAAGGTGCAATATGGAAAAAATCTGGAACAAATTGTAAAAGTGCAAGAAATATATATATTTTTTTCACATCCTACACAAAAGTTTTACAATTATATTGTACATATTACAGTTATATTGTACTCTCAAGTTATAGTATTTTTTATAGCATCTTTTCAATTTTTATTGTCATTTTTCTTATTTTATATTTACATTCTTGATGTTCTTGATGTGTTTTTATTTCCCTTTAATATGTTTACTGTATGCACCAAAACTTCAAGGCACATTCTTGGCAATAAACCTTGATTCTGATAATACACATCACATCACACCAGTCAGTTATACAGTTTCACAATACAAACAAAATCTAAATACAATTAATAATAACATTTATATTTTAAGTAATTATGGGACTTGGTATTAATAGAAATAATTATGAAAACAACATGCCACTAACAAGGGTAGTACATAAGTCAAGATTTATACGTTATATTTGTATAGCACAAAATCTAAATGTTGCCAAAATAAACACGAACACGACCTAATGCAAGTCTAAGGAAGCTCAGGTCCAGTTCAAACTGAAACACACTACATCTGGAAAAGAAAAAAACCCTCACCATCTTTTTCTTCCACTCTGTCTTCCAGGTGGGCTCTCACAGAGAAGACGGCAGCGGCGTGGGCGCTCTGCGTGCCGGACACTCGATGGCGGGGCAGCTGCCAGGGCCTCAGCTGCCAGTGCAGTCGGCCACCTCGCCGGACCTCAACCAGCCCGACCCGTACCGCGGTAAGACCCGGCGTGCTGTTAACACACCAGTCACATAGTGACTGAGCATCCCACAAAATGTGGACAAGTGTTCTACAAGGAATGTTCTCCTTCTATTCTCATTAGTTATTTCGTATAGACACGTTCTTCTTCACAGGTCACATTACTCTTTCGCAATTCAAACGAGCAGATTACAAGAAAAAAAAAATTTTATTTAGTGAACGATGAGCAGAGAAAGAAAGGAACGGAGTCGATGATGGACAAACTGCATCAGCATCTGTTGTTTTTGTTCATGCGTGTGTGTGTTTCCATCCCACTGGTATCCCATCATGCACTTGTGCACACACGCGCACACAAACACAACAAATGAACGTTTCCATCCCCGTCAAAAAACAATAATGGGAAAAAGGAAGAAAAGGAAGCAATAGAGGAGATGAAGCAGAAAGAAAACATGAACGTTAGAGAAAAGTTACAGAAGTAGAAGATTCAGAGGAAAAGTCATGAAAACGAGAAGAATAGAAGTAGAAGAAGATGATGAAGATGAAGAGTGTTAAGTCGTGCAGGTGAAGGAAGAGAAAGAGGAAAGGACTGTAAAGAGACAGAGCAAGATGAAGAGGGATGAAGCAAAAAGATGAACAGCAAAAAAAAGAGCAGATGAAGATAATAAAGGTGAAAAGGAAGAGTAAGAAATGACAAGAAAGTAGGAAGATTAATAGGGAAGAGGAAGAAGAAGAAATACAAAAAAGAGAAAGGAGATGAGAAATAATAAAAATATGATAATAATTATATTTGAAAATAATAACTTTATTTGTATTTCACCGAAATAGACAGAGAATTAACATAAAACAGGGATAGAATACCATAATTAATGGAAAATAAGATAATAAAAAAGAAAAACTTTAAAAAATAAGAGACAAATAGAATGAAATAGAATACTTAGAATGCCGATATAGAAAATAAAACCCACTGAATAATAATATAATTAATATCAGTACCCATATTTGCGGCACATTCGATGAACACTGCATCAACATCAAAAGCTCTTCTACTCTGTTCTTATCTTTTCTTTTCTACATCTACATTTTTTCCGCTGACAAAAACTTAGAAAGTAAGAGAAAGAAAAAGAAAATGTCAAAAAAAAAAAAAGCGAAATGGAAGAAAAGGTAAAGAGTTATAAATTAAACACAAGATGCAGAGGAAATGCAAGATGAAATGGAGAGGACGAAACAATGAAGATGGAAAGAAAAACGGTTAAAAAAAAAGGGACAACAAAGATATAAAAAGAAGATGAGAAACATATCGCAGAACGAGGGTCAGAAAGTTGAACACGTGGACTCGGAGCTCAGCTGGCAAGCCTCTACTTCACCGCCCGAGCGGTAAAGGACTTAACGAGGAGGGTAAATAAATATACAGCATGTGTGATATGAATATGGAGGAGGAGTAGTGTACAGTATATGAGCGTGCAGTGGAGCAAATTAGCCCTGAGCTCGTTTTAAAGGCTGAAAATTAGTCTGCTGGCAGAAAAGTTCAGCCAGCGGCAGCCAGAGCCAAGTGTGTAATGAGGTGAGAGAGAGAGAAACACACACACTCAGGCAGAAGTTGTTCCTTACTCCCACATCCGCTCACGCACACACACACACACACACACACACACACACACACACACACACACAC
>CALSBV010012116.1:624211-647915 GCA_943590825.1 Bovichtus diacanthus
AAAATTAAAGGCTTTTAAGTGCGCCTTATAGTCCGGAAAATACGGTATACAAAATAATACTTTTAATTGATTTTTTTTTTTTTAAACGAGAAATATTTGTATTTGCATCAGAAATATATTTGTGGATTTCTTTTATTTACATTTATTTATAACGATAACTATTTTTTGTGTGCATTGAGCAATATCTTAGTTGAGAGAGTAATTTATATATAAATCACCAAATTCTTTTCTTTCCAAATTCTAATAGTTTTTTGTTGCCGTCTTTTTCAACCACGGTATTGTTTGTATTCTTCCGGTTTCACGCCAGTCCCATGGAAACGTCATGAACACACCCACTAGCTTGCTGTGAATTCTCCGGACAATGAGCGGCTTTATCTCACATGGCGTCAATCGGACATTACACTGACTTTGTACTTTGGAGGTGGCAGAGTAAAGTCTGTTTAATGTCAGGTCTTATTGATTCTACATTTGAGCACCTTCATGCTGCCCAGAACATGAACCCTTTCTATCTTGACACTCCACTAGCTTTTCCTAAAGACTGAACAAACTTCATATGTTTAGCCCGATCGTTGTGGGGTGAAATAAATAATGCTATCATTGGGTTCCACTTTTGTGTCTTTACATTTAAAGTAAACACATGTTTCCTATGTGTGTGTTTGCCCCCTTCCTTTAATTGTGTGTCTGTTTCTCTCCAGGTCTAAGGTGCCAGAGTTCATCAAGATGATGAGTGATCACTTCCTCTGACAGCGTTTCTATGACAACCCTGCAATCGATCAACCCCGTTGTTGCTTCAGCCTGACCAATCAGATTCTCTGGATCTTCGGCCTGACCAATCAGATCAGCCTCCTTCTCT
Organism: Bovichtus diacanthus; assembly: GCA_943590825.1. Taxonomy (NCBI): domain Eukaryota; kingdom Metazoa; phylum Chordata; class Actinopteri; order Perciformes; family Bovichtidae; genus Bovichtus; species Bovichtus diacanthus. The sequence goes on from CALSBV010012116.1 coordinate 625,065, forward strand.
CCTCTCGTCTGTCTCTGATCTTCCTCTTCACCTTCGTCTCCTTCTTCTGTCGAGAACACAAATTACAGAGTCACATTAGTCGCTTTCGTTACTTTGCATCTCCAGCTGAAGTGAACTGGATGCTACTTTGTGGAGACGTTAAATGGCTGCTGAAACATGGCTGCTACAAAGTGGCAGTTTGTGGGAGCTTTTGACACAAAGTGACAGCAATGGACAAATGTCTTTGGAATCACATCATCCAAGAAATTCTTCTTCTTGTACTACTTGTTTTATCAGCATTCCCAGTTTTAAAGAACAAAAGGGTTCTATATATAGTATATATATATATATATATGACAAAAAGGAAAAAATGACAAAAAACTTGTTAAGAAAGTGCAACTGAACGCGGTGAGTGTGGAGGGTATGGGTTGGGGAGGGTTTGGTTCACAACAGAGCAAAACATATCACAAAGTGTTTGAAGAGTTTTTTTTTTTTCTTTTTAAAGCAACATTGCGCAGCTGTTGTTGAATGCAGCTTCAGCGCATCTCTGACTGAATGGCAATCTTAACGCCACACTGTGGATGAAGCTGTGCCTGATCTCCTCCTGGATGCAAACCAGTCAGATAGATACACACGGAGAAGCAAACTAAACAAAAAAAGAGCAGGAAAACAGGAACATTCCAGAAAGTATCACGGAAGCAAGCTGCCCACTCATACATCCCCTTACAAACCACACATTTTCACGGATTAAAGTATAATTTAAAATAAAGACAATATTAGGTGTTTCAAATTCCGAGTCATTTAAACAACAATTAAGTTCGCAAACGCTTTTTGACTATCATAGATGCCTAGAAAGAAACGGGGCTAAACAGGAAAAACGGAGACAACTCGTTCTTCCCCTTCTAATGCATTCCCTCTTGACCTACAAACATTCACAGTAGATACAAATCTGAACATGTTTATGTATTTTTCTTAGTGTTTTATGCTAATAGACACATTGACTTTGTTAAAAAAAAATAAAAAGTGGCAAAATTGTCCCCGTGCGTATCTACTGGAAGGAAGAGAATACTTAAAGAATAAATCATTGAAACAGTTGAATCAATCAATCACTGAATGACTCCAGAGGGACTGGGGTGTTTAATTACGGAAGGTAAAGGAAATTACAGAAGGCAAAAAAAAGGACGGAAGAATCGTGCAGTAATAAAAAATATATATATACTTCTGGATGTGGCAGGAAGGAAACACTTCTCATGACATCTTCATTTGAGATTGTTGTTGTGGGTTTTGTAGTGCGGATGCAAAAAATGACGACAGAAAGACACACCTCTAGCTGACATCCCCGAAACCTTTGTCCGACATTCGTCAACATGGGCAAAGCAGGCAGAGTTCGGAACGGTCTCCTGGCCTTTGCTAAATTCGAAGGATTACCGGGCAGATGGTTGAAAGGACGGACGGATGATACAAATGATAGGATGGATGGCAGAATGAGAGGGAAGAGGGCTGGACTGAGCACTGAGGTGAATTCTATTCCACGTTTAGCACATTCCCTGTGTCATAATCGCCGCACTTGAGTCGAGTGGTCCGCATGTCACAAAGCCTGAACTATGAGAGCTTCAGGAGTCATGGAAAGGGCAAGGAGAAGATGCTTAAGTCGGTCAACATCCGAAAGAGCCAGAGATAGAGGGAGAGGAGGGGAAAACACAGAGAATTTCGAGGTCTGAATGATGATGACGCTGTAGGGGAAGCTAAGGAACAATCATCAGGGTGAGTGGTGTATACTTATCTTCTGGGGGGCCAGGCAGCAGTAGTCAAAGCATTCCTGTGTTGGATTCATTAGATTCCCTAATTTCCTGGTTTAGTATCTGGCTGATCGTAACCCTATACCTCTAACCTCAACCTCAGACTTCTCTCCTGCCCTGAGTACCGACCTTGGGGGACTTTCCGATCGACATGTGCTGTCTTGCAGACGAGTTCATTGCAGTTGAGGTGTCTGTTGCTGGGACCCTTAGCTGCTTCAAATTTATCGGCCTTGCAATCCTGTTGCGATGATGCAATGTTGATGTGTTTCCGAAATGTAGACACTACCTTGTGTACCTTTCTGCTTTGCATTGTAGAGACTAGAGACTCACATCTACTCAGGAATCCTGCAGTTCCAATGGGATTTCTGTTTTTAGAAGACTACTATCTGGACTGGTTGGGGTAAGACGAGCTAGGCTTGTAGTTGATAGATGGAACAATTGGTGCTCCTGTGCCAGCGGGCTAAATGTGAGCAGACTGGCACGTATACAGTAGTGTATGACTGCCAGATAAGGCTAGGTTTTATTTTGTTGGTTTGCTCAATATACATGTACATTCAAAACATTTTTCTTTTAAATTAGGCATATTTGAATCAAATGAAACCAAAAGTCTATGTCTGAGGTCCAGTGTACAAGCCTAACCACTAATACAGTATGTCACTTCAGAATGTCAAAGTGCTGCCTCTTGTACATAGACTTAACTAGGTTTCTATGGTAGAAAGAAAGAAAGAAAGTGACAGAGACAAAAGTCAGAACTGTATTAAATAAATATATAAACTTTAATGTTTATTGCGTTGCTATGCATCAAGGTCTACTCTCTTCTAATTGGAATATCTGCGAGAACGTCCATTGTTTTTCTGGCATCAATCTGAAAGTCCCCTTTCATTCTCACCCCAGTTTGAACCTCCCTCACTCCAGGCCTGTGTTTAATACCCAGTCCAAGTTCTTTCTTCTCTGCTGACCCTAGCCTTATGAGCCCCTAACCAGAGCCCTAGCCCCTCTCCCCAGCCTCGTGCCCCACTTAAGCGGACCCACAGATGCAATTTGAACATTCACACTTCTACCAATGTGCCTTTTTAGAGTTCATATCATTCGAGATGCCAGAGGAGGACATTTAACTGGTCTTTAATAGGATGCAAGCTTAGGGAAACCTGTTCTTAGTCGTTAGGTTCTATGCAGTCAGGTTTTTTACCAGACCTGGGAATTTAAAAAAAGCTAAAAAAGGAAAAAAAAGTATTTTTTGGAAAAAAAACGAAACTGTATTTAATGTACTGTACGCTTATATGTAAGTAGACAGCCTGTTCTGGCTTCGAGCCAATGAGACAGACGCTTGATTTAGCAGGACGAGCCCCTATCCCTGTCCTCCCCGCCCCTCAAGTTTTCCATAACCCCAAAACCTTCCTGTTCCAAGCCCCAGCCCTGTTTCCATGTTGAACAACGCGTCTCTTCTTGTATTATAGCTTATCAGCTTTTTATCAATATTTGATCGGCTTGTTCGTAAGCCAATGTAGTCTTCAGTACAAAGTGTGTGGTCGTATGTTGTAAAACAGATTTTCTTTTTTTCTCTCTCTCTCTCTTTTTTAAGAAGAATCTTTTCTCTTATTACTTTTTCTTTGTCTGTTCTGGTATACATGTCTATTATAGAAAATGTAAAAAACAAAACAAAAACAAAAACAAAAAAAGAACACAATTCGCTATTCGACAGCATTGTCTCTGTCGGTGCTCATTTTGACGCAGTTAAAATCCTACCCAATCGACAGGAAGGCACGGAAACTGGAAAAGTATCTATTTGAATAAATCAATCTATATATAAATGTACAAAAAAATATATACGATATATGAGAAGGGGTGCCATTTTCTGTTATTTTTTTATTTTCTGTTGCAAAGGAGTGTTTGCTTGGGGAGGAATTATTTTCTCAAAGACTGAACTGGCAGAAGTTGGCGAGGCCCCTCAGTGTTATAAATTTTCAACTGACTTTGTTGTGTTATCCGTTGTTGCCATGACAACACCTTCTGACTAGTACGGCATCCTGCGCAGGACAAAATGGGACCGAGCTTCATCAGCTCCATTCACTGCTATCTATCCAAGGCAACAACACACAGACGTTTGTAAATTGTATGCAACAAAATGGCAAACTTTACCATTATTTTGAAATTGTGTATGTAAAAGTTATATTTTTACATGTAGACTGTTGTTATTTTGTGTTTTAGAAATATGTTGTATCGGTTTTTTTGTTAAAATATGAAAAAGTAAAATTCAGTGTGTGTTGAAAAAATGTGTCACATTGAAAATGTAGTGAGGTCAAAAGTTCAGAATCATTTTTTTTATTTTTCAACATTATGTTTATATCTGTGGGGAACATTTTTGAGGGTTTGTGGGAGGAATTCGAAATCATAAAAGATATATGATATTTGTTTTATTCTCCATGCCTCATGACATTACCATTTTTAAATGTATTTTTTGAAGAGAAATGTGTAAATAGTCATAAAACATTTTCTGTGGGGCGAGGACTTGCCAGTTTGGGGCGGCAGTGATGAACTTGTTTTGATTTTTAGTGAGGGTTGTAGGTGCCAACTTTTGGTTTCGGTCAGTGGTGCTCAGTACTGTATGTGGTTTAGGCTGACCATCTGAAGTGTAAGTCAAATTGTTGTCTTTGCTTGCACCAAGAATCACTCGTGTCAGAGCTGGAGTGGAGCCTTTTTTCGACCTGTGAAGAATATATTTTTATTTTCAATAAGGAAAAATGCACCGATAAACCTGGCACAAAAAAAAAGAAAACAAATACCTGTTCTGTAAAATACTATTCTTAGGAAAAAGGGAAAATGCTAATTTATAAAAACACAGGATATCATAACTCAAAAATACACTGCCTAATTTTGTTATATACCCGCAAAATGTGTTTTGATAATCAAAAATGTATAACAAATCAAAATTGGTTATAACATAATACACACCTTTTTTCAGAAATTGTTATAAGGTGGCATAACAAAATCAATTATATGTCTAAATAGATCAATTATGACAACAATTTAACTGAAATACCCAAAGAGTGTTCACTAATCCACGATGGTTACCTGGTGAATTTGGGCCGGCTCTGACTCCTGTGTATTTATTCTCTTCAAGATGGGTTGTAAATGTTGATTAAATGAAACACCCCCAGCACCTGATTCAAGATTAATATATGAACATTTTGAGAGAATATTTGAGTGTCACTAATATAAAAAAGCAGGTCATCAGCAAACAATCTTATCAGCTATTTCCCCAAAAAGATATCAGATTATGTGCGAGGCAGTTTCAGTCAATCGAGCTTTTTGTCAAAAAAAAAAAAAAAGCTGCTTTGAATTGGACCTAGGTTAAACACTAGGATTGAATCTGTCAGTGTAAGTGCTAAATGTGTTTTTTACGTAATGTTATTTTTGCGATGTTTCATTTCATATTTTCTCTTTGTTGTATAATCAAGTCATCTCCTGAATTACAGTATCTTCATTTTTATGTTACCCCTGATGTTTCTATTAGCCAAAATGTTAACTTCTGTTTATTTTCCCTCCTTGTTGTACATACACACCTCATTTCTCATTTTCAGTGACTGTGCCATGAGCTTTGTAATCTGTTACTCTGTACCAGTTTTACTGCAATAATGAGTTGAATTCAAAATGGCCACTCCTGTCCTTTGTTTTCCCAGCAATGTTAGAAACAGGAAGCATTTCTCTCTTTTCTTATGATAGCTAGCCCCATTTGAATGAACAGTTTCACTCGGGTATACTCCACACACGAGCACTAAGCAACATCAGTAGCACAACAAATCTGAAATGTGCTACATTTCTATAATTCTAAATAAAATAAAAACATTATGGATGTTAAAGTGGCACTGTTTTAGCAAAAAAAGTACGATAATTCCTGCAAAAGAAAGAAAATTACAAAATGTACAATCAAAGGAGCCTGTTTTCATGTCTTTAACTTCTACATTACCGAAAGTTTAAATCTTACAAATGTCCAATGCTAGAAGAAAAAAAATATTTCAGACTCCTGCCAAAATGATAGACCTCTTCTTGCCAAGGCAGTGAATATTTTTACAGTTTCACAATCATAAATCAGTAATTAAACTGAAGTATCTTACATTTCAAAAACTTTGTTATTGAATAAGTTCAGTTAACCAATTGAAGTTAACAGGTGATTTAAAATCACAAAGGGGCCTCTGAACTAATGACCATGAAAATAAAATAGAATAAAATAATTACCCCCAAAAACATCTCATAATTTTTGAGACAATTCTTCTTTTAGGGTCATAATTAGCGCTGTTGTATGAAGTAATATTTCAAATGTACTAAAACAAAAAAAATGTGCTATTAGGGCTCAGTAAGCCACAGCCAATACTATCAGCAGCAAAATAAATCAATTCTTGACATTTTACATTTCAGTACAATCTGGTTTGTTTATTGGTGACATTTTTGACGTTAAGTTCCATGGTTTTCCAGTTAGTTATTTTCTTACCGTACATTCTCTTCAGTCATATTAGAAGATGTAGATCAGTTTCATCTGATGCGTCCATTACAGAGGAATGTGTTGAGCCTAGCTTAGCACAAAGACTGCAAGCAGGTGGAAACTGAAAAAGAGAAAAAAAATACACCTTCAAACAACTCCAAAGCTGTCTGATTTACACGTTGTATCTTTTAAATCCATCCAAGTCAGCTGTGTTTTGTTGTCGGTAGAATGCCAGTACAGCTCAAACATGGCAACTCAACAAATTGCTTCAATGCAAACTGCTGCTAAAACCACAATGTCTCCTTTGAACATTTATATTTCTACAGCGTTCCAAAAAAACATGTAAGCCAGAGAAAGTACAGTTGACGCTGATTTTTAGGAGCACAAACAAACCACTACAGATATGTAGGATTGTGGTGAACTGGCCATTTGAGATGAGCTGAGGATGGATGGGTAATGTACAGTTTATTTGAAACGTTTTCTTTATTACATATACCTTGGTAAAAAAATGGAAATTTAAGAATTGTAATTCCTTTAAATCGATTAACAACAAGTTGCGCAGCTGTATCCTCGTCCGAGCTCGTCCTCATTTCTTTGGCAATTTCTCTGTCGTCACAGGAAGAAAACATCTGTATTGTAAATCCCACCTACAGTGCAAAGCTCTGATTGATCGATTGTTTCTAAAACTGGCTAAAACCACCTTCAGTGAGAACAATGGCAGGCGCATTTGAATCGGTGAACAAATCAGGTGTTGTCGTAGTGTAGTGTGTGTAGTGATTCAGAGGTCAGGAAACCAGGATACAATTTAGTAATTGGAGGGAATTGCCCAGAATGTTAAAAAGGAAATTTAACAAAACTAGTAATACCACAGGGAACTATTTATTAAAACATTATAAAATAAAAATCACCTTAGCCTACGGTACACTGGACTCTGCAGTTTCCAACAACAGTACAAACAACAAGCACAAATAAACGCCGAGGTTATGTCATTCGGTTCATCGTGTTCTCTCTGGAAGTATGATTTCTCATTTTCAACCGTCATTTTTTCAGTATTACGATCATTATGTGAAGGTGAAAATATATGAACTGTGGCCTTTTTTTCTTTCATCTTGTTCCTTGTGATGCAATTCAGTGAAGAGACGGAAAAGAAAAAAAAAACATACAGCAGAAATACCCTGTTATCAGTGCCTGGGCTTTTTGTTAAAGCTTCCTTTGTCTAGTGCTCTTTTGCTATGGAGTAGACTTAGCGCATTTAGAAGCAAAATCTAAAGGTAATCAATCATAAATTTAAATATATTTGGCTTATTTTTTGCAGGGGCAATCCTTTTATACCGTGAATACTGAAAAGAATAAATGAAGAAAAAAATTAAACTTCAGAATACTGTCGGAAAAACTACAATAAATGATTACACTTCGTAATTTTGAATGATAAAAAGAGTTTGTTACCTTATTTTATTATATTTTAACATGTTTTATTTGAACCATGTGTTACTGAAGGTTCTATGAGGTTTCCTGTGTGGCGGATTAGCGGGCCACAGTTGGGGACGTCCCATCCTGGCTGGCAACAGATGACGAACCGAAATATCAGAAAACAGAAATGAAAAACACACAAAACACAACAGTTACACTTTTTCCCCAGTGTGTGGCTGAGTGCCTCAAATCTGTATTTCATTGTATTTTTCTACTCTTCCATTTTCTTAATAATTTCTGGTTACCGTTGTATTCTTTTACTTTATTTTTAGGTTCTATAATTATTATTGTCCTTATGGTTGCTGTTATTGTTGATGGTGTTATTATTATTACACTTTGTTTCCATTGCAGATCAGTGGAGGTGTTGGGGAACAGGTTCTTTTTGAGTTCTGTGCTGAGGGTTTTATTCTTCCTCGTACCAGCCCAACAGTTGGCCATTCGTTGCCCTTTGGTTCTCATGTTGTAGTGATTCAATGAGGTTCATGTTCATGACCGTTCTGTAGCAATAAATGTGCCATTTTTATAATGCAGCGCTTTGAACGCCTCTTTCTTTTTATTCTTAACGCAGCATTGAGAGAAATGGCATGCAGTGCACATGGGTGGCTGTTTGGAGAAATATTGCTCAAATCAACAGAAACAGACAAACAAAAAAAAAAGTTCTGACACAGAAGTTGATCATTCGTTTTGGGAAATGTGAAAATGTGCTTTCTCCTATAACATTCATCGACTCATGATGGACAGTTTAAAAGAAGAAATCTAAATCAAGTAACATCACTTGAGGCAATTTATCAGATGTCACAGCTCCCTCTGGAGGCTTTTTATAACTGTGTTCACATTGCAGTAGTACTCTCCAACACCTGTAAATACACTGACGTAAAGTGGGAGGAGTACAAGTACCTCCAATAGTACTGAGATACAGTACTTGAGTAAAGTGTCATTTTATTAAATGTGGTTTAGTGTATTCACTTCATATGTGTAGTTGTGCATGTCAACTATTAGCTATAGTGATGTTATTTATCCATTTCATAACCGTCCATAAAGCACGCACCTAAGAAAATGACAGAAGGGACTTTTGTTTAGTTTGTCCAGGGGTTGAATTGATGTGAAGCGTGGACCACTCCCATTTGTAAAACTTTCTCATTTTCATAGGGTTTGAGTTACTATTGCTTACTTCACATATTTCATTCTTTCATATTTGAAATGTTCCTCTGACAACTGGCTATTAATAACATTGTTACCTTAGCATAACAAATCAATTAAAGGACAATTCATTTTGCCATCAAAAATCAGTTCTTTCTGTTTCAAGTCGGGTGTGTCTTTGTGTGTTTTTTCCTTATCTATGGTCAGGAATGTGTGACGGTCGTAAAACACCGAGGACGGGGTCGTAAACTTGAGACGTTTGTAGCTTAATATTCTTCATTCAGTTCCTGCTGGTCCGTCCTATTTTAGATATCAGAATAATTTGTTATTTGTTTGTTTTCGCTACATGGGCTAGCTGTCCCCCCCCATGTTTTCAGTCTGTAGGCTAAGATAGGCTGCTCTTGTGTATACAACATAACAATCTGTGGGTTTCTTATGGTTGCTCAGTTTCATCCCACAGTCCAAATGTGCAATTAGTTGAAGATTCAAAATGTCCTGTTAGTGTGATTGTGTCTATATGTGTCAGCCGTGCAAAAGACTGGAATATTTTCAAGGGTGTACCACTGAATGCAATTCACCAAATGCATGCTGGGATAGATTGAAGGTCTTTTGTGACACTGTACTGGATAAGCACATTTCAGAGTGGGCAAATAATTCATTTGAGAGCTTTGAATCTGTTTCAACGGATGCATATAAGGAGATATTCAGTGTCTTGTAATAAATGCTGTGAAAGTTTTCAACTTTTTCAATCAAACTTCGTTTTTATCTTCGATCTGCGTTATTTTGCATCATCAACATATAATATTTGTTAATTCAATCTTGACTTCATCCACCTTTTTCTGTGGCTCTGGTGATTTCTGTCTAATTCACAGAGTAGTAGAAGTCAGAAACTTGACACTAATATGAATAATAACCCATGTGTTTACAGGCTTTTTGTTGCCACCCTACTGTAACACGCCTGTACAGGTTTCATGAGTTAGGAGGAACAGGTTTGTAAATTGAATGGATTGGATGAATGGAATGGATGATTCTTCATTTTGACTCATCGAGGTGATTTCATAGGTCTCTGCCTGTAAGCTTCAGATACTGACGTCAGTTTACTAATAATTTCATGATAGATTTTTATGAGATGTTTGTGCACTTGTGTCACTTCCACAAACCACATGTTCATCTTACAGTGGCCAACAACTCCAAGTGTAAAGTACCTGCTGTACGGAAACATTTTTTTCCGGTAATGATCCAAAGTTACAGAAGAAGATCAGGAGCACTTGAAAGACACTTATGTCCGAAACATGCAGGAGACATACAACATGTGTCAAAATTCTCAGCTTTTGTTTTCTATGTAAACCGATGCACCACCAGTTTGGCACTTGACTGTTCTATAGTGCTCTACTGTTCCGTTTTCAAATGTGTTGACACAAGCGGCAATTCTTTTCAGATTTACTCTCTCGATAGGCACATCCACACTGTTGTATCTTCACTTCTTCTCTAGAGTAATACATATGCATGAGGCCCTGGCCCCCGAAGTCTTTTTTAATTTTGTTTCTTAATGATATTCTTAAGCAGCTGAAAGTGGCAAGCCTTCTGTTATTGCTTTAAGATCTTATTACGCCTTTTGATATATTTCTATGCGGACGACTCACAGATCTATTTCTCATTTGATTCGAACAACAATGCAACTGAGCAAAATACAATTCTGCCTTACAGAGACTAAAAAGTAGCTATACTTTCTTCAGTTAAACTCATAGAAATCTGAAATTATTATTATAGGTCCAGACAACAACAGAATAATCACCCTTTAATTAAAATACTTTTTATATACTTTGACCTTGGTTTTGGGATTTCAAGTTATTAATAGTTGAGAACTAGAAGTGTATTTTTTTTTTAACCAAGGCATGACTTCTTCTGTTTTTAAAGAGGAAAAAGAATCCCAATGAATCACTGAATGGGGAGGTCTGACATTGTCTCCCTCTTAAACCCTGATCAGAGCTCTGCTTTTCATCTGACAGATTTGTTTCAGCCATTTTAGAAAACATTTCTAAAAACCGGTTCAGTCTGAGCTAAATGTTTTCATGATGTTGGTTCACATGGTTTTCTCTCACAAATCATGAGGTGTGGCTGGTGGATGGTTGGTTGTCTTGATCTTGGTCGAAGTGGATGTTATCAACCATATCAAGTGTGAACTTTCAGGATTTACATAATTTTGACAGTGACACAAGTGTGCTGAATTGGATAGAGCATCATTCAATTTTAATTACTGAATAAAATGTTGATGTTGGGCATATCAAAATCAATCAAATGACCTTCAGTGGCAATGTTTTTGAATGATTTATTCCTACAACAACCACGCAGTTATTTTGCTTTTATCGATATAGCAAGCGTAAAAATGATAAGTTTGACTTATGTCCAAATGTCCAGCATTTCCACTGGTAACATGGTAAATGGTAACAAATATGAGAATCTTGTCAATGAACGCTTTGCTGCTGATGGTACTGAAGAGCAACACTGCTGTTTCACTGGATAGGACAGAAGAAGTAATAATTGCTGATGTACAGTAGTACCATTCGCACAACAGGCAGCAGTAAAGGGAGAATTAAGTAGCAGTACTGGTAGTTGCAGCAGTACATTAGAAGCATTCGTGGCTTTTCATTCAGGATTAGAGGTGATATCAGTAAAGGAAACAGGATAACTGTTCACCAAAACAGTGTTTCCCTCTGTCCAACACATCTAATGTATCTGCTGTATCTCTGAGACCTTTACATGTACAACATCAGCATCTCTACTGTGATGCTGAGAGTTTCCTGTCAACTCACCTGCAGATAAGAATAAACCCAGAACAAATGGTCTCCCTGACCCTGCTGCCTTACAGAGACACGTCCCTCTTATTTGTTTACGATAGCCGCTTTTCTCCTCGTACATTGCTGAACAGGGTATTTTTTTGTAACTTTTGTGTTAGTTTTCACGTTTTAGGATTATGCTTTTTGTCTTTCTTCACTGCTGATGTGTTTTCATCTGAGCCACCTGGTTAATAAAGGCAAGAGACAGAAAGTTTCAGTTTGAATGACTCTCTTAGATGGCAACGCCAGTGTGTTGGTAATCTAGAGTGAAATATCTTGACGAATATTAAATGGATTTTTGGAGAATTTTGTACACACATGTTTGGTCCCCCGAGGATGAATCCCACTGGATTTGGGGATTCCCTTAGTTTTCCTCTAGGAAAGATTGACATTTGTGTTTCAGAGTGAAATATCTTGAGAACTATTAAATAGATTGCCTTGAAATTTACAACAGCCATTGTAATAACTTTAAGGAACGTCTGACATTTCCTCTAATTTCCCTTTATTTAATTATCCAATTAGTTTTAGTGTTCACTTATTTTATTGCAATCTTTTTACCTTTCTGCTGTGATCATGTAAATGTCCCCGCTGTGAGACTAATAAAGGATTAATGATTCTGATTCTGATGCCACTATGAACTATTAGAGTGGTTAGCTGTAAAATTTGGTACACATTTTAATCGCCCCGAGGGGATTAATTGTAATAATCTCCTGACTTTTCATCACAGAAATTTGTGCAAAAATCTAATGACATTCTCATCTGACTCATGTGGTCTCCAATAGACATGGCTTCAGCAAGAAAAAGAAAAAAGAAAAAAATCGTTTTCAGGGGGGCGTGGGAGAGTGTAAGGTGTGGCAATGTGTGCGTGAGGTGAATTGGAGTCAAAATGGTAATTCATCTCTGAGTCATAACTCTACTACTATTTTGATAATTGTTGAGTCCATTTGAATGGAAAAAACATTCCATGGTTCCAGCTTCCCAAATGTGAAGATGTTCTGCATTTTCTTTTAATAATGTTAATAATTGTCATTTATTAGTAATAATGTTGAGGTGCCGACTGTTGGCTGGACTACACAAACATTTTAAATGTGTAACTTTGGGCTCTGGGTAATTGTGACAGCATTTTATTACTATTTTCATTATTTTATAAACCATAAAATAATAATAATTTTAAATAAATAATAAATAATTTTATAAACTATAAATCAGTCAATTGATGGAGAAAATAGTCAGCAGATGAATCCATAATAAAAAAGGTTCAATAGTTCATAGTTCGAAATGAGCTCCACTTCAACTACAGCAGCAAAATCCTGCTCTTACATGTTTGCATGAGTAATAATAATAATTAATAATCTAATGATGTAAAATATAATAGTATAACAGTCACAGCCTCCGGCATTTTTTCTGCATCAAGTACTTTTACTTTTAGTATCTTTACTACATTTTACAGATTATACTTACATACTTTTTCTGAAGTAACATTTAAATTCAGGACTTTTACGTTAAGTATTTTTACAGAGTGGTATTAGTATTAATTAATACTTATTAATACTTCCTCCACCACTTAACATCCTTAACAATCTCTGCAGAAACTTCACATCTTCAGGCACTATCCTCTATGTGGAGAATTAAAGACACACGATGAACTTCCCACTGTTTAAAAAACGTATTTACAGTCACACGTATAAAACTCAGCAACATGGAAGAAAATGTGAATGAAAGGTTGTAATTTACGATAACGTATTTGAGCCATTGTAGGAAAATATTTTTACTAAATACGGAGCCTCGGGTGGGGGTAATATTCTGTGGAACAACTCAGAATTTCTAAGATTGGAATGTTGGACATTTATAAGAGAAAGACATTTTTTTAAATTAAATTGGTAAAGTTATGACAAAAAAAGAAAACTACTACATTTACGAGAAAAAACTTAAATATTCTCTGAGGGTATAAAGTTAATAATTTGCAGAGGAAAACACAGAAATTATCTGAGATTAAAGTCACAAATTTACGAGAAAAAAAACGGTGTTTTAGTTTTTTCAAGGAACCTTTTGCTTCACTTTGCAAGGTGAGATCAATCTCATCACATTTGTGACATTTCATTTGAAATACTGACATTTCATGCATTTCAGGTAAATGCATTCAAACAGCCCGATCGAGCTGATAGGGAGGGATGATGTTGGCGGAAGGATACAAGCGTGACTATGTCCGGTTTTCAAAGTAAAGCATTAAAAAGTAAAACAACGGGTATAGAAAAAACATATATGGAAATAAGAGTCATCGGATTATATTCACAATAAGTATAAAACATGTTACCCTTGTCCCTTATAAGTAAAAAATTTAAATTTAAATTTTGAGCGAAATGTCTTTAGTATTTGATTTTTGGGTTGCTGGAAACAAATTGAATAAATAATTCCTGACAAAAAAGGGTATATTGGAGTTGATCAAGCATTCTTCCTGTAACATTTAAGAGATATGTTATGTCTTTTATATTTATTTTATTTATTTATTTTTTCTTCCCGCATTTGTATGACTTTATAATCTCAGAGAATATTAAAATTATTTCTCCTAAATCTACCACTTAAAGCTTGGAGAATATCTATGTTTACAGACCAGTTTTTTCTCTGAATATTTTAATAATAAAAATAAAAAATTATATTTTTTACCCAGAATGGCCCTAATACGGCATCATAATCCACAGACACAGAAAAAGAAAAGATACTTTCAAAATGAGAAAAAAATTTAAATTATACAAAAGAATGAAAAACAAAATCAAGAAGTAGTTTTAAGAATAATGCTGACGTATAGTTAAGCTGCATAACTGAGGAAGAACATCACTTCAGGCTTCTTGTGTAAGACATTGCAGCGGTGTGAGTTATCGGTGTGTGAAGAAAGATTGCCTCACCGGGACCCTCCCACCTGCAGCATGTTCCTAAACGGCCGTCACACCCTGAACTACCAGGCGACACAACATGCACAGCTCTCTGCTGCGTGATTCACACCCACAGAAGAGGACAGAGACGTGTGAGAGGATGAAATGAACTCTTCAACATGCAGCTTTCCCCTTTATTTCCCCCTCAGCAGCTGTGAGGTGTCTGATAGTTTCATACCATTTCAGACATCATAGACACCAATTCACAAAGTTCCGTGGATTAGACAAAGTATGGCTGCACAGCAGGACTTTGTAAAGACAAAACAAAAATAGTTTATACTCACTACAGGTGGATTAGTCAGTTTAATTTGCAAACCTGACTCAAAGCCAATGCATGTGTAATGTAGAGCAGATAGACAGCATCATCAATACATTTCTCAAAATGATGGCGAAGAAAAGAAATTCCCACAATGAGACGAGACAGTGACAGGAGCTGGGGGAATCGCTCCGTCTCAAACTGTTTTGCTCAAAGTCACTTTGGCAGGACAGCTTTGTCCCCAATGGTGGCGTGGACATCGCTTCCTGGACTTTTCACTGACTTTCTTGGGAGGCAAACGTCCTGCAACACAGCCAAACTGATCATAATAATAAAATAAAAAAATGAAAGCTTTATTTTCATCACTGGAATCAAGTGCAATTTTGAGCTACTTTACTTTACTTAAGTAATTATATTTTTTGCTACTTTATACATATTGTTCTCTTTACTCCACTACAGTTTTAGCAATTATTGACTTTGTAGAGTCGGATTATTAATACAAAATACAATCAACAAATAAATTACGATGTATTTTCTTTTTTTTGTAGATTAAGCCAACCGGCTTTATAAAAGTAACCTCACCTTCACCGGCTGCAATGTAGAAAAAAAATGTAATTATTGCCTTGCGACAACCGGCCAAATTGTAGTTTACATCCACGTCTGTCCAAAATGTCATCATTTTATCCTAATAGAGATTTGTGGGAAATTGTCACAATGTGCATATAAATTCTTGAGATATGGCCAAAACCGTGTTCTGTGAGGTCACAGTGACCTTGATCAACAAATTCTAACCAGTTCGTCCTTCAGTCTAAGTGGACGCATGTATAAAAAAAAAATAGAGAAACCGTTAAATCATGGAACATTTTAGAAACTACTTCAGATCAAAACTACGAAAGGGGGGCGGGAACAAAGTGCATCAGGGTCAGTATCTCATCACAATATATTGTAATTGTTTAGATATTAGCATTACTAAAGCAGATACAAACATCATCAAACGAACATCAAGTACGATAAGTCCGCATCAATATACAAACATAGCCTACTATTACGTTCCTGTAGGAACAATTGCAGAACATATCATAAAGCAATTTAATATAAAAACACAAAGTCACTATGGATATTGCGTTCATTTAAATAGCAAATAAGTTTGATAAAGCCAACTAGCTGCAATAATCAGAATGAATTTGCAACTATTTCAAAAATGCAGTTATCATTTGAGTCTTCCTTTTTGTCTTTCCTGATACGCTGGTTCATGACACAGAGACATAAGAAGACGAACTGACACAAGACAAAGGGAGACAGGACTGTTTATACATGAGGGGAGTGGGCACAGGTGGAAACAATCAGGGGCGGGGCCGACGCTGACGATGGTGGGAAGTAAAGGGATCTGGGATGAGGGACAAGAGGTAAGTACAAAATAAAACAGGAAGTGCAATGACAGACAGTGAGTGACAGACTGGAGGTAAGACACGGTGACCTGATGAATGACAGACAAAATGACGTGACTAAAACCAACTAAGAATAAACATGAACTATACTAAACATGAACCTGACTAACACACTGAATACAATACAATAATAACTACAACATGAACAACTTTAACAAACCCTCACCCCATGTCGACTGAAATGTGTTCAGATTCATGTGGGTGAGACTGGATTTCAAAAGAGCTATGGAAAATGTTTTTTTATTTGCGTCCCTTGAACAGTTTCACAGAGTGAGGCCTGCGCTGCGCTCTATCTTAATCCACGCCTATCAAGCTCACAAGCAGGCGTGTGCATCGGTTTGCACATGATAAAGAGCCACGTGCTGCACTTTTTATCAGTTCAGATGGAGGCAAATATTTTCTCAAATAACCCTTCCTCCGGCGAGTCTGACTTACATACAGAATCACGTATTGTTATTCTAAATTGTCTCGTTTGTCTTTTCACAAACAGGTGCGTCTCAACAAAGTGCTTTTTTATATGAATGAGGTATTGGAATGCATGTGTAAGTGTGTGAGTCCATAGTGTAAGCAGCTGAATGGGTGTGCTCTCAGCTCCAGCACAGAGGAATGCGAGGCGTGGTTGTCAGTGTTGCACAACACAAAGCAGCTCTGCGTTCAGTCTCACACCTACAGCAACCAGGTTTCAACAGTCCGTCCTCTCAGCAGGAGACCTCAAAGCTCACATTACAGCTGTCAGTTGGCCTGCGGGTGTGCCATGGGATGGCGGTAGTCTAGTGGTCTAGTAGTCAGGCTTTCAAATGCCACCATTGAGCTCCTGAGCAAAGCTCTTAACCCTGAGCTGCTCCAGAGGACTGTCCCTGTGGTTAGTCACTTTAAGTCGCTCTAGATAAGAGCGTCTGCTAAATGACCTGTAATGTAATGTAATGTAATGTAATGTAATGCCACTATGTGTTCAGACTGCTGGAGCAACTTGGAAAGACTCTCACATCCAGCCTGTCCTTAACAACAAGCAAAAGAATGACATCATTGGTCAGAATAACCAATGTGCAGAATGGTGCACAAGAAAAACAGTTTTCACATTCATCTGCTTCAGGTGGAGAGTTCCGTGCATTGATCTGGCTAGTGCTGTGCATTTGTTTCGCGAGTGAGTGAAAACAAAGACGCAACTTATTTTCCTTCCTTGCTGTTTTGCTAGATGCATAGTGATGAGGTCATGTCATATGTTACAATCTTCTCACGGAGAGAGAGAGAGAGAGAGAGAGAGAGACAGAGAGAGAGAGAGACAGAGAGAGACAGAGAGAGAGAGAGAGAGAGAGAGAGAGAGAGAGAGAGAGAGACAGAGAGAGAGAGAGACACAGAGAGAGAGACAGAGAGAGACAGAGAGAGAGAGACAGAGAGACAAAGAGAGAGAGAGAGAGAGACAGAGAGAGACACAGAAAGAATAAGATAAGAAACTGGTCCTGTGGTGTTCACACCTAAGTCACATTTCCAACCATTTAAGGCATAATATCCTCTGAAACAAGAGGCTGTGGACGGCATTAACCTGTTGTTAATTCTCTTTTACAGGCAGGAGTAATTGTCCCCTGTAAAGACTCACCTGTCCAGGGTTACTGTGAGTCTCCTTCACTCTACAACACGGCACTGCAGGCTAGTTTAGAACTTTTGGTTTGGACCAAGGGCACAGCTCTAGTGCAATATCTGGATGATTTGCTCATAGCATCACCAACACAAGAACAATGTGAAGCAGATACTTTGCTGTTGCTTAAACATTTAGCAACAGAAGGTCATAAGGTCAGCCTTTTCAAATTACAATTTGTGAACACAGCTGTCACTTTCTCCTAAGAAACATCTCAGGAGAAGGTAAATCTTTATCTCCAAACTGCAGTCAGGATCTCTTATTCTTCTTGAACACAAGACATCACATCTTTCTACAGCCAGGTGGCTTAAATATCACACCTTTTATACTTCTGGTTGCAGTCCCTTCTCACAATGGTGTGAGACCCCCTATCACTCATCCTCTTTCGACAACTCTCTGTGAACATGATATGCTAATTTACTCTGCTAACTTGTCATCCAACCTCAGAAAAACGGGTTGAAGCAGCACTTCCTCATCCAGCTACAGATCAGCTGCACATGAATCATACACGAAAGAAACATACAGCAGGTTCAATAAAATACTTGCAACACTTATGGTTAGAACAAGCGGGTGATGCACCACACGCTTATGCACATAATCTAGGATGGAGATATGCCAATTTCAGTGCGCACACACTGAATCATTCAAACTGCTATGTGTGTTCTAAAAATGCCAGTATATTATAGCAAGCGACATAGCTAATATGACTCATTTCATCTTATAAATAATGTAGTAGTTTATATTGTGAGGAATGTCTAAAACTGATGAAGTATGTATTTTGTGTGAAATTATCTACAAAATATTTAATGTGATCAATATGTAATATGATCAAAAGGAGGGAATATAATGGAAAATTTCATCATACTGTAGTAATTTCAAGCTTCAAATTATTTGAATGTCCTTTGATGTAACCAGGACAGCAACTGTATGGAGGTCACATGTTTATCTAGTGAAGGACATATTGCTCCTCCCCAGGGGGGCTCCTACACTAACCTCATCTCCTCTGTTTTACGGCTTTAACCTCTGACGTGATTTACAAACAGGAACTCTGAACAAATGGAGTTCTGGCTTCAATCATGTTTTCTTTCAATCACTTCGATCTCTTTGATATCTACTGAAGAAAGTGTCTTGACTCAGGAATGTGGTCAGGAATACTATAAGAACAGAAGAAGAACCTCCATACTGGGTGCTTCGCTGCAGACTGATTAACACTCTGCAGCGTTGTTCCTTCTTGCAAGAAAAACAATAATTCAAATATTACTTATTCAATTAAGTATCTTTATTTCGGTATAATGGATTTGCTCCTCACCACCTATTAGTATAGTTTGTATCGGTTATATTCCACGACAAACAAAAAAACAGGATCCACAGGATCCGTTGTGTCCTACCTCAAATTGAATCCAGTGAGATACTGAAGTATTGATATTTGATGACTAAGTAGTTAAGGGGTATGTTATGTGTATGAATGTTGAGAGTGTGCATATGCTCTAAAGTCGGGTGTTGTAGTGATGTGAAGTACCTGTCTAAACGGAAGAAAAGGAATGTCCTCAGATAAGTGTTCTTTTTACATTGGAAATGAAAACAATTATGTTGAGGAAAAACATCACCTGTGACCGCCAATAGATTCTGGCCGTTTTAGGTTAATTAATTTTAACGTTTTAAACAAGACCTACCCCAAAGATGGGAGGTAAAGGGAATAGGACAGAGGGAAATAGGGAACAAGGACCTATTACTGACCTCACGCTTGCAAATTGTGGTCGGAGCTGACTGAGATATGTAAATGAATGGTGTGAGAGTAATGGATTTCCAAAGGGGGGTCATTGAATAGCACTCAAATAGGAAATAAGAAAGAAAAAGACAATTAACATAGAAAAATGTAAAGAAATGGGAAATGATATGTCTGATTCTATTTTCATCAATGTGTCTTAATTTTAATTTGTGATTCGGTATGTGTGCCCTTTGATGGGCCTGCCTGACTCATGACAAATCAAATGGAAGAAATTATTTTGAGCATCATTTAAAGAGAAAACCGGAAAACAAGGGTGGATGTTTGACTGAGTAACGGTTAAATATTGAAGTCCTTTGACCAGATTAAACCAGTGTTTAATAACTATTTTACCATGTTTTTTCAAATTTACTTTGTACTAAGGGGACAAAGGGAAGTAAAGGAACGACTAGAGAGGTCGATGCCCAACTGAGTTTTTCATGAGAACCAGGTACACTGCAGAAAGTTGTAAACATTTTAAAATGAACAAGACTGGTTTTTCAGAAAGAGATTCACTGAGTTTGACATAACTCTCACAATTAGAAAAAAAAAACTTTATTGGAATTAAAAAAAAAAGAAAAAAAATGAAAACTAAAGGTGTTGAAAGGAACATAACTGTGGAAAAGTATTCTCTTTCTCTCCATCCCTCTCTGCATCAGGGGGATCCTGATCTCAATGAATGTCCTCCACCACCAGCATATGAACAACAAATGTGTTTCAGATCCGGGCGCAGCCATTTCAGCAACACCCAGCACCGAGGCATTCCTAGCCTTTTGCAAAGACTTTCAACCTACAGATGGAGAAGTAAGACGTCTTCTTTTGAAAAGACCAGGGTTTTTCCAACAAACAACTTAATCCCAACGAGTGCTACGTCTGCCATCAAAAGGGGCATTGGGTTTGAGATTGCCCCATGGCAAACAATGAAGATGCAAATTGACGCCAGAAGAAAGAGGAGGCATGCGGAGAGAGAGGGAGACACCCAGCTGCAGAGACAGATGAGACGCAGCAAAAGGGAAATGAAACACACACAAACACAAACACATACAAAGAAAACCTGGAACTACTAAACACACCTACATTACAAAACATAACTGATGGAAAACATGCTTTTATTAAACAAATTATTGAGGTACTTAAAAAGATAATGAAAAAACTTGTGCACAAATGGCACATGTAAACTAAATTTGAAACAAAACCATACAAAGCAATGCCAGAAACAATGCTTGTAGTTTGTGGAAAGGCACTTACTTTTTTGGTTGATTAGAGAATAACATATTCCGTTATACAAGGGAAACATTTTAAGAATCAAGAGCCAAAAAATTTGTGGAAACTTTGTGTATTCTGTAGGAGCTTCAGGCCTTATTATGAAAGAAAATTGACCACACCATTAGTGTATACACACATATGAAGAAGAGACTGTTAAAACTAAACATAGTTTTCTCTTATCCTATAAATTTACTGAGATGTGATTGGATGTTACAGTTGGGTATTAGCCTTATCCCGGCCCCTGAAGGCTTGAAGGTTGTTAGAAAACAAACTACAAAATAAAAAATGTGTTCTGGCAATAAAAAAAAATCTTTACATGTGTACCAGTGGAGAATTTTAGGTGACATATAAAAAAAAATAATTAAATAAAAAAATAAAAAAATTTTAAAAAACATTTTTGTACAGCCTCCTAGGGAAGGAGGGCATGGACCTGTCTTGGATATATGGCAGATAGAAGCGGATGATTATGTCAGAGCTTTAACGAATATCATCCAAGTTTTTTCTACACAGGTCCAGACAGCAGAGGGAACATCTGAGGAGGCACCTGATAATCCTGTTGGATCCGGTGATTGGGTAGAGGTAAAAGTCCACAAACGAAAGTGGTCTGAACATAGGTAGACTGGACCGTGGGAAGTTGTAGAACGCACTTCACACGCACTCCGGGTAAAAGGAAAAACAGGAGCTAATTGGCACCACCTCACACATTGTGTACCTGCCGAGGCACCATCCCGCACAGTAAGGGAAGTTAGAACTAATTTGGCCACGCTGGAACAAATTAGTAATGATAAATTTGATTTAAGGACATAAAAACAGCGCCAGCTGCAGAAGAGGACGAGTTGTCCTTTGATACTTCAGAGTGTAACCACAGAGCACCAAGCCAGCCCTTTACTCCCGCTCAAGGTGAAAAATGTACGACTTATGTGCAAAAGATAAAGGAAGAAGAACTGAGAAAATACCTGGCCATAATTATTTTCACGGTATTCGTCATAGTCACAGTAGGGGTGTTTTCCCTATTGTTGTATTTTAGACCATGGGCCAGATAGGTCACCAGTTAATTAAGAAGCCTGGACAATTACGGGGAAATCCAGGTCATCTCGCCCTGCTAGCCCTGATATCAACTAGGATAACTTTCCCACTAGTCTGGGAGTTACAACAACAAAAGATCATAGACAAGCTAACACTAAAAACTAATGCTAAACTAACAAACTGCACTCAAGCAGTCCTCCCACAGCTAAAAAGTCAGCCCCAGGAGGGAGTTTCAGCTGCACTGTGTATATTGATAGTATAGGGGTGCCTCAAGGAGTTCCTGATGAGTTCAAAGCCAGAAACCAGATTGCAGCAGGTTTTAAATCAATATTCCTCTGGCCCATTATAAATAAAAATGTTTGGATTAATTGCATCTATTAGAACCAGCAGCGCTTTGTTAATTACACCAGAGATGCGGTAAAAGGTTTGCATGAACAATTAGATAAAACCAGTTTGATGGCCTGACAGAACAGAATGGCTTTAGACATGATACTGGCTGAAAAAAAAGGGGTGTATGCAAACTATTTGGAACCATGTGCTGTACTTTCATCCCTAATAACGCTGCCCCTGATGGATCAGTAACCAGAGCCCTACAAGGACTAAACACTTGAGCATTGAGTTAGCAGAGAATAGAGGCGTTGAAGACCCTTTTCAGGTGTCCTTGATAGAATAAATACAAGACATTGATAATGAGCGCGATGTTAGCCATTGCGGTAATGGCCGCCATCTTGATACTGTGTGGATGCTGCTGCATTCCATATATTTGCACCTTAGCCAACCATTTGATCCCCACCAGAGAGAGAGAGAGAGAGAGAGAGA
>CALSBV010012116.1:648315-661638 GCA_943590825.1 Bovichtus diacanthus
AGAGAGAGAGAGACAGACAGAGAGAGAGACAGAGAGAGACAGAGAGAGACACACAGAGTGAGAGAGAGACAGAGAGAGAGACAGAGAGAGAGAGAGAGAGACAGAGAGAGAGAGACACAGAGAGAGAGAGACAGAGAGACGCAGACAGAGAGAGAGAGAGACAGACAGACAGACAGACAGAGAGAGAGACACACACAGAGAGAGGCACAGGGAGAGAGAGACACAGAGACAGAGAGAGAGAGAGAGGGAGAGAGAGACAAAGAGAGAGAGAGACAGACAGAGACAGAGAGAGAGAGAGAGAGAGAGAGAGACAGAGAGAGAGAGAGAGAGAGAGAGAGAAAGGGGGATGGGGGACTATATTTTTTCCTGTGGAATTCCGCCACAAACTTGATTTTTCCGCTCACATCTCGGTTCCCTCCTCTCTTCCCTCCAACAGGCGGTCAGGTAAAGCGTCAGCAGCATCGTGCGTCATTACGCACGTCTCCGGTGTGCGGCAGGTGTCGCCCTGGACCCACCCACAAAGCAAACTGCTGTCAGGCAGAAAGTGCAGCCTGTCAGTCGGCAGCAGAGCACCGTGGAGGGAGTACTAACAGGTAAGAGGCTGATGATTTACCTGGATGCGTGTTGGAGTTTAAACCTGACGCCTGCGTCGCTTTGTTGTCATCGAGTCAGAAATCCTGTCGTTCTGGTTCCACTTACTTCTGCGAGTTCACGGCACGTTTCCTGCTGCTGGAGTTACGCTGGTCGTACTATACTTTAGTGCAATTTCGAGATACTTGTACTTTACTTGAGTATGTCCACCTTATGCTACTTTATACTTCTACACCACTACAATTCAGGGGGGAAACATTACACTTTTTACTGCACTACATTTACTTGATAACTTTAGTTACTTTGCAAATTTAGATTATTAATACGAAATGTACCTCAACTATTGCATTGTGATGTATTAATATAGGATAAGATAGTTTAGTGACAAAAGTAGTTGAAATAAGCTCCATTTATACCAGCTGCAACATTAGTGCATCAATAATTATAATTCAGTGATATAATATATATTATTCAGAAATGGGCCATTGTGCTGAGTGAATACTTTTACTGTAGGTACTTTTGTATATTTTGATACTAATACATTCGTGCTTTTACTGAGGAAAGATTGTGAATTCAGGAATTTTTTTGTAAGCAATACGTTTTGACATAGTAGCATTACTACTTTTACTTCAGTCAAAGATCTGAATACTTCTTCCACTGCTGGTATTACAAGTGTACCGTCCACATGGGAATTCAATCCTATAGGACCTACCAAAGTCAGTATGGACTAACACCCCTGTCCCCATTGGTGTACCTCTGAGGTCTGTCTGTGGTTTTAGTTCCAATGAAGGGAAATATTAGTGCCACAGCATACAATGCTATTCAACGTGAAAATGCCCCTGTGCACAAAGACAGGCCCATAAAGAAATGGTTTTCCTAATTTGAGCTGCACAATCTTGTAGAAAGCGTACCCAAAAGTCTGGAATGACATATTCAACCATCAGTCATGGCTGGAATATTAGGGCAGCCACATACTTCTGGCCAGGGAGTGTAGTTTAAAAAAAAAATAAATAAACTTTAAGGTCATGACAGGAACGTTATGCTCATCCTATAGGAGAAAGAAATGAGAAATATGACTCTTGTATTGTCTTGTCATTGTTACAGTTGTTTGAAATCTTACTTCGGCATTAAACTCCATCACATTCTCAATTCTGTGCTCAGTCAAAGGGCGAGTCTGACTGTACTCTGCACTGTGCTCCGATAAGAGCGCTGCCGAAAGGAGACCTTATCTTTACTTTAGCTGGGCGGGTGGCGGTAATGTCACTTGCACCGGCTCCACATGGAGCCACCATGTCAGATATCAGTTAATTAATGACAACAATAATAACAATAACACTAACTGACCAGGCAGCGTTTATCTGCAGTGGACCTTTAACCATGGCAGGGCTACAGCCTTGAAAACAGGAAGTGGAGTCATTTTTTTATTATGGTTTGTGTTCTGTTGGACTGTTTGATACAGTTGTTCTTCGGTAGAATTAAAAACTGTGAAGTGGTTTCCAGTCAGTCGTGATATAAACAAGCACTATTGCTGAATTAACACCAACTCTCTATAGAGCCTTTTAGCCTCTTTAAGCTTATAGTTTTAGTTTCACTGTGCATTTATAAAAAAAAAAAGATTATCAACCATTTTGATAATCGAATAATTGTTTAACAAATTTTTCATACAGAAAATGCTGTTTTCATCCTCAGAAATGTGGATATTTCCTATTAAAGTTAATTTTTCAGTCCTGATACCGATATCTGGGCTTTGGGTATCGGCCGATACAGAGTGCTGATCCGATACCAGTGTTTTTTTTTAAACTGTGAGCCTCGCTTTGTGGAAATGACGGGAACTTTCTGTGTAAGGTAACAACAGCTTTAACTTAACCTAACTTTTCTAGCTTTGTAAAATAAAATGTAACAAATAAATACATAGATATAAATGAACTGAATTGTTATTTATTAAAATAATGGTATCTGAAAGCACATCGGCCCATTGTCACCGATACCGGATCAAGCCATTCAGTATTGGACCGATATCCAACAGTAGTATTGGTATATCAGCATCTCTAGGAGAGCTAAATGGAGAGTGAACGTTAGACTTGGACATCAGGTGGACACATTAGCCGACGCAACTTTATAAGACAATATGTCAGCTTGGTGTGGAGTTGTTCAGCTCCCGAGTTAGCGAGCTTGTTGCTAATTTTGCTAGCTTGACAGCTGACTTCTCGAAGAGTGGCACTAGGGAAACAACCGGACACTTTATGGCAGTAAACTTGTTTCCTGTTTGTTTTATTTTAACACTCTCCAAAATGTACGAGTTCGAAAACGCTAGCCTCGCGTTTGTAGTGTAAGTGCAGGCAAAACGGCGCTCGCCTTGTCTGTCGAACACTGTAAATGAAAACCGTTAAATAGATCCGTGGATGTGTGTGTCAAGTTAATAGATTGTGTCTGAGCTGTTAACCTGCTTTCTGCATGGGAACATTGTTGTGATGCTGATATCTCGCTGACTTCCAAAGCCAACAGAGGAGTCACTCATGCATGTGTAAATGTTGTCCTCGGCTGAGGAATGCTGAAACTCTGAGTGAATATCATCTGTTGGAATCTCTGACTTTGTCTCGTTTCTTTATTCCCCCACTTTATCTTTCCCTCCATCTTTTTCTGCTCTAATTGTCTTTTACCTCCTCTCACTTTCTCCTTGTCTTTGTGTTCGAGCGTGTATCTTCTCTCCTCTGCTGTTGCCTCTCTCTCCTTGACTTTTCCACTGTGTGATTTCTTCACACCACTTTCATTGCCTTTGGTTATTTCAGTAGTCGCCCTCTCTGTCACTCTATTGGAGTCAAATAATCTTTATCTGCAGGACTTTCTCAACAGCAAATTAGAACATTACGAGAGGAGACGCAGCTGAGTAGTACAGCAGTTTATATCTGTTTATCCTCACCCAGATCCCCCCCCCCCCCCCCCCCCCCCCCCCTCTTTCACTTTTGCCCGGCGGCACACACCCTCCTGTCCGTGTCTCTCTCTCCTTCTCCTCTTCACTGTCGCTCACACAAACTTGCTAAGAAGGAGTCCAGAAATAGAGACACGTTTAAAAAAAAAAACAAAAAAAAAAACACCAAGGTTTCCTGCCTTCTACTGACCTTGCATATAAAAAAAAGTAAGTGATAAGCATGACACGGGTTGGGGTATTTTCCTCTAGCGGAGTCACTGAGTATCGCTGTTTTCAGATACAATTGCTGATGCAATACCTGATTTTCAGTACTGTTACGAAATCAAGACTTTTTTTGAGACCATACTTAACAAAAATTTGCAGTTCTAAAGACTTGGCGACTACTCGCAGGGCTAATTGGTAACTGTAGCTGGCAATCTATAATTGCTATCACACTCATGTAGAACTCTGTGTTTGAGGAGGGAGTGGGAGATATCCGGTTAAGTTAACCTAGCCAGGTCATTTAGTGTATATTATTAGCATAATATTTTATAATTTGAGGTATATTTTTAGACTGCATTTTGAAGTGTAAGGTCAAATATTGTCAACAATATTACTCTTTTTACTCCTCAGTCTAAATGAGCCATATATTAGCATGCTAACGTTCATTCTGTCAGTTAGCTAATTCAGTTAACTAACAGTATGTAACAATTTTATCTATGTGTAAAGATTTAGTAACAACTTATCTCTACATAAAACAATTCTTTTGTGGTGCAACCCCTTTTTAAGTTAGTGACATGTAAATCTCCATGTATTATGTTATATTATATTATATACATATATTATATACGCTATAGCTAGGCTAAACTAGCATCGTTATTGTTGCTGTGGTTGCATGCATTTTCTGTGGCCAGTCTTTACTCCCGTAAAACCTAAACATGATGTTTTCCCATTACCTTAGCATTTAGCTATGTCATAAAAGCAGAATGATGATCTCAGGCTTGGCTTCAGCACACACATGGATACTTCAAAGAGACACTGCTCGTTTTTTGAAAGCTGTATAGTGTCTTTATGTTTTTCCTCTGCACACCCAAGACCCTCACATCCTTCAAACACACTAAACTTGGTACATATAATAAGTGTCATCTCTTAATTGCTTGTAGGAATAAAGAAATGTAAAAAAGTTGACTGTAAACGTTTTTCCAGATATCAATATAAACACATTGTCTGTTGATATAAAGTATTACCCATAGAGAGGAGCGGTTGTTGGTTCAAGGGATCGAAATTATCATAAGGGATCAAAAGTGACAAGCATGCATTATGTAGCATTGTACTTCTATCGCTGCGTGATGAGTGTTTGTTCTGTCTGCTAGCTGTCATCATGGTTTAAAAGGTGAAACAAAATATGTCTGTGTTTGCCTTCATTCTCTTAATTCTGTGCCTTTCATCTATGCAGAAGTGATCCCACACGTCCCGACTGAGACATACCGTAGATACCTGTAGCCTGAAAATCATTACATCTGCTTGTTTGTGGAGCTCAGTAATAAAACTCCACCTGAAAAAGAATAAACGGTCTGAAATCCTAAATAAACTCGAGTCCCAAATCTTCACAATGAGGTTTTAAACACTCGCTTTGCTCTTAGAACTATTTCTAATAACACAAAGAAATGAAATACATTACTTAATGGACATTAGGGATTTTGAATCTTTAATTGGCAAAATAATAACCATGTTATTACAATTAAGTGTAATATCACCCCCTAATTAATGTAAATATATTATCCCTACATGTATGCTATTTTATGTTTCAAATGCATAAAATGCATCATTAAACAGAATTCCTTTCTGCCACCGGTCAAGACCAAAGGGGCTTCAGTGTTGCTGTGGGAGGGGCAAGTGTCATTCACTTCCTCTGCCCATATTTCTCTGCCTCAGTTTTGAAGCTTGGCCCCATAAATAACAAGTGTTGAGCCTCTGCGAGTGCCGCTCCAAAGTTTTAATGAACAAGCCATCAATTGTGTACCGCATTCATTTCTATTATAATACAAATGTGAAGTTGTCTGGTATGAGGAACACCCTGAGGTGGCATCTGGTGCCCGTCAATCATTAACACAATGGAATTTATAGAGCAGGAAAAAGTTCCCATAATGCTCTAAAAATGCCACTGTGTTTGGTTCATTGGTCACTGCGCTCTTTGTTCCGACTCCGACGTCAATCTACTGTTTCATTCTGTACGACAACAATTGTTAAAATCAGTTAAATTTGTTTCTTTCCCTTTTTGATTATCAGCCGGATGGCAGCAATTCAAATTTTCACTGAATACAATTAGTGTTTATAAACTGTAAACTAATGCCGCATCGACTGCATGGCACGGCTCTACTCAACTCAAAACAATGTTTGTGGATAGTACCTGGTAACTGTTACTTTGTTGGTACCACCTCGGAGGTTCCAAGCGAGCTGAGCCAGTGCTAGAAGGTGGAGTTGAAATATTGCAGACTACTGATTGGTCAGAGAGAATCGGCACTAGAATTGTCACCAGCGCGACGCGGGACATCCTGCACAAGCCCGCCATTTTATAGCCACGCTACCGTCAGTAGCGACCGCAATATTTTTTTATCAACTCGACCCAGATTTTTTTTAAATGGCAGGCCGCAAAACTGCACCGTACACTACGCTAAAAGCAAAACGGTGTACGCTAAAGTGTCAGCGTGGAACCTGCTATCACCTTACAAGGTGAAACTGTGGAACGCTAAATTGTTAGCGGTGCAGTGGAGGATGTGACTGTACCCTACATTGTTAGCATTGTGTATCACCCAATATCCTGAATGGTAAGATGTTAGCATGAAGAATCACTCATCACAGTAGTAGTAGTAGTAGTAGTAGTAGTTGTCATTAAATGATGATATAAATGTGATTGATGATGATGATGGTATAAATGTGATTTAAAAAAAAAAAAAAATAATAAAAATAAATAATAATAATAAATAAAAACATGTTTTCTATATAGCACCTAGCATTGCACATGTTGATTTTCGATTTTAGGCCAAATATAAGAAGCACATAAGCTTCTGACTGAGTGTTTCATAATGTCCCAAACTGAAACTCAACAGTGAATCATGGAAAAGTATGAAGTCTGATAGAGCTGGTAGGTATGTAAGGAACGAGGGTGTGAGCCTTGATTGGTAGGCGAACCCACACTCACGTAAAATAGTTTGGAATGGTAACATCACATACTTCTGAACATAGTCGACCGGTTGTGTGCAGTTTCAGTATCCGTATACAGGCCGTGACATTACTTTTTGTTTCAAGGCCCCTGCATACTGATAACAGCATTCAGTATGTACAAAAAAATGCAAATAGAGACAGGTCATCAACTTGCATCATCTATTTGCACTGTTCCTGTGCAATATCTCACTTAATTCACAATGAATTAAGTCACTTAATTCACAATGAATTAAGTCACTTAATTCACAATGAATTAAGTGAGTCAACAAAGTTCTCGATTTTATTACCACATTTTCCTGACGAGTTTATCGTCTCAACCGCTAGTTTCAAGTCTTCAATACAGCATGATGTCCATTTATTTATTTATTTTTTTAAATGATGGTCCCGTTGAGAGTAAAATAGACGATCTAGCAGGGTATGCTTTAGAGCGGGGCCGCCTTGTGATTTCACAGATTTTAAGGCACTTTGACACACATTCGAGGTCTTCTCGGGACGGCTGTTTTGTGTTGCCGTGGGTTTTAGGTCTAAGTGACAACATGTCCACAGTATTTTTAATTACGCCCCGATACAATCTTTCATGACCTTAAAAGAATGTTTTTAAACCATACCTCTCATGACAAACGTCGAAGTAATTTTTCTAAATTGGAAACAAGAGCATGTCTACATGAAATAACACCTGGAATGCATTGAAATGTACATATTTCTGGTACTTAATTGATGCATAATTGAATACATCAATAGTTGAGGTCAGATCTTCACGGTCACTGAGTTTTTTTGTCTATTTCAATACAAGTCTTTATCAATTAGCCAAAACAACCTGCTGACGCGTAGCTTTGTGTGCTTATACCTTCTTGTTAAGTTAGAGGAAGAGATCAATAGAGCCCGTTGCCGATTACCATTACTTAGCATAAAGACGGCAAACAGCAAGCCTGACCCTGTCTGCCTACCAACACCTCTAAGTGTAACAAATGAACATGTTATATCTTGTTTGTTTAACCCAACTTCCAGTCTTTATGCTAAGTTAAGTTAATCGGCTCTTTTATATTTAGTTTCGAGACATGAAAATGGTATCAATCTTCTCAAAACTCGCAAAGAAGCGTATTTCCCCAAACCTTAACTACTCTCTTAAGGGCCGTACATAATTTGAATTTGGGTGCTAATTGTAGTTATGATTTGGACATCACATCTGTTGGACCGAGTCTGTTCCTGGTTCAGTTGGTGTTGACCATCAGGAGTTAAAAATAAAATCATACGGTTTGTCCGCCTCAACGATTCTAATCATTTTCCTGATCCAGTCACTGTGATGATTAAAAATATTAAAAACAATTTTTTTACCACTGGAATTAGTACCTTTTTTAGTGGAAAAGAACAACTTGTAAAAACAACCAATACATGAAGACGTAGTATGGTATTCCGTGACGATGACTTACAGTGATATTCCAGTTCACAGCTCATCACACATACAAAGTTCCCTCACCTCCAGCTCTCTCTGCAGAGTTTTTTGAGCAAAGTGCACAATATTTAGGAAAACAGTTTTTGATGGATATCCCTTCTCTTTTGCTATAATACATGATAGTTCACGGGGTTTGGGTTGGTTGCTTACAGTGTGTTGACCTATGCTTTGTGTGGGCTTTTTACTCTTCGGAGATTTCAATAATCTTAACGTCTGTTCCAAGATTTACTGATTTACACGTGTTGAAATGTGTACTTGTGCTTTTGTTCTCAGCTTATTTGAACAAGATACTATGACATGGATTTTTGGTATGTATAAAAGTAAATACCAAGAAAATACAGATATAATTCAGGGGACGGGATGGAATCTAGTTGAATTTACAGTCCCTTTTTTCTCGTTTCCAAAACGTGTACACTTATTCCTGACTTAAACTGCAAAGTGAGGTATTATCTCACTGAACTCATCTGAATGCTTCTCAATATGTTGCTGCAATGAAAGCCTTTCATCCTATTTCATCAGCCTTTCCAAAGCTCACATTCCCCCACCTCAACATAATGTTCAGGCCAAACGGTTTAGATTTGAGGGTCATGAGTGTGTTTTGGAGCCCATTTTCCACATTTTGTAATTTCTCCTGCTAATGGATGCCTGAGAGTCCTAATTATTCATCTTGGTCATTTCAAAACTGCCACCGAGCTTCTCCTGAAATGCATCTTAGTGCATTTTTGCATTTTATAGCTCTTTGTTTTTTTTCCTCCAAGTTTTAATGAGTGTTGTTTTGCATTATGCAGTACCTCAAGGCTTCAATTTGACATCTGGGAAAGTTGGCTTGACTCCAAGTCGGTGGTCACCCAGTGCTTATTACTCATTAAGCCTCGTCGGAGGGCCAAGTGGGTGCAGGCTTGGTGGGTGCTGGGTAGGAGCTGCAGTGCTCGGAGAGTAGATGTTGCTGTTGTTGTTTTTCTCAATGCTCTAGTTACGGAAGTGAACTTGGAGATGAGAAAGTGAAGGAACATGAAAGTGTTCATCACCTGCAAATCTTTCTACTCCGGTCTGTCTGTCTGCCAGCACATGCCTTCTTTTTGTACACATTAGGGCTGGAGAATAATTGAAATTATCATAATGATCATAGTATTAGCTTATACTGCCTAATATCAGAGCAGATAGATTCATTAATGGGTCATATTACGCTTTTGAACAAATGACTGATGCTGTCCTTTTTTCTGGCGAGGACATGATTGGCTATATTTTAAGGCGTAGTGTTGAAGTGCTACAGTGTACCTGTCTGCTTGAAAGGGCTGTAACGGTTCTTGTCTTCGTGTCGTCACGATCTGGTGCCTGCAGCCGCATGCAGAATACATGCTTTGTAGCTTGATACACGTAATGCAGAACCCAAGCGCGAGTTCCACCAAAGGACGCTGTACACCGTTGAAAAACACATGCTGGGGTTAGCACAACAAGGGGACCGCTGTGCACGTCAGACTATGGTGAGCGCAAATGAAGCGGAAAGAGTGTTGTGTATAAGATGAGGACGGTGATGGACATGTTAACCTCCTACATGTTAACGCACACAACAGCATCCCACGGGTGTACCTGTCACCGGGACGATAAATGTTTGAATGTTTAAATATAGCCATGGTGGAAATAATTGTAACACTTTTTATTTTTTATTTTATTGTTCTATTTGTTTTGTATTTGTTTTCATAGCATAAGAGATTATTTTGAGTTTCAGAGCCTACTGTAATCCGTTGCCTTTTTTTGGGAAAGTGCGTGTTCAATTTAATACAGAAGTGTTTGAAATGTTCCTTATTTTTTATAATGAAAATGATTTAACAAAGTTGCTAGTGAGCCAAATCATACCCCAGTCCCCACACACGCACACGCAATACATAGCACATACATGCATGCAGTGTATCATTATGCATTTGGGTTCACACAGACTCCTAAACCGGGGTATAAATCGAACTGTGACTTTTGCGTACCGTTACACCCCTACTACTTGAATATCTATTTTCCTATACATGTGTGGTTGTTGACATGTCTGCCTGCTCTGTCTTCGTGATATTCTACCTGTCTTCTGTCCTGCCCGTCTGAAAAATGACAGCTCAGAGACTTTAAAAAAATGTTTTGGGAGGAGCTCAAAGTAGGTTGCAAACCCAGCCTGTGCGTGTGCGTGTGCATGTGCATGATGTGGTTGGTGAGAGCTGGCTTGTGCCAAACCTAAAATAACCTGTGGTAATACCTGTATGCAGTGAATACATTGCATTAATCAATCCAGTGTACACATTGTGCGAGGGACAAAGTAAAGTTTCCCAGAACACGTCCATTATTTTTAATAACTGCCCTTTATCAGTTATGTAGTTAATCTGCCATGCCTGTCTGTGATGGGTGAAGACAACATTTCTAGCACAGTTGACATTCCACATTTTGAAGACTGAAAATGAATTAAAAATTAAAAATGAAAATCCCAAAAATGTAATTCTCTTTAACTTTGGCTGTGATCTGCATTTTGATTTTCCTTTCCCCTCATCTTCCTCTAAACGGCCTCTAGATGTAATGACGAAAGTGAGGCAGTTTAGAAAGTGATGCAGGGTGACAGAACATGACATGGAGAATTGTCCATGGAGAATTGTCCATTGTCCAACACATTTTCTGTATGAGTGGCTCTTTAAGAAACACAGAGGCTGCATAAACTGGTTCTTCTGTTCTGTTTTACAGTGCAGAGAAAGATGTGATCTTAAACTGGTGTAATTGTTAAATACAGGGGAACTGGTTCTGCTTTAATTAACGGGGGAGGAGCGAAGAGAGAGAGAGAGAGAGCAGGTACAGACAAACTGGTTCTACTGTTTTATCTAGTCGGTGTGTTTATTGAGAGACCAAGAGAGCTGCATGCTACACTGCACAATCCACTTTGGATTAGTTCTAGGAATAACTAATCCAGTAGGACAAACCTGGCTTGTTCGTATAATGTAGCAAGGTGCAGCACTTAACTTCCAGTGGAGATCTCAATGTGTCTAAAGAGACCAATTGCATTATATGGCCCAAAGTCTGTGTACTTTTGGTTGCTTTAGTTCCAATGTAGGGAAATCTTAAAGCTACAATAAAACTTTTTTTTTTTTTTTCATCTGCGAGAGAGTCATTTAGAACATGAAGTCGTGGTGCACCTCAGCTTCGTGTGGCCGAAATGAGTATTACAACAACAAACACATTTCCTGACAGAAATGTTCTTTTTCACCTCCCAAAACTTTATTGTTATTTTTTTTCAACTGTTTTCACAGATTAAATAAAAGTAACTTAGAAAAAAATGTATAGTGATTGTGTCTGAATGGGATAAATCCCTGAAAAGAAAAAGATAAAAAGCTGAAACCAGAAGAGAGGAGGCTGTTTCACAGGAAGCCATAGTATTAATGCCCATGTTAGGCCCAGAAAAGTGGTTAACGGAGGCGCTACAGTAAATTGAACATAATTTGAGTTGCACAATGGATTTTCATCTTACTTTCAATTTTCTTCTTGTAATAATAAGGACAAAAGTAGTAGTCATAATGTGTTATTCAGCATGATGAAAATACAATTTTTAGATTGTATTTTCAAGGATTGGACATGTGTTGCATTAAACTTCATCCGACCAGCCAGAAGCAAAGATCCATTAAATTCATAACTAAGCTGGCATTCTTTTGCTTTCATTTAGTCAAAAAAGCAAGAAAAAAATGTGTGAGGGCTCAATCTGTATTATTAAAGTGCTAAATAGTCTATTGTATTGCCAACAAAAATAAAAGATTTGCCACCTTTGGTCATTGTTGTAGGTCCCTGCAGTACCAGAGAAAAATAAAATATGGTCTTATTCATGTTTAGTTTTTTAATACACTGATTTGTAAAACTGTGATAGTGTGTACAATGGTGACTGTGACTTAACCTGTGTTTAGTGTATTAATGGGTTTTAGATTTTAGTAAAGTTTTAACTATATAGTAATATGTGGAACTTCACTGTAAAATGAGCAACAATTTTTATTTTTATGAAATTCATTTGTGTAAATTCCCATCATTGTTTACTGTTAGTGAAGTCAGAGCTGTGGTTAAAAGGTTGTTCCATCGTGATGAAACATTCCTGGTCAGTTAATGAGCCTGCAGGGCGTCTTCTGCTGTTCACTCCCAATTTAAAGCTGCTACTGGATCAAAGTGCACAAGCACACAAGGTGACATACCACAGCCGTGAGTCATGAGCAAGGCATGCTGGGTAGGTGCTTCACCACACAAAGATCCGTTTGCTGAGTAACGACTTGTGTGGATATCATGACAGTGCAGATCCACGGACTTCTGACCTCTGATCAGATACCGTGGACAGATAATAAGAATGGAACATCTAAAAACATTTTGCTGTATTTAAAATAAAATTTAAGAAACAGAATCAAACGTCCATGATAGTTACGATTGAACTTTTTTGGATTATTTTATGAATAATTATAATAATTAATTATTATGTCATTGCATGAATTCCCAGAAAGAAAAGAGAAATAGGAAAAAAAAAAATTATAATAATAATATTTCTCTTTTCTTTCTGGGAATTCATCCATTTTATAGATATACATTCATGCATGTCTATTAAATGACATGCATGAATATATTATGGAAAAATGTGAGCTGATTAATGAAAGGAGAAAAAAAACATGAACAAAACATTGAAGAATAAAACTGATTGATAGGAAGGATATACAGTGTAAAAGCTGGCTATGTAAATGACAAAGGTGATAGAATGATTCATAACTTCCTGCCGGCTGAGAAGCAACCTCACCTGACTGCATTATGTTATTTGTTCAAACAGGGAGAGTCGGCAGTGTCTCATCTGAAAAGAATGGGACGCTCCTCTGAGCTGCAAGTTTTTTCAGGGAGAGAACTTTTATCAGTATCATTTTACTTTCACTGTCAGATCTTTTATTAAATACTGAAGGAGCTCTTCCCTAAGAACATTTTATGGTGAAGCAAATACAACCAGATCCACTTGAGTTCACTGAGTTAATGAGCAGCACAGCACAGCAGATTGGTAAATTGTGTTTGTCCTGAAATAATTAGTTAGACACATTGGCTTCTTTTTCACTGCGATCATGTGGAACTAAACTGACAAACTACATTTGACTTAAAATGTAAAAAAAAA
>CALSBV010012116.1:671638-685049 GCA_943590825.1 Bovichtus diacanthus
TATATATATATATATATATATATGTATATATATATATATATATATATGTATATATATATATATATATATGTATATATATATGTATATGTATATATTTCAAGTAGAGAAATGTCAGCATTCTATAGTTTGTCTACCAGAGAGTAGTAACGCGTTTTATTTTTATACTGTACAATGTCCCGCCCAGTACATTTCCATATGCAATATAACATTTGAATATTGTCCACTGTACAGCGGGGAACTTTGAAAATGAACAGGTTTTCAATTTTCATTTAATATGGTCAAAGATGGCCCATACGACAAATGAAAATGCTCATTGGATTATTGTATTTTCATTTTCTCAAATAACACATACGTATGTTGCACATTTAGAATGGTATTGTGGAATTTACATTTAAATTTTTTCATTTTAAATTTGAATAATGTCCCTAATGGGCTTCCGTAGTTTGTCATAAACACTGTGTCTCTGTGTTCACTGCAAACACACTGACAAGGGAAGCGTGTGGGAAAAATGTTCTCCTCGGGCCTCTTGAGTTTATGTGTCTCCGTCAACACTATAACTCCTAGATTGAATAATAATTATTTCTCCACTTGTGAGCTTCAATGTGGACACTGAGGGACTGAATCAGATCTGGCTGCTGTGTGAACATAGTGCCAGTATGTCTCTCAGACTGAGTCACATGGACGGAGACAGACAGACTGACAGACGAAGGGGAGGAGGAGGGTGATCATTATGTTCTGCCAGAGTGACTCAGTCGGTCTGTTGTCTTTCAGCCCACAGCCGCTCACTGAAGGCTCCGTCACCTCGACAAGTTCAGACTCACAACCTGATTGGACGTCACCTAATCCAACTTTCTCTTCGCTCCTCTTGTATTCCACTGTCTCGTTTGCCCTTTCCGCTCGTGCGCCTGTCTCTCTTTTTTCTTTTTTCCCCTGCTCTTGTCTGTATATCTGTATATCTGTTGATCTGTCTGTCTGTCGACCCTCCCTGAGAGACCTCCTTCAGCTGGTGATTCATCCCTCTCTTCTATTTTACTCAACATGTTGCTATGTCTGACAAATGGAGACAGCAGACTACTGAGAGCTGATATGTTCTCCTATCAAATACTCTAGACTCAATATTATACGATGACCTATGGAGCATTTGTCTGGCTTGTGCTTGTATTTTTTCTTTTTTTTCCCTCGTCAGCACACTTCTTTTTTTTTTTTTTGTCTCTCTGAGATCCAGTATGTAAGGGTGCATGGAGCCCATTAGGTCCGATGCAGAAAGACACACTTCTCAGTGTAGGCGCTGACTGCTCCCAAAATGTAGATGTAGCGTGGGACACAGGTTTAGGTGACAGGGAAAACTCATTGCTGGAAAACCTCAGCCTGTGTTGATTGTAGGTTACAATAGACTGCTTCAATTATTTTGTATGTTTTCAGTTTGCAATATCCTAGAGGGAAAAAAAGGATATTTTCGGGCACAATACTGGTTCCCACAATTTTTTTCTTGTAGATTTGTGGCTGTAATCTTAGAAAATATTTAAAAAATGTATTTTACATTTACATCTTTTTTGTATCTTTTCCCCCTCCCCCCGGCTCCGTAACTTATTTATTTGCTACGATGGCCCTAATGTGGCGTCATACATACTGGATCTTAGAGACACAAGACAAATGCTCCATAAATCATCAAATGATATTCAGTCTGGACAGGATCTCAACATGCTAACATGCCTACTTACTGTATGCTAGCAGGATAGCAGCAGATAAAGCCACTATGCCAGAGGGTGTGTTACAAAGCTTCTAAAAGTTCTCTGTCTTCTCTTGTGATCAGGGTTTGGTGTGTGAGGAGAACACAGGGAGAGGAGGACTGTGAAGGTTTGCCGTTTTGAGTGAAGAGCTGACCTTTCACCTCCAGCAGCTGCAGAGACAGACAGAGCAGGAGCTCAGCCACATACACACACAGTGAGTCAATGACATGTTGTGTGTCTGGTACCAGGAAGTACACAGTAGCCTGTATGAGGGGATCACAGAGGATAATTCAGCTTGCTGGGGAAAACCCGAGTTGTGTTTGAAGGACAGTTTTCTTGCTTGTAACTTAACCCTGGTGCCCTACAAATAAATCCAATTGTCTTTAAAAAGTTATTTAAAAAAAATTTATAACACTCTTAAAACTCTAGAATGTAAGAAGTTATTTTTTTATTTTAAAGTTGGTAATCCTATCACCAGTCTCAAAACTGCAAAATATGATCTTAGTTATTGAAGAAACTCTCTAACGTTTGTTCATAAAACTTGACAGTTAACACGCATGTTTTGGGTCATAAGAATTTCTGATTCCTAAATATTCCTTCTGTAAGCAGAAACTACAGTTAAGTTGTATTGACTGTAATACTATTCGGGGCTGCATGGTCTTTGGAAAAAACTGACATTGCGATATGTTTTTATTTTATGTATTAAATCTATATAATAGATATGAAAAAAATTAATGACAACAAAGTACCTGTTTTTAGGTCAACAACATCCTTTCTGTAGCCAAAATATTTCCATACATGGTTGTGTAATAAATTGATGAGAATGATTGTGATTGGTGGCTCACTCATGCAGAGTCTTCATGTCACTTAACAGCACAAACTGTGTATCCAAGAACCTTCCAAGTAAATCAAAGTCAATTATCTTCCATCACCAGACTATTTTTGCATGCGCACAGTGCAATGTTGATGCTGAAACGACGTATCGCGCGGCCCTAATACCAATAGATCAAATAAACACTGTAGACAAAAATCAAGTTTCCACTCCCTCCCTCTTCAATCCTGTTTCTTTTCCCTAAAAAACATTCCTTAATATTCTTAAAACATGTTCCAATTTGGCGAAATCCTTGCTTCTTCTTTGTGTGACTTCATATAAATCCAGAGCATGTTACGTGGTGTTTGAACATGTGAGTAGGAGGCGGCTCTGTGCTGGTTTATGGGGTTTTGTCACAGAGCTGAAACACGGATGTGGGAGTTTTACTGTATCTCATAACAGCAGCAGGTTCTGCTCAGCTGGAGAAAAAACAACAGGATCTGTGCGTGCGTGCGTGCGTGTGTGTGTGTTCCTGTATCTTTGGGAGAGCTCAGATTGATTTGTTACTCTATGTAAATGTACTCTTCCCAAAAGTCAACAATGAATGTCCATACTCAAATCAATTTTATTTTTATTTTTTTATCTTTTCTTTTTTTTTTTATTCCTTGTTTGGTTGCATAAAACAGTTGTGTTGTACTGTAGTGATCTTTAGCGTCTGTGACCCTCTCTGATACTGAGTCTTCGTCTATGTGGGGGTGGTCTAGTCTGTGGTGAGCCCTTGAGCAAGGCACTTAACCCCGAGTTGCTGTGGTTAGTTCACTGTAAGTTGCTCTGTATAAGAGCGTCTGCTAAATCACCTGTATTTTGTTATTATGTAAAGTATAATGCGGGACTGTAACTACACATCACTTCTCTGCTATAAGTGGAGACGCTCATACGTCAACATCCCTTTAGGCTTTTTGGCGAATCTCAATTAGACTGTTCAGAAGGTTCATTACAATTCATCAATCTCATAATAACAGACATAACATCGTGCTCAACTTGTTTAATATATGTAATACTGTTCCTGATGTAGTATTTTGGGCACTGCTGAATATTTTAAAAGCTTCAAAACTTCATTCATAACGTTTTTTTTGCATGTCTATTAATTTTGTTTAAAGTCAGTATTTGTGCAGAGCTGCACATAAAGATGAGACATCAATAATATTATTAGTATTAAACTATTTGTAGAATAGATTCAAGTGGTGGCTGCGTAGGATAGTTTCCGACTTGTGTAATCCAAACATTTCCAATTTTCCAAGTCAAAAAGTCAAAGTTTCCACATTTTCAAGAAAGTTATTTATTTAATCCAATGCATCACTTTATTCAAACTGAGGATTTTGTTTTCCGTTTCTCTTTGAGGGTATATGAGGTCATAACATATGAAGACAGACATTCATTCAATAACCTCAATGGAAGCTTTGAATGTAAAAAATGTAATAAAATAAATAAAAGACAATCGAAACAGCCCAATAATATACGTTATTGTGATTAATCTGACCTGGTGTATAATGTCAGTATTGGCACTAATACCAACTCAATGGATCAGGCTGCTGCATCCATATCGACCATCATCATGAGCGACGTCGATCCAAAAACAAAACCCCAAAAACGCCAGGATTAAAATCAACCAATAGGAAAACCATAGAAGTGTCTAAAAAGTTGGAAACATTCTGAGATTGTGGTTCAACCTTTTAGAGGAAGTTGAAAGTTCTTGGTGAATTTTCCAATTTTGTTGCAAAACGTGTCTGTCGGTATCTCACGATTGGATTTTGATTCTTGGGGTCACAAATCGATCCAAAGTAGATTGTCGATTCAAGAGGGATTCTGGATTTAGTACATTGAGGGCTGCTGGATTCAGGGCTGCTAATGTCAGGATCTACTCCAGTCTGCTGTGCGCTAATAAAGGCGGTGTGGCTAATTATGGCGTGAAAGCAAAGTAAAGTGTTGTGCACGATTATGGAGTTTTTTTTATTTGAAAAAAGTTCTATCAACTGATTGCAATAACGCAACACAAAAAGGTAAACCTAAGACAAAGGGTAACACAAAGTAACAAGTATTTTGTAATTGTGAGTGACTTCAATAATACGAAGTTCAACTTATACAAAAAATACAATTGGCGCCTCTTTGAGAAGTATAATTAGTAGGCTAACTCCCTTTTTATTTCTCAGACACAGTAAAAGTGTGTGTGTGTGTGTGTGTGTGTGTGTGCTTTCAACAATAACACACAACAATGCTTATGCAATATCTAGGTTATTTTCTAGAAGAAAAAAAAAAAGTTTTTTAATCGATTTTTGGAAGTTGCGAATCGTTTCAGAAGACAAGACTTTTGATTCTTTCATAAATCGATTTTGCCCCCACCCTACTGCTGACAGTAAATACTCGGATGGCAGTAGGTGTCCTTCGCCTCGCCCCGTTGGCTCCTGCGCTCTGCTCTTGCCATGACGAGCAGTCTGGCAGAACAACACTTAAACTGCTCTCCGTTCTGTCAGGCGAGACAAGCGAAAACACATCTCAGGATTCAAGGTGTGCCAGCAGACACAACCCCACCCACACGCATTATTCTGATACATTTCCAGGAAAAATCTCCTAATTTCTCAGCAACGTTGGTTCTCATGGCCAGAATGGGTTC
Organism: Bovichtus diacanthus; assembly: GCA_943590825.1. Classification (NCBI taxonomy): domain Eukaryota; kingdom Metazoa; phylum Chordata; class Actinopteri; order Perciformes; family Bovichtidae; genus Bovichtus; species Bovichtus diacanthus. Next base: position 676,851 of record CALSBV010012116.1, read on the forward strand.
CTGTCACAACTTGGATCAAAGGCTTAATGAGAGGAGATGAATGGCTTGCGTTACATGTCTCCATCACGCTGCCCTGCCCAACAAGGTATCCTCGTCTCATATTCACTTGGCTTACTGGAAGAAGACGTCACCCTGCTTTCATTTTGCTGGGGTTTTCCTTGGCTTTCAAGGAGGCTTATGTGGTAATGTCAGCGCCAGGGCAGGGTTGGACTCTGCAGCACTAAGGAGATAAGGCGATTCTTCTTCTTCTGAGTGGACTTTAACAAGCCGCAGGAATCAAGCAGCTTTATACCAAGAAATTGTGGAGCAGTTCTTTCAAACTCTGCTTTTCTTTGTCAACGTAATAATGATGCCTTTTAAAACTCTTCTAACGACACAGAATAGTCTCAACTGTGCATAACATAATCCCAACTGAGTAGTAACCTTCATGTCTCTGTGGTGGAGCTAAAGCAGTCTTAATGCGAGGAAGAGTGAAGGAAGGGGAGCATTATTTAAAGCATTACTGTCTGACAAAGCACATAACTTGGATAAAGCATTAGAATAAAAAAAAATGTTTTGTATTCTCTTTATTTTATAGTTATGATCCATTAACTCAATTTTATTTATTTATAAAGCACCTTTCATACAAACATGCAGCCCAAAGTGCTTCGTGTAGAAAGAAAAACAGAAATACATAACAAGGAACACAATTTTACGAGACTAAAAACAGCAATAACATGCATGTAAAAAATTCAATAAATAAAAATCCATGGAATAAAATCAACTCCAGGGATTAACAAAAAAAAAGAATGTAAAAGAAAAACCATAATTGAAATTAAAAAAGAAGGCTATAACATTACTCCAAATTAAAAGCCAGATTATAAAAGGTCTTTAATTGCCTTTTTGTAAATACCAAGATAGCTTGCCATTCATTACAATCATTGCCTTCACAAAAAACATCAAACAAAATTGGGTAATAGGAAAATAAGCCAAATCCTTCTTTTATTTTATTTCCTGGTATTTCATTACCAGGAAATAAAATAAAAGAAGGATTTGGCTCACCAATATCTTCCATATTGTACCCACTGGCTATTTTTAGCTATAGTTATGAAATCTCAGTGGTAAAACCTACCCATGTAGTGTTCAACTGTAATAGTGTAATATTTCAAACATATGAACTAAATTCCTCATCCTGTGATTAACCAGTCCTCCTGTTTGTCCGGTGCTGCAGTTGGTTTCCATTGATTCGTTGTTGTTATGCTGTTACTCTTAAAGTCCTACAGATTCAATGCACTTCAATGGGACAAGCATTTGATATAAAAATGAACACACGTGGCCTAAAACTTTGGTTTGTAACTCAACTTTGAACGAAGTTGCTGTTTTTGTCTGAAATTCATGAGCGTGTCCTATTTTTATTTTTATTTTTTTTTATCTTCTGTGTTGCGTTGCTGTAACTATGCTAGCTAATCGCAGCCCATCCCGGAACAAAGTTTTTGATATTTAAGTGAATTTCAGTGACAACTGAATGCTGATAGAACTGGCTGCATTGAAGTGAATGAGGAAAAATATGTATGAACATAAGCTCGATACATTTTTCCCCATATTCCCAATTTTATTTTGAAAACCTAATTTCACTTATCGTGCTGCTTTTGAAAATCATTGCTCCATTAAGATGCTATTGACGCTTACAGGCCTGTGTGTTTCGGGTCGGGTTTGCAGTGATTGACAGCTGTCTCAACCTATCTGGTGGTGTCTTCCTCCCTCAGCTTCACCCATGCTCTGCTCACTTTTTTGTTTTTCTGGCTCCAGAGATGGCGGCGAACTTTCAGTATGTGTCTGTATATATAGTCTCAATACATAAATTGGCCTCAAAGGGAGATGATGGCTGAAATCTGGAATGACTCATGTTCAGGACCAAAGGAGGAGAGCAAAGGCGTGAAGCTGTCATGTTCTTCAGTCAACGTGCTGCTAGTGAGTCTTAAGACTTGTTTCTTTAAGCTCTGTTTCAGTTGTAACTGCGCAGCGCGAACTGAAAACAAACTGCATTAAAACTCCTCCCTTCTTTATGGCAGACATTCCTGTCATGTTTATCTTCCAATTTTCTCAGAAATCTGTTTTATAAATACACTTTTTTCTTTTCTTTTTATTACTGGAATGCTGGGACACCTTCATGCCCTGTTGACGTGCTTTTGACCTTTGACCTTTCAGCCTGTGAAGTGGGGAAACACCCAAGTATTAAACTTCCAAGTATTTTAATACATAAGGATTTGTTTGTAAGTGAATTATTATTCTTAGTTTTTTTTTTTTTAAATATAAGTACACGCATACGATGCATCTTAAAGGATAAATTCAAGGAAGGACATTTTTGGAGCTAAAGACTATTTTTATTCTTTATTTACTTTCTTTATTGCTTTATTATTTTGTTTATAAGATATCAGAAACTTGTGGAAAATGTGCGGCAGAATTTCTAAAGATGACGACTTCAGATAACTTGTTTTGTCCAGCCGAAAGTCCAAAACCACTAAAGTCCATATTCGATTTGCATTATTTATTATATTATTTTACATTATCAGAAGACTATAAAAAAAAACTGAAAATAATCACAATTGAAAAGCTGGAACCGGATACATTGTTGACACTTTGTCTTTTGTCAAAATTGTTGCAAATGATTTATTAAATGTCAACTTTCAGTACTGTGCGCAGCTCAAACTGAATTCTATGAAGCTCCATCGTGTTGAAATTAAACCAAAACTACCCGCATGTATAAATGCAAATACAAATGTCATTTGGGGCTAAATAAATATTAATGTATTGATTGATAGATACCATTGTTGGATTGTTGAGGCAGGTATACATTATTCTTTTCAGCCTGGCTTTTACTTAAAAATAGTAGTCAATTATTATATCATTACGATTAATTTCATGGGAAGTCATTTGGCGATTATTTTTTCTTTATTTTTTTTAATCTATAATGACGGTCATATTTGACAGCAATGTTTAGGCTTGGGAATATGGTCGAATATGAAGACATTTTATGCCATCAATGTATAGCACATTTGGAATCGGCAAAGAAATCACATTCGTACCAACTGTTGAAAGCAATGAATTATGTTCCACGTTTGATTATATCGAGAGAAAAAAATTAAGCCTGGCCAATATATCATTACCTCATATTTACCATTCTGAAATATTAATATCCATATCTGCCTCAAAAACACAATCACATACGCACGCACACTGGATCACATACACCCAAAGAGAGAAGATCTAACATTTGTCACACGCATGCACACGCACGCACACACTCGGAGGAGGGGTAGATGGACTCTGATTGTGTTGTTATCTATGGTATTTTCCCATAGACAGAAACGGTTACGCAAGGAGAGTTCAGCTTGTTGCCAAGACTAACTGGCAGTTTAGAAAACACCCAGCTGAACTCTGCCAACCTTCTCCTCCTTCTCCTCCTCCTTCTTCTTCTCCTTCTTCTCCTCCTTCTTCTTCTTCTTCTTCTTCTCCTTCTCCTCCTTCTTATTCTTCTTCTTCTCCTCCTTCTCCTTCTCCTTCTTCTTTTTCTCCTTCTTCTCCTTCTCATCCTTCTTCTCCTCCTCCTTCTTCTCCTTCTTCTCCTTCTCCTTCTTCTTCTCCCTCTTCTCCTTCTCCTTCTCCTCCTCCTTCTTCTCCTCCTTCTTCTTCTCCTTCTTCTCCTCCTTCAAAATCTCCTGATAGCGATTTGAAAGAAAAGTTGTTTTTTTATTTTTTCTCTTTCTCTTCTCAGTTTGTTTCATTATTTGTTTGTTTTTTCTCAGTTCTTTCGTTGTTTTTCATTATTGTCTTTCACTTAATTTTTCTCTCTTTGACTTTCTTCCCTTTTTTTTTTTTTTTTTTGGAGTTCTCGTTTGTGCATGCAACCAAAAGTATTGAGTATGTTAACTTGTCTTTATCTTTTTTTGAACAATCAGAATGATATGAAAACAGAAACAAAACAGTCATGGTTCCAGGATCTAAGAAGGGCGTACACATCCAGTATGTTGGAATGAATAGATCAGTTAGGTCGTAAGCATTTCCTGAATCCTCCATTTCCTCCAGTCATTCTCATTTCAAAGCCCACAGCACGGTTGTGTAATGGAACCAAACTAAACACGATTTCTCTTTTTCTTCTGTCTGTCTTTCCTCCTGCTCGCTCTGCCAGAACATTTCTGCTTGATCTTCGCATTCCTTTTGTCCTTTTTACCCTTCTAAATGTTTCTTGTTTCAAGATGTTGCTCGTGTTTCCCTCAGCTGTTTGTTATCTTCCTGAGTCGCTCTGCTCCTTCTCATCCCTTCTACTCCTGTTTGTACTGAATGTCTTTCCATCACTTCCTCCTCTTCTACATTCTTCTTCTTTGTTTCCACTCTTTGTGTTTTACCAACACAACTCGAGTTACTTTCCTTGATTTAATATTTTTTCATCGATTTTAATCTGTACATTTTTCGGTCTGACCAACGGTCCGATTTAGTTCACAATGATGACATTTTTTACCAAATATCTTTAGACATGAATTTGAATAATGCCCTACAGCTAAATGAAATGAATCCCTTCACTGACCCCCTATCCTCCCTTCATTTGTATAATTATCTATTTTTGTTTTGTACCTCTGTTTTACTTTATTACAATTAATACTTCAAGCTGAAGGGATTTTTATATTTTTTTAATTTAATTTAGTTAAATGATCAGTAAACTATTATAATTTTTATAATTTGCTGAAACTGAAATAAAAACTATTTATATATGTTTTTTAAAACAAAGCAGTAAATTGTCACATTGGAGAAGCTGAAACCAGAGCATTTCACTTCTATTTACACTTACAAACATAAAACTTTATTTATAATTGCAGATATGCATGTAGAAAATGTTACCACAAACGATATAAAGCAGAAGCGGAGACATTAACATGCGCAAACATTTGCATACAGGTCTTTAGCGTCACCTTTGTCCATGACAGGAACACTGTGCGGATTTTATTCATCGAAATTGATTATTGTTGTGCTATAAATATGCACACAGTGTATGCATCTTGTGTGACCTCGACACGGTGAACGTTCTATATGTGACTAGCTGCAAGTGGTGACATGCATTAATGTAAAAAAATGTTTTAAAAAACTAACACCCACGCACGTTTCACCTGCAATTATGGAGTGAAATGTGTTTGTCACATACATTCGAGCAATTATGGAGCCCTATTCACGCGTTTCTGTACGTAAGCATCTAATCAGAACGCACTGACAGCTGGCTGTGTGTGTGTGTGTGTGTGTGTGTGTGTGTGTGTGTGTGTGTGTGTACACACTTACACACCAATTACTGTCTTTTCACACCAATGGATGATGTTCCTCGTCACACACAGTGTTTTAATGAAGTCATTTGATTGGCCGAGATCAACTTTGATTGACAGGCAACAAAGTGGCTCTTTTGCTTCAGAGTCTTGAGTTCTCCTCGAGAATCCTCTCAAGATGTTAATGTCTTCCAAGCATTGAACTGAAACGGAGCAGAAAGGACTTGGTTTCCAAGTTTAAAGTGAGATTTCACAGAGTCGAGCAGGAAAAGGCCCCATGATAAGGCGACACGGGTTGCCATGGTAATGCTGCCACTGCTCAGGTGAATCACATCTTCAATTCTTTTTGCCCAAAGCCCGTTATTGTTATTGTTGTTTGTGTTTTTAAGCAATAACTAACAAAAAAAACCCACCAATAATTCAAATATAAACCGTGCAGAAATGTGGAAACTGTAAAGCTGTAAAATGGATTTCTGTCCACGGAGCCGAACCTGAGATCTTCACATGTGTAGTTTGACATGCATTGCGTCACTAGCGTGTATATGGGTAATGGAAAACAGCCCCAGAATGCACCAAAGCAAAATAAATCATTTTAACACATTTTCCCCAAAGACATTTGGTAAATTTATGCAAGTCTTATTCTTTTTATTTCTTATTAATAATGTTAAAACAAAAATAAAACACATATTTCTTAAGATGCTTTAGGCATCTGAACACAGGACTTAAAGATACCTTTTCTTTTTTTTTTTTTTTTTTTTTTTATATAAATAAGGCTGAGGCCTAATGTTGTATTTGTAACACTTTATGTGTCACATGATGGTATTTTTAATGTGACTATTGATGCTTTTGAGTCTTTTTACATTCTTTTCAAATCCAAACTGACTCTATGGCTAGAGGATAATTCAATACTGTAGCATTTTATGATGATACTGTCTGATCTCATCTGATCTATAAATGCCTTGGTTTGACATGCTGATTGTGGGAATCATCCATATAATATTAGCGTAATATAAAAAGTTCCTAATTTAGTGTAAAATATCCATAAACCTCCAACATTCCGAAAAAACCTGAATCCTTGCTTTGCTGTCATGAGACATGTTGGTCATCAGTGTCTCCGATCCACTTTGCAGGACAGTGAATGTACATGAGAGATCGTCCTGTCCTGTTTACCTCCCATGTCTGTCCTTCTCATGATAACACGCGCAGTGCTGTCAGCGGGCCTCCTTGAAAAAACCTCATCAACGGCGTGTTGACATATTTCCCAGAGGGCAGCTTTGTCTTACCGTTGTTTTTTTGCGTCGCTTCTACTAATTTGTCTTTCCCTACGCGTCGATGTCACTTCTTCAGTTAGTGCATCAAAGGCCTCCCTCAGACGAGCCTCCTCTTCTTCCTCACAAACAAAACACTTGTCTGCCTCTCATCACCTGCTGCTGTGTCACTCTGTTACAGAGGTTTAGTGCCTCCCAGTGGACACACGGGCAACTTCCCTATGATGTCTCAGTGCTGCGCTTCACTTAGACCCTCAATAGTGGCTGTATAGTTATTATGCAGACAGGTAACAATAAATAGTGTCATACTCCCTCTCTTAGTACTACGACTACTACAATTATTGTTTTTCTGCTTGTACTACTAGGACCACACTGGCTGCTACAATTACTACTATTGCTGTTGCATTTGCCATTAGTCTACTACACAATTGTTCATAGGAGTATGACAATTCTTGTAGTACTGCTAGTACTGGTATTGGCAGTACTACTTCTACACTGCTGCTACTACAGCAGTAGACCATCATGTGACACATGCTGTATTTTTAACTATGCTGTTTGTTCTGTACACACGTCACCTATTGCACGTCTGTCCGTCCTGGGAGAGGGATCCCTCCTCAGTTGCTCTCCCTGAGGTTTTTTACATATTTCCCCCACTAATTGTGGGGTATCTTTTAGGGAGTTTTTCCTTGTGTGATGTGAGGGTCTAAGGACAGAGGGTGTCGTACCTTGTACAGGCTGTAAAGCCCACTGAGACAAATGTATAATTTGTGATATTGGGCTATATAAATAAACTTGATTTGATTTGAGTAGACTAACTATAGCACAACTATTACTACTGCTAGTCCAGCTACTACTGCTCTTAGTGTTTCTACTACTGCTGCTGCTACTACACTGCTATGCATACCATATTATTATAATAATAATAATAATAATAATAATGATAATAATAATGATGAACTTTATTTGTGTGGCACTTTACAGAAACAACACTACAACAGCAAGAGAATAAAATACAAACAGAGGGATCATATAAATAGAAAATATATTTTTTAAAACAGGGGGAATAAACTAAAACAAATATATGAAGTGGCAAAGGAGGGATGATAAAACCTGCAACATGTTAAATATTCGTGAAGACTTTCCGGTAAAAGAAAGTTTTAGGAAGCGGTCTTGAGAGTATTGTACTGCACATCTCGGCCCGCTCGTGTTCGGGATCGTTCAACGGCTATTTTATGTTACAGGAGTCTGAAAAGTCTGTATGTCATCTGTGGAACGGGCAATATTTTTCTAGTGGTGCTACCAATAAATAATCTGGTACTCGGACTAACATAAATACTATAGTTAGTGCTACTGCTGCAACAAGTGTAGTACATGTACGGATGCTGCTGCTGCTGCTGCTGCTGCTTTAGTACTATTGCTGCTAGTGTTACTCATAGTACTCCCTTCTGTACCCCTGCCACTTCTCCGTACTTTACAGTAGGTAACTGTAGTGAACAGCCCGCTGGTTAGTCAGGGACGTTTGTTCGTAATGTGGGAACCTGGCTGGACTTTTAAAGGCTCAGCTGCTGGAATATATATATGCTATATGTATATATATATATGTATATATGTATATATATGTATATGTATATATATGTATATGT
>CALSBV010012116.1:728777-753124 GCA_943590825.1 Bovichtus diacanthus
GTGTGTGTGTGTGTGTGTGTGTGTGTGTGTGTGTGTGTGTGTGTGTGCGCAGAAACAAGTCTGTTCTGACAAACACCATCGGTAAACTGGAGAGGAGGATCAACGAGCTGGGCGATCAGATGGAGGAGGAACACAGGATAGCTACTGAGCAGAAAGACCTGGTAACACACACACGCACACACACAAAGGCAGTGCAGCAGCCAATAACGTAATAATTTTTCTGTTCTTAATGTAATAAAAGTCAACAATGTCATAACATTTATGAACCATTAGTGTAATAACTTTTTGCGCATAATGTTAAGTTATACATTAACTTACAATATTAGGGGGGTTAAGAAAACAAACATAAAAAATGTAAAAATTGGAGCCTATAAGGTAAATAATATATATATATATATATATGTATGTATATGTATGTATATATATTTATATAAATATTAATATTTTTTAAAGAGCAAAACATTCTTTTGACACTGTTCTGTACAAATGTACAGAACAGTGTCAACATGTATATGGGACAGTTTAACCCATATAATAATGTACTAACTTTTTACATTAAGCACAAAGAGTTGTTCAGAAATATTGTTACATTATTGGTAAGTTGTTACATTATCAACTTTGTTTACATTAAGAATTTTTTGAGACTTAAAATGTTGATATAGGTTCACTGTGAGTTTTATTTTGGATATTCTTCTTCGAACAATATCTTTTTAGGAAATGTCTATCGTAAGAGTACATTTTCATTTGTAGCGTTCTGTTTGTTTGACTCTTTCGGACACAGTTCAGACGTGTTTGACGTCTGTTTCACGCTCGTGCTAACATCCTTGAGGTGTTTTCATGTGTCAGCTGTTACTGTGAACTTGTTGTCCAGTCCTGTTCGCCCAAACTAAGCATGGCTCTGTGATTGGTCCTCCAGATGACCCAGAGGATGCGCTCTCTGAAGCGTCAGCTGAACGAGGCGGAGGAGGAGGCAAGCAGGAGGGAGGCGCAGTACCGCCACACCCAGAGAGAGCTGGCCGAGGAGAGGGAGACGAGCGGCCGGCTGCAGAGGCAGCTGCTCGACCAACACCTGCTGACAAAGTACATACTCTAATATACACACTCTCACACACACACACATAGATGGACAATTCAGAAGGGAAAAAGTATCAGATGTAAAAGTAGCCACGAACCTTCACTTTGTTGTGGATCTTCATAGGTTTTCTTTTAGTGACGCATCATTTTGGTAACATGGCGTGAAGCATCAGGATGGTTTCTATTGTTATCAGTGGTTAAACACCAACCAACCTGAGACATGTTTGTTTTAAAGCCCAAAGAAGAGGCAGGTGAGAAATAAATCAAGTTTGATCCCTCCTGTTCTCACTGACCTAAGAACAGGTGAGAAAAAGTTTGGCAAGGATAATCTTCCAAAATTTTAAATCTGTGAAACGGGTGTTAAAAAAAAAAATAAAAAAAAAAAAAAAAAAAATTTAACTTTTTTGTCAGGTGAAAAACAACGTTTTTTCAGGTGCATTTCTTTTTCTTTCATCTGTGAAAACAAGTGAATAATCCTTTTTCTAAGCTCTTGTTGTAATACAAATGTTGGCCACAAGAGGCTGACGTGCACCTTTACTACCTATGTTCTAAATAGGACGAAAACATTCCTGTTTTCTTCCAGGTCAGTTTTAATTCCTCCATGCACTCTAAACTCAAGGAACACTACCGTCACGTCTTTCTTTTGGCTTGAAATATATTTCAATCAGACGCTTTTAGTCCTATTACGAACAAGTAGGAGTGGTGTGCAAAATCACCTGCCAAAACCTTTTTTTTTTTTTTTTCCAAATTTAAAGATTGCCCTTGCAAAAAAAAAAAAATATCTCTCACCAGTCATACACACGGGAGAGAAGACTTACAAGAATTTAGATCAGACTTGCAAAATGGATCACCAGATTTGTTTTCCTCACTTGCCTCTCAGGTCTTCTTTAGACACGACGTAAAGACTCACACAGATTAGTTTCCTCCACATTAAAAGGCACAAACACTTGTACAGTCGGTCAAAGTGAAACAACCTTGTCTCTCTAACAGACGTAAGGAGACCATGACCATCCGTCAGACTCTGGATAACCTGAGGTTGGACCTGAGCATCGACGATGAAGACGATGCACAGCTGGAGCAGCAACAAACAAACACAGTCACCAAAGTCTAAACCCGTCACACGCCACACCTTCTCTCATTCCAAAACATCTTTACGCTGACTGTGCACTCAGGGTGTAGTGACATGGGACATTTGCTAAACCTGCCACTTCCACTTTCTTACAGTTAGACAGGAGACGAACTTCATTAGTCTAAAAAAAAAAAGAAGAAATATATTGAAATGATGCATGTGACCAAACCTAAAAGTCCACCAGGATCTTTTTCTTTACAATCCTTATGTTAGGTTAAATTACGACTGACCTAAGGGCCATGGAAGGAACTGTGTAAAAATGGAAAAAATGGAGACAAAGCTAATTATTTTCCTTAAAATATATTCTCGATATTTGTTGAATTGGAAGATTTGAAACGTTTGCATATTTAGCTGACCCACCTGCAAAATGTGCAATTAATGGAACTTAAATTGAGTAGAATTTGTACCAAGTGTACCAGTATTTTCTTCATAATTATTATCAAATTACATTATATTACCTAAAAACAAATCCCACAGAGCAGTGAAGAGAGAAGCTCCAGGTGGACTCGCGGCCTCACGGTCAGTGTGACAGACACACCTTTCAACAAGGAAGTCAAATGTCACTTTTGACATGTTGAACCTCACATTTTCTTCTTTTCTATTACATGGAATACTACCATAATAGAATGGCGGTCTGCTTGTTTGCCAAAGGAAATAAATGTTCATGCGCTTGGTGCGGAGAGATGCTGACATGCGTAAAGGGAAAACTTGCTTGTGACATAATAAGGTTATGATCAAAGGTGCCTTGTAGTTTTTAACTTGTTCTTGGAGTTGCTGTTAAAATTAGCTCTAAACGGCCTGAAGTACATTTGAGTGTGAATTTTCTACATCATCCAGTTGCACAAAAGCCTTAAAGTCTGAACGGACACTTTCAACTCCGACAGACGGCGTTTGGAATGCAAATAGTTTGAATCCGTTTTTTCCAATTTTGTAGAAAAGAGAGCTCAAACTCAAATAACTCTGAGAATCACGGGAAACTTGACAAACCTTTTATTTTTGTTTTTATTTTGGTGGAGATAAACTGATAGTTCTTTCATAAGGAGGGATTTTCCATGGTTCAGTTGAACATGTGTAACACATTCATCTGCAGTATTTGAACATATTCCACACACATATTCCACGGTAATGATGCATAACTGCAGAGGAGGGGTCTCTGGGTGTGATTGTAGCCGTTTTTGATTCATACACAGAAGAAATTAAGAGATTATTTATATTAAACAGTTTCTTTGTGTTAATGTTGTTTTTATGATTCGAAGATTATTGAATTTTCTGTATTTGCAATTGCTTGCGGGGCAAACATTTATTTTAGAGAATGAAAAGTATGATTTTAGAGTTAAGTTTCAGGAATTTTAGGGGGTCTGATGCTGTAATGACAGTATCTGTCCACGAGATAATATTTAGGGGATGAAATGTTCGCTTCACACTTGCCGTTAATCTGCATCTTTGATAATTGTATTTCATTCAATGTCACTCAAACCTGGAAAAAAAAAAAAGTGCTAAAAGTGTAACAAGTGAGACGTTTTAGCTCTCAGATGTAAAAATACATGTCTACATACCGTTTGGATCCAAGATGTGTGTTAATGCAAAGTGTGGAAGAGGCAATAAATGTAATAGTTAATTGTGTTATTTATATGCTATGTGATTTTCTGTACCAGCGGTTAAATGTTCTGTATGCTCTTATTTTGGAGGAAGTAACTTCAAAAGAAAACAAAGTGCACAGACGGAAACGAACAAGGCTGGGTTGTAGAATTTAAATTATCAGTAGAAATTTAAATGACTTTATTCTTAAAATATTGACGAGCGTCAAAAATGTCATCAGTACTTTCATTTGAAAGAAAACTGACTTTCTCCTTCTGATTCAGTAAATTGAACCCAGCCCTGTTCCAACAGTCCTCTGCATGTTCCCTTCTTGAAGGATGTCTGTCACAAACGCATAAAGCTAATATTCAAATTCAGTTTGGAATTTCTGTTATGTTTACATTTGTTGGTGTATTTAGATTTTTTTGGAAACAGGAACATAAAAGAGTTTCATATTTGAGCTGTTGGGAATGTGTGCTACAGTTTCACAAGTGTTTTTTTTGGTTTGTCATTCTCAAAACAAACGGAGTCTACAGATATGTAAAGAGAAATAGATTTTATTTACTTATTTTTGTAACTTCACATTCTACTGGTTCTGGTGTTATCGGGTATTTATTTTTCACATTCTCTCTTTCGGTGAGAAGTTTCTTATAACAAAATACAAATAAATTTTTCCTCCACTGTGAATTCTGGGTATTGTTCGTGTTTTTTTGTTTTACTTGCATTAGAATTTGAAACCGCTGTTGATGCATTCATTTGGGATGTTTCTCTTTCAAAACCTTCACATAAAAGGGATACTTTATTTTAAGGAGACACTAAAACAATTACTTTTCCTGCCCACTTTTCCGGGGATTGTCTAAAATCATCCGGCCAATTGCACAAAATCACTACTTGAAATCACAGATAAAGTATTGTGTGGGAAAGGTTTACTCAAAAATGGATTTGAATTGAGCTGATGCTAATTAAAAGACCGTAACAGTGTTTTTTTTCTGGTTCATCCCATTTACAAAAAATAAACATCAACTACTAATTTTACAAAGATGCTATTGTGTTTCGGAATTTTGTCAGTTTTTTTTAAGTGGCCGCTCATTGATTTGATAAATGAATGGAAATCAATGGCCTGGAACAGTAGAGCAATTGTATATAGATAAATGGTTAGCAAATTTATTTGTAATTAAGGAAAAAAACAAACTGGTGTGGCCCTTTAAATTTCATGTCAGTCAGATTTGTATATTTCTTGAGGAAAGTTCCTCATATAACACTTTTGAAAACCTGCATTACACAATGCATGTCAATAAATAAATGTAACCAGCAAGGTTGTTTAACAAAAGCCTAAGGACAAATCGGAGCAGAAAAGAAAAGCACGTCTTTAAGGTAATTTGGAATTTACCATATACTGTACAAGTGGATGTAGTCACCGTGTCGCCAGCCATTGGTTTGTGGAGTACGGTTTTGAAGCACATTTTTGCCGTCGCCATCTTGTTTTTTTGCAACCAAAAGTGACACAGAGGGTGGAGCAAAGTAAAAACCGAACGCTGAATAAGATATTTTTAGATGTCCAAAATTATTTAATTGTACAAAACTATGAGTCATCCAGGCACAGATTTCATCAAAACATAGTTAAAAACATTATGTAGTGCATGTGCAAGATCTAAGAGCTTACTTAGTTTTAAACACACTCTGTGCGTAAAGTTGGATATCATCTGTATAGCTATATTACAAAACAGCCAACCTGTAGCAAAGCATGTGCAGAAGAGAGAGAGAGTAAAATAGGTCCAAAGATTGAGCCTTGAGGAACTCCACAGGGCATAGGAGAACAATCAGGCAACTTGTTTGCAATGGATAAAAACAAATTGTGATATGATAAGTGAGAATAAAACCACACTGTGCTCCAGCAGACAAATTGTTTTGAACTGAAAATTACAGCTCATTTTGTGACTCAAATGAAAATGGTGTCCATGTTTTTCACTCCAAACACACACGGCTGGGGGTTTCCCTGACTCTAAAAGGAACAGAGATATTTCTGAAAGTGGCTTTCACAATAAAACATGGACAAACGTGATCACTGATCCTGGTGTGACCAACCAGCTGTGTCCACACACATACAACAACAAACGCAACACATTCCAAAGTTATTATAGTACTAAGTCAACTTTAATCAGCTGTCAGATCTCACAATGCCTCGATAAATTCACTGCAAAGCCAATCAATCATCGTCTATAACAAATATGCTGGATAGATAAAATGCAAACAACTGACTCTACAAAGGTACTGATCAAAACATACATATTAAGTTCCAGTTAACACTTTCAAAACCAAGAAGCCATCTTTTTTCAACATTTTACAACAGTCATGAGCAAATGTATCTTAATATTTTTACTTAAACTGGTCCCTTCAGTATCTTTGTCAAAAACAACGGAAGTATTAAATTCACACTTCTTAAAATGTGATAAAAGAAGCTGAATCAAAGTTTTAGGTAACTTTGTAAATAATTTTTTAAATACATTTCTTCCAAATATTTTTCATTTAAACCCACATTTAGCAATGCCAGATGGATGGGGTTCGGCAGAACATTTTGATTAAAGGTCTGATAGTCATCGGCACAGCGGGGCGGTACTGTCCTATAGGTGCAGTGACTTGATTGGTTCTTTTTTGCTGAAAGCATTTAGCTTTTCTGTCATTTAGAGAAACTTTCCTGTTTGTTAACTAGCTACATTTTTATTTGCATTACAATTATAACTATACATATAAAACATTCGCTGTGTATGTTTGTTTAAATGCATTGGGTTAAAATAAGTACATTTTACTTAAGTATAGAAGTTAAGTACTTTACGGAAGTTAACTTGTGTACGGAAGTAAAAATAAATCAACAGTTAACATGTTGCAGAATTTGTTACATTTTTGGAATGACCTTCATATATCTAAATATAGCTTTACTGCTATATCAGTATATTAAGACTTTATTCTAACAAGTATTGTCTCTGAGCCTCAGGAAAGATATATTCCCTGATTTTGTTGCGGTGCTTCTAAATCCACAAGTTTCCTGCCGGATGACTCAAAAACATAAAAAAAAAAAAATTCAAATAATTTGTCAATGGCCTCATTGTAGAGAGAAAGATTGTAACGTATATACAGTATATATGTGTGAACAAAGTAAAAACGTGTGCTCGATATCTTGTTCACACAGGATTTAACATGTAATCTTTCAATACTTGAAGTAGTAGTGAGTCTTTGTGAACCTCGCCACCACAGAAACGCCTCGCTGTTACTGCCATCAGACTCTTCTGGAGAGTTTCCACAATCAAAGAACTTAAAATGTCAAAACTTTTCTGATCTGAACAAAATCAAAACCAAAGCAGACTCTTTTTGAAAGAAGAAAAAGAAAAAAAGAAAAAAAAACACGGGATAAAACAAACACAGATTTATTTGCAGCTCTGACATCAGAAACATTAAAATGCATCACAGGTCATTTCATTCTCATTGTGTCAAACATGCTGACGATGCAACAAACACACACAGGCATCGATACACGCAGTGAAAACTGAAGAGACGTGTACAAACCGCAGGCATCAGAGAGAATTCACACAGAGGATTTCCAAAAATAAAAGCTCTTAGGAGGTACTTGGATTGATTAGTTGTTTTGATATATCGAGCACAAAATCATCACGACTTCTGGTCTCTTTTGCCTCTGCTTTGTAATCTATAATCAATAATGCATGAAAATATTCAGTAGCTCACGAACTCAGATGGAAAGAGTTAATAACAGGCACAACATGACTCTTCAAACAGTGTAAACTTTCAAAGTGAATTCAAAAAACGTTTAAGATGTATGGAGAAGACGCTGCGAGAAAAACATGATTCAAGGCAGTAAAAAATAAATGTTTGAAACTAAGATTTAAATAAAACTAAAAAAGTAAAAGTAAAAATACATGGAATGAGCAACATAAGACGAAAAGGTTCAAATAAAAGCTGACAAATTGGCTCAGAAGATTGTCACAATAAAAAGGCATTGGTTCAAGAGTGTCAGGGAAAATGGTTGTCCATCTATGGGTTTAGGTGCACTGGAAATCTGGACTCAAAGTCTCAAATAGTAAGAAAATCAGAATTACCTTGGCACACAAAGCTTAATTTTGATTCCTTGCCGTCTTTGATTGGAGGCGTTTTAGCAATTCTCAAGGATTCATTAGAGTTTTTCATCTTTGTTCCCCCCTAAATAAATTCATTTAAATGAATGAAGGAATTGCCAGTCATCTTGATCAATAAGGCTGCATTACATTTATAGACAAGTCATTTCTTTTTAAATCATAATTTAACAGTTTCACCAAACTTCTACCAAAAACAAGGAGAAATGATTAGTAGTTGTTGCTTCGCGTTTAGTCTGAACACACTTTAAGACTTTTAAAAGACATGTACGAGAGATTTTAAAGCCGCACTTATCAAAGTAATGTAACAATAGACCGTGTAATGTGAAAGGTGACTTACGTGAGAATTATGCAGCATTAGCTTTTAAGTCTTTTTTAGCTAATTGTTTTGGTTTTCCGGCACATTTAGTGTGGTTCAGCTTCAGGCTTCTGGTTTCAGCTCACAAGCTTTGATAAACCCACCATCTGCCCATTGATAAACAGCAGTAAAGTATCTCGCTGGAGAACATAGTGGAACACTTAGCCACTAAAGAGCCAGATATCTGGTGGAGACCAAAACAGAATTAAAAAGGAGAGTGACATTGGAATTATATATTTATCAGAAGCACTCAAACTCTACTCCAATTAAATGGAAATGAATAACAATTTTATAAGGGATATGTCAGTGGTCAAACATTTCCATTTTCAATAAATTTTCTGCAGATTTAATTATCTTTAAGGTCTTACCACTTGCTTAACTAACAGGACTCGCTTTGTGAATGAAAGTTGAAGCAACGAAAACAAACAAAATGAAAATAAAACCTGTGTTGAGAGGATTTCACAAAGAATACAATGTGAGTCAGCTGTGCAAAGCACAATGTGTCTTTATAGTCAGCAAATGAATATGTTGATGGACTCAAATCGAACAGCAGTGAGAGTTTGATATGGCACTGAGATCAGCTGTTGGCAGGCAACTTAGTTAGGCTTTCAAACAAAACAAAAAAAAAAACAATACGCAAAATAAAAACACATTTTTCTATTTGTGAAGGCAGTTTTTCTCTTAGTGCACGGCAGAATGAGGTTTGGGTTTGTCGAAAAAAACAAACGCTTTGTTTGTTTACTTCTTTTTTTTTTATTTGGCACACTGGTAGATTAAATATAGGTGACAATGAGGTGAAGCTAAAGCTCTATGAGGCTTTAACCTATAATTTAAAAAAATTTTTATGGATCCAGCAGGCACAATACTAAAAAATATTTCTGATAAAAGTAATTTAATCCAATATTGAAATTAAAACTGTTATAATCTTCAAAATGACCACAGCACTGTTTTGCTGTTGCATTCCATAAGCCACAGTTATAGTATATACGTAACATTACTGCTCACCAAATTGGCAGCGCCTGATTTCAGAACACTTTAAAAACCTACCTGCAGAAAATTTCGACTTGCTATTTAAAACCTCCCTTTGGCTCGCTGAAGGAAAAGGATTTAGCTGCCAGAAGGTGGCTAAAAAGATAGTTTCCCTTGTTTCTGGTGTACCTCAACTTGGCTCAAGATTTTTCATGAAGTAAGGCAGGTCAAGGTTTTACTTTATATATGGAAAACCGTCGAGTTGCACTTAAAACAAAAGAAATCATCTCTGACTCAAAGCTGATTTTTGACATTTAAATGAAACAGGATTTTTTTGTTTGTTAATGTACATCTAAATGGCGTAAAGACAGATGTTATTTTTTTGCTGTGCTCAAGCGTAGCGTCATGGTAGAAAACATGCAGCCTTTTGAACTGAACTCAGTGGAATTTTGTTTTCAATTTGCCGTGATTTCATAAGGTTTCCTGCACAGCAACTGTTATATGGTCAGGTATGCAATGAAAAAAAAACAATATAGTGTTAAACATGCACAAAACAACAATAAGTTGGTCCACAGTTACTTCAAGTGTTGAACCAAAACAACTTCCTCTGTACTTCAACAGTTTATAATAGTGTATATTCTTCATGTTACAGACACATTTTGTTGATAAATTTGTAATTTGTGGGCTAATTTGACAAACAGAGCTTAAGAGAAATATAGCAATGAAAAAAAATATATGAATGGAAGGAAAAAAAATGAAAATATGTGAGATGTGAAGGATATTACAAAAATATGACAACAGAAATAATAATATACATTTCTTTTAATATAAATAATTGGTCACTTTATATTCTAACAACATTGGTCATGTATGGGGCCTTAAAGCGATATTTCACTTTGTCTGCCGTTATAAAGAGATGAGGTCTACAACATCACCCGACTGCCATAATGATGCTGACTGGATCATCATCATCTTCCCCACTCATAAATTCAAGGAACTTTTTTTTCTAGTGCATTCTATATCGACTTACATACAATGTTAGTTTCATCTGTAAAATAGCTCTGTTTTAGGCTATGGATTACATTATGTCATGTTCTGCACGTGTTAGCAAATTACGGTGACATTGCGTCCCCAGAGCATCTGATATTTGTTGCTGAATTATCCCCAACTCCCAACAAAGATTAGAGTTTGTTCAGCCACAGTGGAATAACGCTTTAAAAGCCAAGGCAGTATATCAGTTCGAAACAATACGTCTATCCTCTTTTAGGACTCTATTAATGATAAACATATTCATATTCTCTCCACTTTCCATTTGCCATTCTGTACCCATATTCGTCCTACAACATGAATGGTACACTATACGCAAATCAAATTCAGCCAACTCTAGCACCGTCATGGAGATAAAATGTAAGCTGTGCAACAGAACAGTATGACCAACCTAGCAGCTAAAAGAGAGCTAGCTTATGCAGCTGTGGGTCTCTTGATCAGTTTTCTAAATGAACAGTTGAAGTAAGGCTGGGAAATAGAAAGGGGGACAACGCATGAGATGTTACCAATGTAATGTAAACGTATCCAAACAAAGCTTTTTCTAAATCGATCATATGGCAGTCCTGTACGCACGGACAAAGAAAAGCACTGCAGTGTAGGTTACGTTAGCTAAACTTACCGCATGCTTTTGGTATCAAAAGTCAGATAGAAAGATGGAACTAGAGAAAACTTTAATTATTGGCGCAGAAAGCAACAACTCAACAGCCACAACAACTACGTTAGCTAGTTTGAGGCTATCTAGCAACGTAAGCTGCTAATTAAATGGTCAAACAGGAAGTAAATGACTGTTAACTGAGCTCGTCATGGCAACATTTGTTCCAAGGTTGTTTTTTTAAATTAGTGTCAACACAAGTATTTCATTTATCAAGGGAATTTATCTGAAATGTTAATACATAATAATAACTAGCAAGCAGCCATTAGCAGATCAATCTACTCTGACTAAAGCTGATATAAAGTTTAATATAGGCCCAATATTTATCTGCAAAGTTCATTGTGGATTAAGCTGTCATTAGCTTTACTGCAGAAGCTAACAAGCTGATATTAGCTTAACAAAAAAAAAAAAAAGAATCTTTTAACAGCCACTCTCAATCAGGAGTCAAAGACCTCCACCATGACACCACAGCAAACTATATTAAAACCCAATTTGGTGCATTTTTAGCAAACGTCTTGTCTCGTGAACCAGTGACAATTCTGTTGTGACAATTCTGCTAAAAACACTGAAAAATGTCCATATGTGGCCAATACGGGTACAGCATCGCACAAACAAACCGTCTGAAAAGGAAAAATTTAAATAAAAACAAAAAAACACTGGTTACACAGTGGCTCACACTGGTCCAGGAGGAAACATTTCAGGAGAGGACCGTGACTCAATTTACACAGATGTTAAGCTCTTTAACGGTCCAAATGTTGCCTGCTGTTACCCCCACCACAAAGTGATGTACTGATCAGACATATAGTTCAAATTAAAGTTTTAAACATGTCTTTTTTGTGTGTGTAGATCCATCTAAATCATTCAAACAGGCAGAGCAATTGGGAGCATGCAGAGCTGAATTCCCAGGCTGCATGTTTTAAACGAGGCACATTACGTGTCCGACAGTGATGAAACTGTCCCCTCCTGTTTTAATTTCCTCCGAAAACAGAGCTCAAAGGGCAGACAGGCTAAGACTGTATTACCTTGAATGTCCACTAGCCATAGTGGCAGACAGTTTGGGGGGAGAAAGACAAAAAAAAAAAAAAAAAAAAGGAAGGAAGAGAAAGAAAAGAGGAGCAGAAGATGGTTAAAGGTTAGATTTAGAGAGAAGAGAGTGAACAAGATGTAGAAACATGCAATCAAAGATGAAGAAAGGGGAAGCTAGAGAAGGAGGGCACGTGGCAAGTAGAAAGGATGGACGACAGAAGACGCTGAATGGTCGTTTTCTTCTTCATCTAGCATGCACATTTCTTCTCGTTGGGCTGTGCTTCACCAAGCTTTGTGGCTCCGTTACCATTGGCTGGCTCAGCGGGCGGTTTGTCGACGCACTGCTCCATCCTCTTCATGACCAGGTCCAACAGCGTTATCACCGCTTTGTCCACCTCTACCCCCGTCGCTGCACTCGTTTCAAAGTACGGGATCCTGTGGGCATTTGTTTAAAAGGCGGTTTTTAATGACCATTTCCAAATCAATCCCATCAGTTTTTTATTTCAGTTCATTTCCATTAAAATCATCTTGTAGAGATTTGGAACTTCATGCAAATAAATGGTCCATAACTAAAGAAGAGTAGGGAATAAGGGAAGGAAATGAGAGAATACATTTGAAATGACGAATAAGGTCGAACGTTTAGTATTAGTGTGCAGACATAAGACAAAATAAATCATAGGAGGGTTC
The DNA here is from genome assembly GCA_943590825.1 of Bovichtus diacanthus. Lineage (NCBI taxonomy): Eukaryota > Metazoa > Chordata > Actinopteri > Perciformes > Bovichtidae > Bovichtus > Bovichtus diacanthus. Next base: position 741,440 of record CALSBV010012116.1, read on the forward strand.
TTCAGTTTTAGTTTTTTTTTTTTTTTTGAGAACAAAGTCGAAATGTTGACAATAGAGTGAAAACGGCGTTTCAAGAAGAAATTTGAAATGTTGAAAATAAACGTCGAACTCTTGAGAATAAGTTCGACTTCCTCCTCTTCTTTTTATCCCTTTATGCCTTGCCCCAATACGACGTACTACAACAGACAGCAATCAGGGCCATTTATCGTTTTGTCAAAGCTATATAATTATTATGAGGTGCAAGTGAAAAATTATTTATGTATCCTGACATTTGGATCTGCTCTAAAATGTAATGGGTTCTTCCTTCCACCAAGTTTCATTCCACTACAGCCCCCCCAGAATCCTCTAAGGATAAGCGATTATAGATCATGGATGGAAGGATAATAATACCATAGATTATAATAATAATAATAATAATAATAATAATATTCACGTGTCATTTAAAAATTTAAGCCATGAAGGCAGTTGAACTGAAAGTTGATGAGTAAGCAGTTGAGGTGCATAAATTAGTGGCCAGGTATGTATGATGGCAGGGATTAGATTGTTATTTTTGTCATAGTTCTCTTATTCTATTCCTAGAAGATGTACATTTGGAGTTATATTTTTTCCATTTTAGAATATTGAAAGGAAACTATGGATAACAAAATTATAAAAAAATAATGGATAAACTGTTTTTTTTTTTTTTTATTGAGATTTGACTAAGTACATTTTCCAAGTGTAGAATTTGTAGTGGCTAAACAATTATTTATTTTTTTAAATGCAAAAAAAAAAGTGCAATGCAAAGAGTCCTTTCATTTGAAGCCGAGCTTCCGGGAACATCGAGCCGACACTGGTGAGCCGACCTAAGAGACTTTAAATTAATATATGGAAAACAATTATTAAGCAATTTACTCAGGGGCTACATCACATCAATGTAATTTTTAATCACAGGTGGACAATACTGGGGTGATGGAGTGTTGCGTAGTGAGCTCCTTGATGAACTGCTATTATCCTGTAAATAAGGTTTGTACACTAAGTTGAGAAACATTATGATCAGTATTCTTAATACTCCAGTGATCATTACTCCGAATACAAACAAACAAACCCGTATTTATCAGCCAGCTCCTTGGCCTGTTTCTCCTGAACCTCCCGCTGGTCGGCCAGGTCCGCCTTGTTTCCTATCAACACAATATCTGGGTTCTCACAGTAGGCATTGGCCTGTAGCTGGCCTAGAAATGAATACAAATAAACAACAACAGCAAACAAATGAGCAAATGCAAAGCAGAAAAACGATATATTTGTGTGAGAGAGAGAACTGGAATAAAAGGGAAAAACTAATAGTTCAGTTTACCGCTTGGTTTATTTGATCGTTCCTTCATCGTTTAATGTATGTCTAAATGGAATAAAAACTTTAATGTAGAGTTTTGACCTTTAGCAGTACGGTAGAGTATTGTTGCGATAGAAAAAAATCTCCAAGCTAAACAATGTGAATTTCTTAAGACGTAAAGACAATGTGAGCAACATACTCATCCAGTTTCTGACGTTGAGGAAGCTCTGCTGGCTGGTGAGATCAAACATCAGCAGGAACCCCATGGCGTCCCTGAAGAACGCCGTCGTCAGGCTGCGGAACCTGGAACACACACAAAAAAAAGAAATAAAGAACGCCACAGCTGAGATTTTGAAGTCAGCGCTGAAATGTCTGGAGATGCAGTTCCTCCAACAGCGCTGCAAGAAAACTCAGAGAATATAGACGTGAACTAAATAACAAAAAACAATGTCTCCTTATAAAGCACAGGTCTGAGTATTTCATTTATTCTGATGTTAGTCTTGGTGGTGATTTTGAAAATTCAGCATTAAGATATTAAGGCCACAAACAACGGAATGTTTTTTTTTTTTTTTAGTTTTAGTCCAATTTCTCATTTGTTTTTTTGTTCAAAGATCCGGTCCACACATGTTTTTTGTGACATATATATAGACATATACAAGACTCCCATAAGAGTAAGATACTCTGCTTTAACAATGATTTGTGTCTGATATTTCTTACCCTCAAAAAACTCAGTTATCTTTTTTTTTTTTCAATCTGGCCCACAACTTTACCGTGTGCTCACTCCCACAGCTCATCAGCATTGTTTCCAAAACGAAAAGTTGCAATTTCAAATTAAATCTGCTACCTTAGCACAAGCGGTAACCTCCGGGGCCAAGCAGTGAAGCCTGTATAAACACTTCCAGACATATGAACACTGACTAGGGTTATATGCAGAACAGTGCCAGATTATTACACCTCCATTTGTATGGCCAATAAAATCCAAAATCCTGCATCCACAGAGATGGTAGCAGTTAGGCTTAGCTGTGATTGGCATAAGCCGTAATTGATAAAAACGAAGTTGCTGACGTGACGCATGAAGCCAAAATGGCTCGACTTCCGGCAATCTTCAGCATAGGGGCCAAAAGAGCATGCGCACTTCCGTTTTCCTTAAACCCCGCCTCCCAGATGCTCCGTCTCGGCTGGTCTTGGCTCAGTCACATGGTTGGAGGAGGGAAAATAACTCTGGATTCGGCTGTTAGCGCATTTGAACTTTTAGGACCTAAAGATTTAAATAGGGGCTGCGTGTTTGGCCACTACGATAACTTGCTTAAAAAGCCTCCTGCAGGGGGCTTGGTTTGTATCCACCAAAGTTGGTAATGTTTGTTATGTAGTATGCTGCGCTTCTGGGTGTGACACCAGCAAGGGACATAACTCTGTGTAAATATGATTTACTACTCCGCAAATATGTAATACACAAAACACTACGGCTAAAGCAGCAGATATCAGGGTGTTTCCACAGCTGACAGTCTGACAAACGGATCACACAGGTGGAATAAAGACTGGGTTCTCCATCCGAGGATCATAAAGATCAGGTTATGAAAATAGTTACACTGAGCCGAAGAAATTAAGTTTATGTAACCAACACTGACTCATCCTGCAATGACTCATCAGGCCTTTATAAACAGATTAAACAAATCGAGGCCAGTTCCCATTAAAGAGCGTGCGTGCACACACACACACACACGACTAGATTTGCCATTGCTGAAATTGTGCATTGAAGTGAAAGACATCCTTACCTACAACAAAACTGCATTGTTGATTACACAAATACCTTTCTAAAGTCAAATGTCTTTGACTTATTTGAAGTTACGTAGTAAATTACCTGTCAATCAAGCCGGCACCAATTTTTCCCCAATAATGTCGATACAGTCAGTCACTTCAGCTTGGGCATTAATTGTCAAGTGCAGTAACTGCCGCTTGAAAACATTTAATAAATATCCGTCCCCCTCCGTCATGAGGGAACATGAGCATCGTGTGCTGCCTTCTGCTGGACACGTCTTTACGTCAGACATGTACAGTATCACCAGTACAAGAGCTTTATCCATGATTTTTAGGTTTTGTTTTTTTTAATAATGTTTGCGTGTATATTGTACAGTCTTTTTGTAAATGTGTGGAAGTCTTGAATGCACATTCAAAACCTAACATAAAACAAAATGACTACGTTAAACTGCATTTGCCACAGTCTACTACAGCGACATAAAAAAATTATAATAATCTAAACCCATTGAGGAATTGTATTCTTCATGGAAAGTTTTATCAGATGTCCCTCTTGGACACTGCTGGTCAATGCTGGGAATATCTGCAGAAGATTGGCAGGATGGAGCGGGCTTGCAAAAAGATTTTTTTGCAAGAGAGGACAGAGAAGACAGGGCTGACTAGCACTGCTGTATGTCTATATCTGTAGCTACACTTTACATGCACGGTACACAACTGTGAGCAGATTACTGAAAAGTCTCGAAACTAAAGTGTAAACTGTAACTGTCATGGTGGAAGATAAGACCCAGTCCAGTGTTGCGAGCAGCCCACCTCTCCTGTCCAGCTGTGTCCCAGAGCTGGAGGTGAACCTTGAAGGTCTTCCCTGTGGTCGTCCCATTGGGGTTGGACGCTGTGTACACCTGAGGAGACAGAAGCAACACTAGGATAGTTTTTTTTATTTTATTGCAGTTCTAGGCGTTAGTTTTAACTAGTAGACAGAGTGTAAAATATTGCATTTTTGAAGAAAAGGAACTGTGTTGTGTATGAGACTTTAACCAGCTCTTCTCATAATCCGCAAATGCTCCAGTTCACAATGAGACCAAACTTGTTCTATGGTGTCAATTTTGGAGCCAAGATGTGGCCTGCTGCAGACTAAGTAAGGCTTGTTTTTAGCCAAGTCAATTTCCGGAAATGCCCTTTTGCTACTGAAGCAGTTGTTGATCCCTTGCGGCCCATACCGGCCGGTTAAGGAGAGTGAAGAGTCAAAGACAGTGTAAAACGGTCAATAAAATAGGTTTTCCAAACACTGTTAAATCACCGCAACCAGGTTATATTCGGCTGATGGGTCCAGTAGCATGCAAAATTAGCAGCGGAAAGACAGACAGACGGACGGACAGACACGCACACATATTGAGAAACACATGCCGACGCCTGGCAGAGATAAAAAAGAAATGTAGATAAAAGACACAACTACCTATTCATTACATTACATTACATTACAGGTCATTTAGCAGACGGTCTTATCCAGAGCGACTTACAGTGAACTAACTACAGGGTATTGAACTCACAAACTTCTGGTGTTCCATTTGAAAGCCTGACCACTAGACTACCAACATCCCATATTCATTTCAATGACCTCCGTGTTGCCCACACAGCGGTTTGACCCTCACTCAACTTTACAGCGCAGGTCATCTGGCATAACGCTACGTTGGATGATCAAACACATGCAAAAAGGGCTGAAAAAAATAAAAACTGTTCTAAACTCTCTGTTTGCCGTGGTGACAAGGCTTTATTTGGTCATGAGACGTGAAGCAATGGTAGTCGACTGAACAGTGTGGATTCTACTTCGTCCCCTCTGTCCTACCTGCTGGGGAGCTAACGCTAACTAGCCGGCTGTCTGCAGATATCAAGCAACACAAACAGCAGGAGCACATGAATCAGTGCTATGAAACTGGGTGTTTAGTTCCGACAGTCCATAGATGTATGGGATAGCCTGGATTGGTTTTGATCACGTTTTAATCTTTCTGAATTTTGCAGGAAAACATGTTTTTGGGATTAAAATTGTGAATGGTCTCAAAGCTTGAAAAAAGAAAGTTGACATTGGAAGTCTTTTTAAAAACAGTGTTTCCACCTCTCCGCTGCCTTATTGTGAAATGTCTCAGCAGGTCTGACCAACAGTGATCCCTCCTGACTGTAATAATGAACTCTCGTGTGCTGCAGCTGGGTGTATGGCGTCTCTGCAGGAAGCCTGGGTTGTCACTCACACCTCTCACTCTCCCAGATGAGACGCTCTGTTAAAGCTGCGTTCACGCTCAGAGCAGTTAGAAGAACACGACTCAGCTTTTAGTTCAGTTTCTTTAGCAGACCTTTGTACGCTGAATCTAAATCACATTTTTGTTTTTCATTGAATGAAAATAAATTAACTTCTCACACTGTTAAATGTGCACAATTAATAACATAGAAAATAGGGTTATCAACACTAATCATATCACCAGGTATTCCAACAAGGGCAATCCGGAAATAGCCGTTTTCTGCTAGATTAATGCTCTGACCGCCATATGTACAAGTGTGAACATGTTCACTATATTTAGCTCACTTTGCAGCAGCGGGAGATTAGGCATCGTCACAGGTTACCAGAACGGACTATTCTGGCTCAAATGATAAACAAACTGGTCCACGTTCAGCTTCAGGCGCCATAAAGACCCTGAGGACGGACGGACGGACACACGCACGCACACCCTATGAGTCATCCGCAGCGGTGGGATTAAAGCAGCATTGTCAGTATTTCTGAAGTGCAAAGGCAGAATAGCACCTGGGTGACCGAACCTCTGACCAAAGCGAGCCTCGCCCACTCTCTGATTCAGATAACTCACCCTTGGACATCTCCTTGCAGTTAGTAAATGTTTGGAACGGGTCTCAGGGACAGTTCATAGTGGTCCCCCACTCAAAACCCAGCTTGTGAGAGCGAACCCTCCGGTGGCTGGGAAATGTTGGTTTGTTTCTTCACAGAGAACAGCAGCTGTGGTGAGCTTGGATTTGTCTCATTTACAGTGGATTGATCAAATATTGACAAGTTGTTACACTGGAAAAATACCATCCATCAAAGCCTCTTAAAAGGAATGATTCAACAAGCATTGTTTTATTTAATTTTTTTATATTTTTAACTACATTTTGCCACCTCTTCTTCTTCGTCTTAGTCGTGGACCGCTGACGAACAGGTGTTCGGGGAGATGGGCGTTGACGAGCATATTTAGTCGTGTTTTTTTATTAAGGAAAAGGCTGACTGGTACCCCTGCCAATAAGCCACTTGAGAACTTCTACAGTTCTCAGGCCAAAAAGGTAGGGAACCATTGCTCATGTCAGCAGCAGCCGTAGAGGCAAAGAACTACAGGTTTTTGAAGTTAGCAAATTTGAATAGCAAATACTCTGGTCAAAACATATTTGATGATTTCCTTTCTTTTTCCCCATGTATCAATACCACAGCAATATCGACGTTAAAATCTCACGAGGTGAGATAATGCATCCCAGGCTACTGGTGGATCTGACCCAGGTCTCACTGTACAAGTTAATATAATGGTTGTGACTGAGCTCAGCAGCCGCTGTGGGAGCAAAGCAGCCGAAAATCCAGACCTGAGCCATTGTTTGTTCTTTGATAAGTACAGCCCAAAGAAAATGCCTGGGAAAATGCCACTGTAACTATGGTAACCAAGCCTGCATTACCCGTGTCAAACTGACGTCTAGTTGAGATGAAGCTTAAAGCCGGGGGAGGCAGTTTATTTTTGCCATTATGGGGCAAAAGAATTCAATAATTGAATGAATAATTCAAGTGATACTCCAGAGTATGTTGTTTTCTGGAAAAGGCAAAAAAAACTTTTTTTTGGAGCAGCTGAATTACACATTGAACCTTTAGGATGAATTAGCCTAGATTAAATATCTCTAACCTACCAGAAACATGTACACAGTTCCCTGCTTTTGTTCCCAAAGATTATTACAGTAACATAAGAGATCAGAACTCACCACTCTCTTTTCCCTGAAGTCGATGCCGACTGTGGTGATGAACTTGGGGTTAAACTTGTTGTCTGTGTATCGGTACAGGAAGGTGGTCTTCCCTACACCGGAGTCCCCCAGGGCAAGGAGCTTTATAAGGTAGTCATAATCCCCATCAGTCATAGTGATGCCCGCAAAAAACCTGTGGAAAACAGACGGAGTATGTATGACGTTAACATACAGAGACACACAGAGGAAGTCGTGGCTCAAGCCAACACACAGGCATTCTGTCAGAAACACAAAACATGACGTCTGAGTTTGAGAATGCAACCAAGCCAGTGAATGGAAAGAAACATACAAAGTGATAAGGAGGAGATGGTGTGTGTGTGTTGGTTGTTGTTGTTGTTGTTGTTGTACTACCCACTGTTGAATTATGGAAGTGTGGTCAGAGGGTCGTCCTGAACAGAGCACGACTTTCTGGGAAAATGGTAAGTGTGTGTGGGAAACAGAGCGTGCCTGTATATTGGAGTATGGGAAAGCAGTAGAAAATGTAATGTACTCAGTTTCAGGGCCATTTATTTAAAGAAATATTTCACCCCCAAAATGACCATTTGATTATCAAGACTGGTCAAGACATTTAATGCAAAGCAAACCATTAGATTTCCATAATTTTCTTTAAAAACTAAAATGTTTGGGTGCACTAGAGGAAAGGGGGCCCACCAAAGTCACCGGGATTCATCATGGAGAATGTTATGGACATCTGACCTCTAGTTGTTAAACAGTTTGTCAACGATGCTGAACTGGAACATAATAGCAACAGAAAGTGCATGATAGACTGAGCATCAGCCAGTGGCGAGGTTACTGAAAGAGAAAAGACCTTGACCCAAGTGTATATGTATCTAGCGAGTTGCAGTCTGGGGTCTGTTCGCCTCATGGCTAAATGTGGTATATTTATAGAGGATCACAAGACTGTAATTCACTCAGCTGATAGGAAGCACATAACACTGGGCTTTTATTACAGGGATGACAGTGATTAACTAGGAGCTATGATCTCCTCACAATAACCTTACTATACTTCAGACAGTATGGTGAGAATCAGAGTGAGACTGCTCACCAACCAGACTTAAGCAAGCGTAGTACTACAGTACAGTTTACAAGCACTTAATCTTTACCATATCTGAACACAATTAAGTGTGGATGTATAAAAAGAATGGGACACAGCGTTGGAGGCGGGGCCTCGTTCATTTCTACAGAAGTTGCTCAGTGGCGCATAAAGCCAAAAAATTTCGACAGCCAGTTATAAAATTGCTGGCAATACGGATATCTTCTACATCCATGGGCCCATAGAGCACTAGCATTTCCTTTAACCCCGCCTCCCAGCCACATAACTCATTTTACAACTTTATGGACCTAATGCTTTAAATAAGGGCTATTAAGTTACATCAAAAACAATAACCAGCAGTGTGAGAGAGAGAGAGAGAGAGACAGAGACAGAGACAGCCAGAGAGACAGACAGAGAGACAAAGAGACCCAGAGACAGACGAAGAGACAGAGAAACACACACAGAGACAGAGAAACACACACAGAGACAGAGAAACACACACAGAGACAGAGAGACACACACAGAGACACACACAGAGACAGAGAGACAGAGACAGAGAGACACACACAGAGACAGAGAGACAGATGAAGAGACAGAGAGACACACAGAGAGACACACACAGGGACAGAGACAGAGAGACACAGAGACAGATGAAGAGACAGAGACAGAGACACACACACACAGAGACAGATGAAGAGACAGACAGAGACAGAGAGAGACACACAGAGGCACACACAGAGACAGAGACTGTGTTGCTAAAATATTTGACCGGTGACACTGAAAGAGCATTGGTGGTTATAATGAATATGGAAGAACCCAAGTTGCAATGATGCTGCTGCGCTGCTTAATTTTATTGGGAGTTTTGTATGCCAACAAATAAATGGTTTAATTTTGTTAAGGCTACGATTTCAATTTCTAAATCAACACAAAGCAGACTTTTATACAATACAAATCGATGGCCGAACAAATGATAACTTTGACGAAAAAAGTAAACAGAGTTATAAAAAGGGCCCTTTTCTCGACCTCATGCAATGACCAGTTAGGTTTCCTTTATTTGTGGGGACACTTTGGCGCCACAAATCTTTCTTCCCTTGCTCTCACACATTGAGCATAACTCAGTCCTGCGGTTGCGGGGGAGACAAGAATGAGGGGGTCGACCTTATTGATCCGTCATCATTGGTGGAAAAACAGGGATGTTTGTAGTGCAACGAGTCGGTCGCTCATGATTCCCTGAAGGTAAAAGCATCAACAGCAGCTCGGTCAGCTGACGGCAGAGAACAGCCCGACTCAGTCGCCCCGACCACGAACAACCCAAGAGGAAAAACACAGAACAAAATAGAATAGAATGAAATGGGATAGGAAAGGATAGAAAGTATGGATTTATTTCTTAGTAGTGGAGAAGAAAAAATATTTTTAAAAGACTATTCGATTCTAAATTAGTTCACAAATTCATAAAATAAGAGTGTGAAAATTATGAATGTATACCAAAGTGATAGTCCATGTCACTTCCTGCTGCTCCGTCTTTGAATGAGTCACGTGAATTACCATACTCATCTTTTCTACATTTTTTTTTCTCTCCTTGGAACACCCAGCAAATTAGTCTAAACGTACTTTACTGCATCCACTACAGCATTACAGCGATTAGTTCACTAAATCACTGAAATATTCATATGGAATCTACGCTGCTCCGACTCCATGAAAGACATAGTGGACAAACTGTACACACTTGTGGAAAATGCCTCTTGTACGAAAATGCTAAATCAGGACGTTTATGGTCTAACGGAGGACAAACTAGTCCAGTGGGGGTCTGGAGGCAACACAGTAAACTCTCCAAGGCCACGGTGAAACCACACACCCCAGCTCGCTCACTTCACTTCATCTACTAATCGGCTCGCTGCTCCCTCACTGTGAGTGGGACCCTGAGACCCCTCAAACAAAACCCGTCTGTTTGCCATCCCGGCCCCAAAATGGTGGAATGAGCTCCACATGGATGTCAGGTCAGCAGGAAGTCTTCACAGCTTCCGTCGCAGACTGAAAACACACGTGTTTCCACTGCACTTTTTTAAAAATTAAATGCTACTTTTGCACTTGGTTGGCTTATTTGAAGCTATTGTTCTGCACTTGTATTTCACCTGTTTGAAGCTGATGTACTTGCAAGATTTTCACTGTTTAGAGTCGTATCCATGATTGTTTGCACTTATTGTAAGTCGCTTTGGACAAAAGCGTCAGCTAAAGGAACTGTAATGTAATGTAGTAATAAAAAAAAAAAAAAAAAAAAAAAAAAAGGTCTGGGCTACGTTCTGTAAGCCTCATTCCCCTACACGCAGTCTACCTGTACAAACACTAGAAAATCTATTATATCCTAGTTATATCCCACCACGACATCCAGACTCCTACTGCTTCCAACGCACGGAACTTGATCCAGATTTCAAGTTGCAGGGAAACCATGCAGCACGGTCCTCAGGCTGCACTGCTTGCTAAAATGGCACCATTACATTTTAAAATCACTTTCTTACTGAACATTGGCAAAGACTTGCGATAAGGAGATGTTTTACATTTAATTGAATCTTTCATTCTTACCCAGTTAGTCATGGGTCCATTCAGAATATGACCATGTACATGCATGGTCATATTCTTGACTTTCTTTTAACTTTTATCACCCAATGTCCAGATAAAACTGGAATATTTTACAAGTCCCTATTAGATTTCCGTCTAAACGGGCCGATCTCCCAAATGTGCTCTATACATATAGTTATTGACTTAACTGAGATGTTTACAATTTTGCTTTTAAAAAAAAAAAAAAAAAAAAAAAAAAAGCTTGAATTTTTGTTGAAAAAAGATGTTTTTTTTTTTTTTTTTTTTTTTTTTTTAACATTTTCCAAACAATCCTTGATGTTCATTCATAATTTTCTCCTCACGTTTTTTCTGCAAATTTGGCCGCCAGAATGTTTTTGCAATTCTTGTCAGCTAACTAACAGAAACTAACACTAGCTAGGAACAGGCACACCAGCATTCACCAATTTGCCTACGGTCATTTTGTATCCACTTGCATTTGCCTGGACATTATATGCATATAATGGTTCAAATATAGATATGCCAACAGAATATTGACATACAGACATACAGTATATGCTGACTTAATGTAGGCCTACACTTAATACATTTAACACCAATTTATAAGGGTACACCTAACTAAAGTTAGATGAAGTTTATTATGCTCAGTTTTTGTTACAACATTTTCAATGCTGGGAGTTTGTGCTGCTGAGTTTTCTTTAGACGGATAAGTGTTTTTAATATTTAGCCTACCCTCATTGGTATAACTGGTTAGGATTTACTGCAGGGCTGTTTGTTTAGACTGCCTTATTTTCGGCTAGGCGCACCTAATTAAGTGGCATTGAGCGCATATCTAATAACACAAAGTTATACAAACTAATAGAAAAATTGGATCACAGCTCTGCTACAAATCAGGTTATGGAGGCAAAGGTTTTCCCTGGTGTCTATATATATGTCTATATATATATATATATATATATATATATATATATATATAGATATA